>JAMWET010004534.1:247500-745000 GCA_024036415.1 Prochilodus magdalenae
TGGAAGCCCCCTGATGTATGCTAACAAAAAGAAGCCTCAGAGGAGGCTATACAGGTATGCATTTTGCTTGGAACATTTTTCTTTATTCACCGACAGCAAAAATGGTCACTAAACAGCAAAACCCACAGGGGGAGATCACCATGAGCCATATGCTCTCACTCCATGGTGACCAACCCCCAACACAAAGCAATTCCACACATGCAAAACACACATGTACACTGAACTACTGGTGAACAATATTAACAACAGAAAACATCAACCAGCTTCTCTTTTTAGAGTGGCTACGGAGGCAGAGGCAGGTCCTTACCATGCTGATAAAAGACTGTAGCCCAGTCCCATAAAGCCATGTGGTCCTGTGGTACACGTTGGTGACATTGTTACAGGCCCTACATTTGCAGCATGCAACATATTGGTTTATTTTGGCTTTTTCTTTCTTTAATAAGATAATTCTATATTTCATATTAAATATCTGAATACAGATTCCCATCATAATACAGGTCAATGATAACCTTAATTAATAAACGAATGCTTTTATACTTTGTCATATCTGTATATCTCCCATTTTATCATGTTCCACAAAAGGCTGCAAACAAAAGGACCATTCTGATTGAATTTTGGGTAAAAGGCCACTGCTGAGTTCATATTGAATCCGTCTTCCTCTGAGGCCATCGTATGGGTACATAGAGGGCGCTAGATAGCATCCCTTTAATGGACAAATGAACAATGGGACTGAAGAGAATTTGGTCTCTGTGGATACCTCTAGAGTTCCTGTAAACTCTACTCTAAAGCTGGAAACATAAATGGGAACATGCTTCATTCAGATTTGATCATGACCGCACACAAAAGCCCCATTTCTTTTATTCAGGAAGATCTAATCAATTCCTCATCACAATACTGGACTAAGCTTTGAAATGGTGAAACAGCAGACTGAAATCCAAGCACTTATAGATGCCTCTTATCTCCAGGATTTAGGTCCTCTTTGTGTTTCCATGCCACCTGTGCAGAGGTGTGAACACACAAACAGTGCCAAATGGGCGTGTTTGCAGGAGGTCATGTGAAAAGGACCAGAGAAATATCATTGCTCCAGGGCAAAAAGAGAGAGAGTGGACTGCCATGACACACCTGTTTATAGGATCACCATTTATTCCAAATATTGCAGAGCACTCCAGAGACACACTACACACCACAACTATGCCCTGAAGCTCTCGGACTGAGGTAAGGACAAAGGTGTGCTTATATAAAGGGCATTGTATGATATAAAAGCAATGCTCAGAATATGATTTAAATAAATGTGTAATGTGTCTCTGATGCCATACACATGAGAGCACATGAGAGAGGTGTTCTAATATATAGAGAAAAAGGTCTTGCTGGATCTTTCTGTCTAGAGCGAGCTATGTACGTTTCAATGGTTTATGAGTTAAAGCCATTGTTTGCTGCCAGTGTCAACATTGCATTACAACAGTAAAGCTACAACAGAGTGTGTAAGTGTAAAGTGAAGTTCAAAGATCAGGTCAGATGAACTGAAAAAGAAAACGTTTATTTAATGTGCACATTGTATGTAATGTGTTCACACAGTTTTGGACCCTTGATGGTAAAACTAAAAAGAGCTAAAAGCCCATTTATGCTTGTTTCCTAGTTTTTCAAAAAGTCTTATTATTGTAATAGTCTGTGCACTGTGGTTCTGTTGATATCTGTTGTCTTGTTTGTTCTTTTATTGTCTGTACAGTTATTATTAGCCCAGCTGATTTATTTTTTTAATTACATAATCCTGAAAATAAGCTCCCGAACATTCACTTTGTGTGCTTATGGTAGTAGTAACTTCAGGCTCCTGCAGATGGCACTGCATGAGGACGCTCGGGTTATAAATACCTGAGGGGTGTGACGGAATTCATAGATTGAGAAGAGGTTGTACAGTGCAGTGAATGTCTCATTTGATGTATGTAAAATGGCTCCAAAGCGGATATTAATGATTGGTAAAAAGACGTGATTGCAATTGCGTTTGCTGAAAGGCTATAATGTAAGAGGAAGTAGCTGAATCTGCAGGTGTGTGGAAGTTTACAGTCATACAAGTCTACCAGCAGTGGCAACAATCCCAGTCTACAGTTACTTCACCTCAGAGTTGTGCCAGCGGAGGCATCCACCAAATCTGGATGACCTGTGAAACTTGTCCAATCCATGCTAAATGGAATTGCAGCTGTTAATTTAGCTACAAATGATTTGTTATTAAGTGCATTTCAGTCACAGATGACTGATTTTTTTCTTCTGGTAAGCTTTTGTGCATGGTTAAAAATAAAAGTCTATGTATAGGATTATAAGTAGGCCTAGACAGCAGTGGATCCCAACCCTGGTTCTGGCAGACCCCTTGCTCTGCACATTTTTTAGATTTTTGGCCAATCCTCCCACAACCTAGTCAGGGTTAACTCTGGAGGAGCTTGTTAATGAACGGATTAGTTGGATCAGGTGTGTTGGGAGCTGGACGAACACTTAAATTTGCATGGTAGGGAGTTCTCCAGCTGGGAACCACTGCTATAGAGTACCATGCATGTTTTCAGTAAGATATGTAAGATGTTACTTATGAAGGCCACTCTATCAGATGATTATAAATCTATTCTAAATCATATCTTACATATCTTACTCTGAGAGTACTTGGTTTAAACATAACAGTGTGTGATGTACAGGCCTTGCATTTGCAGCATACTGGCTTGTATTGGCTTTTTTTTTTAAATAGTGCTAATGTGGCTAAATGAATAAGCCATAATTTAAATTAGGCTTAATTGACTGCAGACCTTTAGGGCTTACTTGGTGTGAGATCAACAGACAGTGCCAGACTGACCAAACCGTTTGGCGTGTGATGAATATATTTCTTTGCATGCCTGAAACAGGACTGAGGCTTATTGACTTTTGACTTTCAGAAAAAACTACAGGCTGAGGTTGCTGCCTACATTGCAATCTTTCATAAACAGCATTAGGAGGGATGTACACTCTGCTGTGGGATTCTCATTGTTCTCCTGTTAGCTGTAAGGCTGATCACTACAGAGAAGGTCAGGATATTATAACAACCCTACATGAGTTTGCTTAGTTAGAAAGCATAATTCAGTTATTGCTAATGAAATCTGGGGATTGGATTTTTACATCAGCAGTAACTGGCTAGGTGTAAATAAGCTAAAGTGCTGACATGCCTCTGTCCTACCTCTGTTCTGGATAAAGTTGTTCATCCTCACTACTGAGCAAGCAGGATTTTTCCCTGTAATGGGAAGCTGCAGCATGTTTTTGCTTCTCAAAATGAGGCCACAAAGCACATTTTGTCTCTGGCCTCTATAGAAGTGGAGTTTATTGCAATGTATTACTGCAAACTGTAAACAATATATACTGTACAAAGTGTAATCCATTTGCGCTACACTTGTGTTTCTTACAGTTCAGTATATTCCTTGCTGTATGTAGTCTGTAATTTGACACAGTTCTAATTATTTGCAGCCAGTGTATTTGGGACAAGCATCCTTTTTTTTAATTCCAGTGGAATAATACAGTATTTCTCTTCAGAAGACGAAAGTCTGTTGGTTAGAGAGTCCTACATGTATTTATCTGTTTTCTGTTATTTAATCCACGCACATCTGGTCTAACTCCTCTCCAGATGTTGAGGCTGTCCCAGTAACTCCTTAATCTTCCATGAATTAACTCCAAAAACCATTCCATACTATACATCTTAAAAAAGCTCATGAAAACATGGCAGTTTATACAAGCCCTAATTAAAAACTCAATGCTATATTTTTATTTTAACAGTAAAAACTGCTTCATTTTCACACCAGCACTGCTAAAAAATATGCCTATGAACAGATATTTAAACATGGACATACAGGGGTTGGACAATGAAACTGAAACACCTGTCATTTTAGTGTGGGAGGTTTCATGGCTAAATTGGACCAGCCTGGTGGCCAATCTTCATTAATTGCACATTGCACCAGTAAGAGCAGAGTGTGAAGGTTCAGTTAGCAGGTAAGAGCACAGTTCTGCTCAAAATATTGCAATGCACACAACATTATGGGTGACATACTAGAGTTCAAAAGAGGACAGATTGTTGGTGCACGTCTTGCTGGCGCATCTGTGACCAAGACAGCAAGTCTTTGTGATGTATCAAGAGCCACGGTATCCAGGGTAATGTCAGCATACCACCAAGAAGGACAAACCACATTCAACAGGATTAACTGTGGATGCAAGAGGAAGCTGTCTGAAAGGGATGTTCGGGTGCTAACCCGGATTGTATCCAAAAAACATAAAACCACGCCTGCCCAAATGGCGCTGTATTGGCTGCAAAAGGAGGCCCTACACCATACTAATAAATGATTGTGATCTAAAACCAGGTGTTTCAGTTTCATTGTCCAACCCGTATGTTGTCCACAGAGTGCAGCAAACATGTAGATATTATATTAAAATAAATGTACCCATGTACATGTGTTTATTATTTCTAGGATTTCACATTTAAATGCCTGTATTTATCATTCATCAATATATTTTCCGTAATAACACAAGTTCACAGTAAATTACTATCTGTCTGCAAACTATCATTTAATTACAGCGTATGCGTGTACAATTAAATAAACAACTACATCCCTTATCTAATCTTAGGTGCATGTGACTATGGAGTCACAGTATACAGAGATACTTTACTGCTGTTTACTGTTAATATGGTTTAGCAAATTACTGTGACAGTAAAGCCATTAGTAGCCAGTAATTTACTATAATTCTGCAGTGAAATTACACTGCAGCGCTGTGTTGTAGCCATTAGTCCAACCAATCTCTACAAACAGCAAAGGCCACATGTTCATGTGGGCACTCATGAAAAGCATTGAGGTAAATGACACAGTGCTAAAGCGCAAATGAGTGTGCAGTAAGTTGTGGCCTGACTGCATGTGGACAGTCTAATGAGATTACATAACACTGTTTTGTCTTCTTGTAACCTTTCTGTCGTGCCCTGCAGTTCCTGCATTATACAAATGGATTATGAACATAACTCACAGGCTGATTCTCAATCCCCAACTGATGACAACGTCTTTAATTCAGCCTGCAGCATCAGTGTTACAGGACAGCCAGCCTTTGTGTTGCATTGTAGGTTGTGGGAATTTAACACTGAAGCATCTGTGAACTTTAAAGCTTTGTTTTTACTATTAATTATCAAAAATAGGAAATTAAGATGGATGCCCAATTCAGTATAGAAGAACTAGAGGGCCATGGATTCACCTAACCTTTTTTTTCTTCATAATAATATATTATTAATTATATTATTATTATATTATATTAATATTTATTTTCATTCCCTTTGTCAGGATCATAGTTTATTTATATTATAGTCACTGAAAAAAACTCCTTTGCACTCCAATAGTTCATTCCTACACTATTGCTGTTTCTATTGTAATAACTCTTTACACTCCTAAAAAAGATTCTTGTATGAGATGCCACAGAAAAACATCTTTTCGAGAACCTTTTACAACTCTTCAGTTGATAGTTTTTTTTAAGGTAGCATTATCAGTTTTTGCCACAGGGTCCCCCGACAGGTTTACATTATTATTGTACTACAAATCATGGACATGTCCACGTTGGACAGCTGTACATATGCATTTGTTGACAAGCTGAATGGTATAGAACCAGTAAAGATAACATCAGATAACAATGAACCATGTTGGCAGACAAGACTAGACGATTTATGTGAAGGATTTTTCACATAAATGACTTTAACACAACACAACACAATATACAACAAACATGAATGGCGTTTTTTTAGTTTTAGTGTTACTGAAATACCGCTTGCGTTCTTAACCTGTATAGGGTACATTGCTTACTAAGTGCTTGGAAGTTGAATGTGTGTAATCAAATACAATGCTGTAAATTAATGACATCACATACACTATGATGCACATAATATACATTGGTTATTAGAGTGAGACTTGATTAACGTTATGCTTAATTTGCCTGAAAATGTGTGTGGGCCTTAATAAGATTATGGTGTGTTGCGTACCAGGCATAACTGGCATGATGCTTTATCTGAGAGGTGTTTAATGTGGGGGGGCTTTAATCGAAATGAGGCTCAAATGTCATGAGGCTTAATAGGAATTAGGCTTAGTAGTAATAATGCTTAAATTGAATGAGGCGTGTTTGTACTGAGCGTTAATTGGAATGAGGTTTAATTGGAATGAGGCTTAATTGGAATGAGGCTTAGATATAAGGAGGCTTAATTGTCATGAGACTTAAATAGATTGAGACTTAATTTAAATTAGAGTTAACCGGCATGAGATTGACTGCTTATTGTAGGGCTTATTTGGTATAAGAACAACAAAGACTGACCAATGTTTTTGGTGTGAGATTAATATATTTTTTGCATGCCTGAAACAGGACTGAGGTTACTTGATTTCCGGCTTCCAGATAAACTACAGGCTGAGGTTGCTGCCTACATTGCAATCTTTCATAAACAGTATTAGCAGGGATGTACACTCAGGTGTCGGATTCTCATTGTTTTTCTGTTAGCTGTGAGATGGATCTCTGCGGGTAAAGTCAGGGCATTATAAACAGTTGACAACCCTACATGAGTTTGCTCAATTAGAAAGTATAATTCAATTACTGCTAGGGGTATCTGTGGTTTGGATTTTTACGTCAGCAATTGTTTCCATCTGGGAATAATGAGCCAGCTTCTTGTTATAGCTGAAGACCCATGGTCATTGATGTGTAAGTTGAGAGTACGGCGTTACAGTTAATAAAGTTTTTAAACAAATGCTGTGGAGAACGGCCCTGTCTATCTCTCCAGGACGCATGTCAATAAATTCCCAGCATTTATTATATCACCCTTTTCCCCAGGAGCCCTGTCACAAACACACAAATGAGATTTTCTGTTCTTACCTGCTGACAGTGAGGCAGCGTTAATGTGTGCCTCCTCACTGCTGTCTCACAGCAAGCACCACCCCACCACCACCAAAAAAAAAGAGAGAGAGGGATGAAAAAAATAAATAAATAAACAGAATTCATCCTGGACCCATTGAGCAATGCTGTTGCCATAGCAACAGAGGAAGGGTGATGGTGGGAGAGCATGTGAGCTGTAAGAGGTTGTGAGAGGAAATAGGTGTGAGAGAGTCCTGCAGCGTGTGTGTACTCTCACGTCTGAGGTGTTTGGGTGGGTTTGACTCGGAAGTATAATAGTTCATTTCAGTATGGAAAACTAGGCCCTCTCTTTATCCTTTTCATCTTTCTAAGATGGGAAGTGTGGATGTGTCTATCATCACCCTATCCTTTGATCATCTCTGTGTTCAGCCCCGTTCACCTCTTTCACCCCAGTATACACAAACGCCCCTCCCAGCTCTCTCTCGCCATTTCTCTCTCTCTCTCACTCACACACACGCCCTCTTAAACTCCCTCTGGGCTGGGGATTTGAAGATGTGCGAGCGAGGAGCGTTTGTAATCAGATGAAAGAGGAGATTATCCCGAGGCTCCCTCCATCCATCCTTTCTGCTGCTGGAGAAGAAGCATTAGAGGAGCAAGGGGGGAGGAGACTATGGGCCAGAATGGGTGGGGTCTGATAGACTGAGTGAGAAAAGGAGGAGGGAGGAGAGGGGGGTTCACCTGTGGATGTGTATGTGCAAGAAGACACCACTGCCTGCTTGCCCGTCCCCTTTCAAGGTCCTGCATGCGCCGATGCTGGGATGACGGCAAGCCGACATTTCTAAGAGAGGAAAGAAAGAAAGAGAGAGGGGGCAGGGAAGAGCGGCAAGATCAAGAAAAAGAAGAAAACAAGTCCTTCATCTGATTCTTTCAGCACAGGGTAAGGATGATTTCTAATAAGCACGTATGTAATACATTACAGTTAGTAGCCTTAATTAGTGTAGTGCTACATAAGACGTCTCGTCTGGTAAAAGAGATAATTGAAAGACAGCTGACTGTCTGGCACCTCTCAGTGTTTGTGTGTGTGCGCATGCACATGGAGGGGACCTTCCCTTGTTGGGTATTTTTAGCCCTTATGGAAGAATAATGCATGCGGGCCCTGAGTAAGTGTGCTTAACAGGCAGTACTTGTGCTCTCACTCTCTATGCAGAAATGTGTTTAACGCGGTCGGCAAGAAGCTTAAAATAAAACAAAGACAAACTGAATGCGTCCAAAACTTAAGACTTGTTTCACCATTTGCTTTACTAATAGAGATTTCTATACGGTAAGGTTTGCTGCACACTTTAGACATAAATAATACAAAATGAGGTTTTGCATGTCCAGCCCAAGCAGGCAGAGCCGAAGACTCAGCAGGCTTGCAGACTTGTGTAAATTGGCTAAATTGAAGTTCATTGACCTCAAAAACAGGCTGCCCACTAAGTCAGTTGATTCTCATTGAATTACAATAGCACCTGGGGCTATGCAGGCGGTTAATGGTTCTCCTCACTGCTAACTAAGCAGCATGTGAAAGAGCAGTGGTATCTGATATCTCTATATTTAGCAGTGTAGGAATGCTGATGCTAAAAACACCTTTAAACAAATATAAGCACTTATCATAGAGAGTCTGACACTCGACAGGTTCTCAGGTATATATGTATAGATATGTGTGTGTGTGTGTGTGTGTGTGTGTGTGTATGATTTTTAGGTAGGTAACTCTCCACAATATGGTTTCATCAAACAATCCTTTAACTTTGTATTATTTTATCCCCCTTGTCTTTGAATGTCTTGGATTACCTGACAGATTCATGCAGTAGATTATGCTGTGACTCATCGCTTAACACTGCTCTGAGTAAGAAAAACATCAGTAACACCAGTGGTTTACACAGACATACACTAATGGCACAATTATGCGCTAGGGTAAGTAGATCCCAATACAATGCTTCATGTTCAAGATCCCATATTCTATCATAAATATGCACCAGGCTTTTACAAATGTCAACACTAAGTATATATTCTACACATTTTAGAGCTGATCTTATCCTGCATAATAACACCTTCCCGGCATCTATCGTGATCATTTATCAACTTCTATTACTTGTCTAAAGCACACATATAATCTTGAATTTGTTTTGGGATTTGACGGATCAACAGAGGCTAATCCAAAAATAATCCTATTCCTCTAATCTTGGTCCACTATTTGGAGACTACCTATACTTTGTACATCCTCTATCAGGCTGGAAAGATATTTGGTGGGAAATCCACTGATGTTGTGGAAACATTTTAAACAGAAGGAACTTTGTAAATTTGTGTGGTTCTGTGGTGTACCAAACACAACCATGATTAATTTTACATTACCATTTTCCAGTTTCTCTTTATTCCTTAGAATGAAAGGGGTTGTTTGTGTTACTGTGCCTTTAAGATTAATCTAAGATAATCGAGCTCTGATCTGATTGGCTGTCCTGTATTAATTGAGCCTCATTCAGGAAAGCATTTAGAGCTGAAACATTTCTTAGAACTTCAATATGAGAGGACGGCAGTAAACTACTGTAGGTCAAACAGGTGTATGTATGTAAATGATGTGGCTTCCATGACGTCACATAAAAGCAGTGAATTTAAAACAGGCTGTTTTGCAGGATAGGTCCCCTTTATGGACTATATGGACTGGGGAGTGAATGGTATGCTGAAATGCTAGACCTTGTAAAAATGTTTACATGCTGCCTCAGATTTCTGTTTGGAGAATTTGGTTTTCCATGAAATGTGCCGTTTCATAGCTAACAGCATTGTTCAGTAATTTGGGCAAATGCATGCTCCAGTGTTTTTTTCTGCTGGTGAATTCCACAGTCAGTAACATGAGATTGTACCTGTAGGGAACATAGAAGGCATTTGACACTGATTCTTTTTGGCCTAAAGGATCCATTTTGCCTATAGGTAAATTTAGTTGATAAAACAGCAACACAACTGCAATGTATATTGTATTGCAATTAGTCTCATTAGTATGTATAGTAATAAAAGTGCACATAAATTTTTAGAATTGTGGATAAGTCATTTTCTGCTATGACACCTAATTCAACTAGTCAGCTAACCAGTTAGATGAATGTCATAGGTATCTACCCAATAAACTGCACTTTCTGCACATTCTAATGTATATTACCATTTGGCCTTTCCTATCTTCTACTGTATTCATTGTATTGCATTTATTGGGAAGCTTTAAGCCTAGTTTTGCACTGTTCTGTATGATGCTGTTTTGTTTAATTACACTAGACTGTACTCTTTGCCTTCTTCACCTTAATGCTATTTTGTTTCACTATACTGTATTTGCACATTGTTAGGATGACAAAGATCCTACTGATCCTCAAGCAATCCCTGAGTTAAAGTGGGTGTGGTAGAGGAAAAAAAATGTATTCTGAACCAGGTTTGAAAACTACTGTGCAAAGAAAAAACACAACTGATCCTTATTTTCCATCTCCTTTCAGTTTTCGATGGCTGAGAGTGGGTGTCCTGTGTTAGAACCACTTGCACCAGAGGGCACCAACCCGTCCGACCTGACCATTGCTAATGAGAGCACTCTGCCACTCTTAAATAACTCCACAGACCTGGTGAAGGGCCAAGTCCAGCCTGAGGAGCTCCGCAAGAGCTCCAGTGAGGAACCGGGCTCGAAAAAAGTGCAGGAAGGTGACAGCCATACAAGAGCAAGAGCAAGAGGTCCTGGGGCGCACCGTGCAGTTGATCGCTTATCCATTCGCAGTGCGGCACGACCTCACAGTATTGCAGAAGTTCACATATCTGAGGGGGTAGAACTACAACTGGGACATGGCACGAACCATCGGAATGAGCAAGTGTCACTGGCCCTCAAGGAGATTGTTTCTTCCTCACATGTTGACTTGAGAGAGCAAAGTCTGGCCCCAGCCAAGCTATCTGTGCAGAGGAGCCACTCAGATAGCCTGCAGATTCAGAATAAAGGCCCTTTACCTCCTCTTCACTGTGAAATTGGTAGCTCTAACTGTTTAGGTAAAAATCAAGAACCGCCCATTCAGTCTTTCATTTGTAAGCAGGCCATGCAACTACAGCACAGCAGCACTACCACCACCTTCTGCAGAGCGGGCAGCTGTGGCTCAGGCAGCCCCACCCAGCAAAGTTGCTGCGTTCATATCTGCAATTCTGGCCCTCCTCAATTATCTGGAGATCTTGGTATGGACACAAAGCACTCCAGGTTTGAAGACGCTGTCTGCTGCAGCTCATACAATCATGGAATTCTTGAGGACACTTTTGCTGCTTACTGTCATCCACAGCCCATCCCTGCTCCTGCCCAGCTGTTGCCTCGGCTAACTGGCCTGGAAGGAGACTGCAGGGGACAGATGGGTGGTCCGGCTTTGCTGGCCCTCCCTCCTCTAATTTCCTCGGTCAGCGAGACGGGGCTGGATGCCAAGAGACTGCTCCGCTGCTGCAACCTGGACTGCAACTGGCCGGGTCCTTTACGCCAGGCCGGGAGTCAGCAACAGCCAGCTGGGGGCGAAATTCGAAGCACCAGAGATGCAGGGACCATGACCTCCAGCAAGGAGCTGCGGGACATTGGGGTTCAAGTCGGGGTTCAGACATATCCAGAAAGGCCACCTCAACACGTGTTTCCAGAGGTTTGCCTGGTGGATGAGAAAAACGATACAGACAAACTGGCAGCATCTCAGAAGTCTCCAGTGAAGGAGGTGAAGTGGGACGCAGAAGGAATGACATGGGAGGTTTATGGAGCCTCGGTTGACCCAGAGGAGCTAGGCCTGGCTATTCAGAGGCACCTGGAGCTGCAAATTAAGGAGACTGCAGTAAAGGCAGCGAAGCTCGCACGACAGGACACAAATACATCCCAGAACAGCATGGGGAAGAGCCAGTGGAGGAGGAGAGGTTTAATGGCTGCTCTGCGTCCTCCAGGCTGCTGTACCCGCGCCACTACTGCAATGGACTGACTGCCAAGTAAACTTTCAAGTCTCAAATAGACACAGCGCACTTAAATACAGTTAACAAAAGCTTCATTGATTTACAGACTTTGTGGATTTTTCCACCGGCCAACAAAACATGGTTATTAGACCACATATGAAAAGTATTTTTTAGAGTCTGTCTTTTGAATACAGCCAGTGGGTAACCACTGGAGACAGGACACGTGCCTAAGTCTTCCTTTCAGTCCTAGCACCTCAATCATTGCGTACGAAAACTTTAAGTAGACCATAAGGGCTATTTGTCTGGTATGAAAATGGAATATTATAATGTATATGGGTGTTTATATTATCACTGTCCAAAGAAAAACATGTATCTAAATTATGGTCAAGTTCTTCTTTTGCGCATCATGTGAACACAGCAGCTGTTGTTTACAGTGAGTGAAAAATTAATGATGAATGGAGGGACAGAAACGCTTGGAAAATTGCTTGGAACATAGTCTGGTTCCATTGACTTACATTAAAAATAAATTCAGTGTTTGCCTTTTCCTGTTAAGTTGCCATTTTGGAGATGCTTGTTTTTCTTTGGACAGCGACCTTATCTACACTCGCTATCCATTTTATCAGCTCCACTGATAGAGAAGCTATTATTTGGGTAGTGGATCATTCTCAGCACTGCAGTGACCCTGACGTGGTGGTGGTGTGTTAGTGTGTGTTGTGCTGGTACGTGTAAATCAGACACAGCAGTGCTGCTGGAGTTTTTAAAAACTGTGTCCACTCACTGTCCACTCTATTAGATACTCCTACATTACTGGTCCACCTTGTAGATGTAAAGTCAAAAACAACTTATCTGTCACTGCACAGCATGTGTTGGTTATGCCCTAGTCCATTAGTAGTCACAGGACCTGGGACCCAGGAAGTTGTTAGCTGGATGCAACTATATGGTAAGTGGAGCTGATAAAAAAGGACAATGAATGTAGATACACAGATGTGTCCATAATGAAGTTTATATAGATATATACACGCGTCACTCTAAATATTTACTACTTACTACTCTCTGGTTTTGTACCAGAACCATGCTGTGCTTATTCCAGATCCCTAAATGATGTGGACTTGTAACCAACCAATTTCACTTTTGTATACAAGTGCTCTTGCTCACCCAGCTACATCGCTTCCTCTGACCTCAGTGTAGTGGTTCACTCAATAAATTAGAAGCGTGTCCCAAAGTACTCAAACTAGGCAATTTCAATGGATAAGCTTTGACCTTCATTTTTTGTCTGCAAAAGTCATGATAAACTAATTCAGGACACATTCATCTCAGTGGCCATACCTACAGTGACCAAAGTGCAGGCTACTGGAGGCTGTCACGCTGATGCAAAAAACACACCCTTCACTAAAACTGAAGTATTTGATTATCAGTTTCAGTGAAGCCACTGCCTGTACATAGCAGCACTATGACTGGAGGTAGTATAACCGGTGAATTGTTGCGCCATCTACTGGAATAAAAGTATCACTAAAATTTTCGCAGTGAATGATATGATGACGGTTCCTGTGACAATGATGCTGCGATTACTTTTTAAAATATCTGACCTTTTAAGGCCTTACTGAACAGCACTTACACCCTTAAACTGCAGTATATAGTGAGTCATATAGCTGGCATCAACCAGTATCAATCATTCCTGGGTTAAAACGAAAGACAGACAAGAACAGAGGGAAAGTGGGCCACTGAATTTGAAGGAAATTTCCTTGACATGTTTAGGCCAGTTTTGTTGGGGACGGCCAAGTCATGAAATGTCAGCATGCTTCTCAAATGTTCTGTGTTAAACATTTACCCAATTTATGTATAGTGAGAATTATTTCAGCAATAAGCATGTGACTGTGGGTGTGTGTATGAGAGAGAGAGAGAGAGAGAGAGAGAGAGAGAGAGAGAGTGAGAGAGAGTGAGAGAGTGCTGGTTGCTCTGTGTACGACTATTGCAGAAATGGTGTCAGCTCAGAGTCTGGTGCTGCAATATTGTTAGAACGTTGTTGGAAACATTCCACTCATTTTGAAATGTCCCTGAAGGCCCCTATTGGGACATGCCGATGTGGGCCTGGTAATACGCAAGACCTGTCTTTGTCACTGTAATGGTGTAAACAAAACTTTTTTGATGTTTAGAATGTGTATTATTTATTTTCAAAGAGTCAGATCATCAATAAATGAATAGTACTATAAGACAAACCATGTTTTCACTGTGGAATAACCTCTGTTTTACCAAAGAGAGAGAGAGATTCCTCATTTAAACAGGAAAGTGAACATGAAAGTTGGGGTTGAAGCTGATGAAGAACCTGCACACCTGCACCTGATTTATAATCTGACTCAAATCTGTATATTCAGTATATGATAATAATAAGCCTCTGCCTGATACATACAGTACCAGGTAAGAGTTTGGGTGTACTTTGTAGTTCTATAATTACACTGTAGTCTATGTATGAACCCGAACAGATAGTGGACAAACAAGGTAGGAGTGCCTAACACAGTGGACAGTGGATGGACACAGTGTGTAAAAACTAAGTAGTGTAAGGCACTGCTGTGCCTAATGCTGTGACTTTGCCAATTAAAGGAGCAAGCTGTAAAAGACAACCTGGCAAGACTCCAAACAAATTCAGGGGCAACATATCACCAAAGAGATGGGTCAAATGATCTAACTAATAACTTTCAACATTAGAGATATAGGGTTGGAAAATGTCATGTTATCTCATGCCATTCCTATAGTGACTTAGTATCAGGTACAAATTGGTACTACCAGACAGAACAGGGAGGGGCTAACTGATTAGCATGCTAACTTCATTCAATAATTCTGTAGCGCAATAAATAAACATTTTGGACATATCAGCAAAACTCTTATTTCTTAGCAATCTGTTGATAATTCTAGTTGAGATGGGGTGTTTAAACTCACATATTGCAAATAAGGATATTACAGGAGTGCATTGGGAAATAGCCTACAGAACGCTCAGAATCAATGACGTGTGTAAAGATGCCACTTCATATTTCTAATAAGAACTATCATTTCAAATGAACGCTCCAAGCCTTACATGGTGGAAGAAAAAAGAAGAAATCAGACTGTAATGTATAAAGTGGAGTTGGATGAGTCCCCTTATTAATTCCAGAGGTGTTTTACCCACACCCACAGTATATGCCCACATCTTTTTCTGAGAAACTCATCCATCCATCCTGTTCGACCCCATTATCTTGTTCAGTTTTATGAGCTGGTATCAGCTGTATGAAGTACACACCTATTTATTTTGCAGCACGTTTTGCGCACACACACACACACGCACGCAGGCGTACCCAGTTTCCTCTGCTCTTGTCTGAAGCCCACCGCCATCACTCTGCTCAGCGCTCTAATATCGCTATCCTTACATAACAGACGAGCTCATTAGTCATATGAGAGGAAAGAGATCGGGGGATAAATTGCTTCGATTCTGGAGACCAGAGCGTAAACCGAGGTAAGTGGAGATGAAAACCGTGTGATTGAAACTGTCATAATTAGGCTGCGGTTTATGCTCAGGATGCTGGAGCTAGTACTTTCTCTCTCTCTCTCTCTTTTTCTCTCTCCCCCCTCATAGCTGACAACATATACGGATAATAGCGCCTTAGTATGACAGAGACTGGGCTGCTGGTCACTGATCGATGGGAAAGGCAGCAGCGGATTGTAATCAGAAAGCTGTAACGAGAAGCTTGCAGGTGATAAATTAGCTTAATTAGCTCGGAGGACATACTGAATTTGTCCAATTGGAGTTTTTTCTCTCTCACCTTTGATCTCCGACCAGACAGTCCTGTAGGTCTGATAAACCTGAGCGCTGTTTACCCCCTTTACTATCCGCGCCACCATCACAGCCCTGCAGCCTGCTCTCGCTTCCATTGACCTATTTTTATAACGGCGAGGCAATGAAGCAGAGCCGTCTACACGCACAGCAGACCACATCATATACACCGGGCCTTTATGATCGAGTTCAAAACGATCAGTACTATTAGGGTGGAGGGCAGTGTTGCCAGGTCCTACAGAAACCTCCAGCCCAAAGTGCGTGTCAGACCCGCCCACTTGAAGCTGAAACTAGCCCAGAATCTGAAGGATGTAAACCGGGTACCTCTGGCGAATAAGGAACCAACTTCAGCCTCGTTCAGGTCTGCTAATGGTTTGAACCAGAAGTGTGACACATTCTGCTCACATTGAGTAAGAATATCTGAGGAAGAATGACTCCAGGAGTTTTCTCTCTGATGCCTCATGTTTTGACAGAAGTGGTCCTTTTCTCCAAGTACCTGAAGCCAACAATAATTGATCTGGCCTATGAATGTCAGCTGTCAATGCCCAAAGGCACAGACCTGACAAAATAGTGAACATCAGGCAATCTGCCTGTCAGTGGAGGAAGCTACAGTAGTTCATTACACTGATTTAACTATTATCATAGCACTGAAGACGCCAGTACAGCTACAGCAGGTCCAGACAATTTGTACAGCATTCCCACTGGTTTAATTCAACACCAGACGTTCACACAAAGTATCAGCACATCACTTGGAAACTCAGCACATCTCTGTGGCCACAGTCATACCTGAAGGCAGTCCAGGTGTAGATACTTGGGATGGCTGGATACCACTGTTTTATGTCTTCTATTGAATGTCAGGCAACAGTAAGAGTTGTATATGTATACCAAACAAAAATGCAGTTAACTTTGTATAGTTCCCAGATGTACATGGGAACCAGATCCTTTTCTGCTTAAGTATAAGGCTAGCGTCATCTGCTAAGGGGGGAAACCCCCATTAACGTTTTATATTTACACTGTGAATCACACCGGAGCACACTGACGTTCCCAACTTTTATTCAGTTTCAACCATCTAAACTAAACAGAGCCTCAGACAGACCGCTCCTGATAGCAAGATGTGGGCATCTCTGCCGTATCTGTTTTGAGACAGATGACTCAGTTATGCAATACTGCAGTTTCGGTTTATTTAATATTCTAGCGTTCTAGCAGCATTTTTGATTGGTGAGCACATCAAACATTCACAACCAAATTCTAAGCCCAATATTTCAGGTGAGCATTTACACAATGATTTAGACTAACTTATCAATCCAGTGATGATCTCAATGAGAGACCAGAATGCTAAAGAGGTTATAACCCTAGCCAAGCACAGGAGAACAAAACAGCATATAGCTCACAAGGTGAGGAGATGACTCAAAATAAACATATAAACTTGAAAAAGGTTGAATAGGGGTCATATTGCTGACGTCCGAGATAAAAGAACACGGTGGACCACAGTGTGCCACTGACAAGACACTGGGGCTATGAAAAACGAAGGTGGATTAAGGAAATGAGGCCAAAACTCAAATAGCTCTTAAGAACTCAAATGTTATTTTATTTTTGCAGGGTGGAAAAGTGAAGATAATTAGAAGTTACAAAATGCATTCTTTAGAACAGGGGTAAACAGGGGTAAACAAACCTTTGCATACAACCGTAGCTCTGCTGTAGGCTATATTCCCATAACGCTAAATACCACTCAGAGGGAAAAAAAGATCAGCCCTCTCTCTGCTAACAGGTTGTTAGATAGCTTTGTAGCCCTATTCTAGCTTCAGTGGCTAAAAGCCTGTCAGTACCTAACTATAAAACACTGTGTATTTTACAGGCATAGTGGTGAGATTGTAATCTCATACCGAGTAAGTATAAATATTTAATGCTGTCTGGATGCTAACAGACAAAGATAAACAGTCCACCCCTTGGCAAGGGGCAATCAAGCTCCTATTGCTGCTGACTAGTCAGACTGTTTGTTGTAGTTGATCCATGTATGTTCAGACTAACTCAGAGGTTGAAAGACATTGTGAACACATCAGACATTCTAGCAAAATAGCAAACCCACCCCCAGTACTCTGTCACTGTAGTGTTAGTGCTCCTAAAAGCTTTTGTCTAAAGATGAAATGCTTAATTCATTTGCATTACAGTCGTGGCATTGTGAATTAGATAAGGACAGTAATGTTTGAATCATATTATTATGCACCGAAATAAGCTTGAACATATTGACATCCGACTGACATCACAGCACATATCCTGTTATGTATTTATTGTACACCAAAAGGGCAGAATGTTTAGGTCACAATGGGATTTATTTTATTATTTTACTGTATTTTATTATTTTTAGTCTTTTAACTACATATATAAATGTGAAATTTCTCTCTAATGCTAATCCAGGTGGATGCAACAATAGTGGTATCAGCATCAGCTGATATGTACATGAAAAATATAAAATATCAACATCAGTTCTATACTGGTGAATGTTGATTAGTCTAGTTTTGGGGAAATTAGAGGGTTGGTGATCCAACCAGCCCTCCTGACTCAACTACTGTCAACATGGCAAGAAAAGAATGAATGCTAGTTAGTGCCAGTTAGCATGACAGGCATAAGTAACTGTGATACAAAAACACATTTATATAACAGATCATCTGCTACCTATTATTTTCAGGGGGTTCCAGAATGAACAGAGCCGTAGCAACCTGCTGGATATTCCTGCTTCTCTCAGCTTTCCTGTATGAGCAAGTGATGTCCAAAGGTGGCAGAGGGGGAGCCAGGGGTTCAGCCCGGGGGAGTGCACGTGGAGGCCGCTCGTCACGAGCGCGTGGTTCATCCTCTGTGCGAGTAGCCGGAGCGGCTGCAGCTGGGGCTGCTGTAGCACTGGGTGCTGGAGGATGGTACGCTTCAGCCCAGCGCAGACCAGACGACAGTTCGGAGCATGGGGACGAATATTACGGGAACAGAACAGACTGGGAGCTTTATTTTGCTAGGACATCAAGTGCAGTGACTCATGATTTCAAGTATTGTGGACTACTCTCACTAGTACTGCCACTAAACCTGCTGATTTCTTGAGCATCTCTGCTATACAGCTTTGACTCCTTGAGATAAGCTGTATCCTGAGTTACTGCGCAACGTGTACTCCTAAGGTTTGTAATAGTGTACCCTATTGATGCACTTCACTGAGGAAATTGGTCACATAAGACAAGCAGCAGAGTGAATTACAATAACTGCAGATAAGCTAACAACAGGCCTTTAAGGAAACTCTCATGTTCGGTTTATGTGCATATAATATTTTGCTTCAGCAGAAGCAGTAGCAAATACCTATATAAGATCATAAAGCACCAATATTACTTATGCAGATCATATCAAAACCTTCAAAAAGCTGTTAAGACTGTGTTAATGTTTTGCTATGTTATTGTTATGTTGTGATGTATACGAAGTGCACAGTATCCTGCTTGAATATGTACTAGATTAACACAATCCATATTCCCCTCTGAAGCCACTATACAGGTGATTCCTTTAGATAGATATTCCTATATTCCTACATTAGTTTGTACATTTTTACATTTGTAATAGGCTACTGATCATTTTAAAGGTTTGTATTTCTCTATAAGGTTTTTTTTTTTTTTTAGCAATTTCCCGTAACTATTTGAAAAAATTCACTTGGGCAACTTTCTAGACATGTTTATAAAACAAGAATAGGGATAAAACAATGGGACAATGAGACTAAATGTGTCATCCTGCAATTTAGTAAAATTCATTTTGATAGGATTACGATAATTTACCAATTTCAGGACTATATATTTTGTACAACATGAGACTGTTTATGTCTCTGATTAGATGTTAAAAGATTTCAGTTTGGTAGGCAGAAATAAGTGTAATGGCAGCAGCATTTGTGACTTGATTGCATAGTCCTGTTTTTCTTGAAGACGTATATTCTCAGAGCAGTATTACTGGGTCACATTTTTCTACCACTGACCTCTAGTGTGGTACCCTGGAATGTTTACATGACCTTTGAAATTATTTTTCAATGAGAATATTCAAAGTGCTGGTTTAATCTTAGATAGGACAATCTGCTTTATGTAAATAGACAATTTATTGCTCTTATTGAATTGTTATAATCGTACTACATACAGCATTACCAGTTTATCACACAAGACAACTGTACAATGTTGAGTAACAGCACCAAAGTTTCTCATTTGCAATAGAATTTAGTTTATACTTATATTAAACGCAAGTACCTCTTCAGTCTGCAGTCAAACCTGCAATACAGGGAAAGCAGGTGCATTGTCCATGAATATCATGAATCCCAGGTTCACTGAAGCAGTGGCTTTCTTGGGTTATCAGTCAAGCATGACTTTGCCAAGCTCTCCTTTGCGGAAAGCTCTGATGAAGTCGTAGGCTGCAGCACTGTAGTTAGGCACTTTGATGGTGATGTCACCTACAGATTTTGGAAGAACAGGTGGCAAGCTAAGAGCACATATTTAGTTATTGTTTCAAATGTTTCATGACTGCATATCGCAAAACATCAAGTCACCGTTTGAAAAAAAAAAGGACTGTTTTTTTACTGAACCACTGTGTATGCAGTTATGGATGTGTATCAGCAAAGTGTTCAAATTGTGATGCCTGAGGTTTCAGTAACCATGTTTCAGCTGCTTGACAACACCTACTCACCTACTCCAGTAATAGCTTTCACACGCTGAGTCTTGCCTAACTTCACAGCGATACACTTTAACACATGCTGAATATCATCACACGGACCTTCCAGCTCGTACTTTTCCACGTAACTGGGGAAACAACAGTACAATTGCTTGAATGTGTTAGTAATATATTTGTAACACATTTATGACCAGCAATATCTGAAAAACCTAATGTCTTTTAAAGAAGTTTCAATGCTTTCCTTTTAGAAACCAGTAGCAAACTGGTGTAACACCATGAAGAGACTGCAAAATAACTGCCATCAGTACTTAACCTACCCAAATCGCTGCAGTCTGTTCAGTGAAAAAAGAAGATAATCTGCCATGATGTCCTCTCCAACCAAGTGGTCCAATATCGTACCTGTACATGCATCCAAACAATTATTACCTAAAGTGAAGCAGCTGAATTTATATGCTGTTGTAAAGAACCTGCCACCAAATAAAAGTCTTACCACATAAAGCAAGCTTCATTCCAGTCTCTATGTTCTCAATTTTTGGAGGCAGCACTCCTGGCGTGTCTAGCAAATACATGAGGGGTCTTTCACAAACCTGAAAATAAACAAACAGATAATGTCCCATAGCCTCTTAACGATCAGGACAGTGGAGGATTTTTGGCAGTGTAAAGTCCCATAAGAGTATACACCTGGTATCAGTGTAGAATCAATAAGCTACTTAAAGACTATTATGACATTAACCAGCTTATATCATCTTTACAATAATGAGATCATCTTGATCGATGCCGTGTCAGATCACTTTAAGGGAAGCTTCGACTGTACTGGGTTGTACCCAATAGTGTGATGCCCTAACTGGTAAGACATCAAATCAATTAACTCATGGTAAAACTCATATACCTGAATTTTGGTTAAGACAGCTTTGGTAATTCCTGGTTCACCTCCAACCCTTGAGGCTTTGCCTAAATTCATGTAAGAACATCCATTAATGCATCCATTTATATTTTAAAACACAACTGACTATTTTAGAAGACCAAAAAGCATGAAATACCTTTTTTCAGGTTTGTTCTTCTTAAAGCATTAATTAGCGATGACTTCCCAACATTTGGCACTCCGATCACCATTAGGCAGTAACTTCTGTCCTAAACATAGATGGAAAAGGACAAAGCACACTGACTTAGACAGCCATGTGTTAATATTGAGTAAAAGACCATTTAGCTCCAAAAGAAAACAATTTAAAACTTGGAAGGGCAACTGTGTCAACTAAAAACTTTTAGTGTTGATTTGACTACATTAACATAGTCAAATGCAATAAGGTGATGGGAGCAGTTTAGTAATCCTATAAAAACACATATGATAAAAGATCAGAATTTTGCCTGTTTTAATTACTGACCCATAGTGTCACAATACCATATGAATATGTGGAATAATAAAGCAGAAAGCACACATGTATTCATGTTAAAATCAAGCTCTTATGGCCCATTTTATTTATGTTTTACTTTAAACAAACAAAAAACAAAGACATTTCCAGCTCTCTTAAATATAATCAGCCTAGTTCTGTATTTCTCTTAAAACAAAAAATAGACAACACAAAATATTGTCATTTAAAATTGGAATTGGTTACTGATGAACAGAGTGGGCTACTAATAATGGCTTTTCTTGCAAAACTCACCTCTTCTCTGTGAAACCGTGGTGCAGTCTGTATTAGTTCAGTCACCACAGGAACTATCTGCAATAAAATAAACAGAAAACTAAACTAAACAAAATTCTATACGATTGTAGTGGTTGCCTCTGTCTCTCAAAGTTTATTAAACTTCACTTTTAATTGACTTACCTTTTTAATGCTGTCATCTCTTTGCTTTAGACAGTCTGTGAACAGGACATTCTTAACGCCGCTTCTCTCAAGCTGTTTCAGAATACTCTGAGGGAATATATAGATACAGTTACTGGTGTACTATCAGTATCCTAGGTATATTAGTACACTAATAGATTACTAAAAAGTTACCATGCTGTCACTTGTGCAGAGTATTAAAGGGGACCTATTGTTTTCCTAGTATTTTAGTTATGTCGATTTTTGTACATTTTACATGCACAAAGCCCAAAGAACATGGCAGAGGGAGAAGTTCTTTCCCACAGAAACCACTTTTCTCAGTTCCCTGAAATTTAAATCTTTTTTTTTATTGCAATATGATGCCATCTTAACACAATTCTTTTTTGCCTGCCTACCTTGGCACGCCCTCACACAACACAGAAAACTAACAGAGTTAAAACTTACAGCTCTCAAAACATCTAGCCTGTAAAACTGGATTGGTATACCAACTTGTTCTAACTGATACAGAACCTACGCCATTAACCCTTGGTTGAGGTGGGGCATAAAGACACAGGAGCTCTAACAGAGCATTCAGACAGAAGACAAAGGGTAAAAATATGGTGTTTGGGAAAACTGAAGCATGTAAATGTATTCCAGAAGACCCCCAAAAATAAAACTATGAGTAATGAAAATGAGCATTATAAGTCTACAATACACTGATATGAGTTTATATCAGACCTGTAGTTTATATTATAAATTTTAACTTCCATGTAGACGTACTTCGAAGTATAGTTTTATACTGGTCCTACATGAATCAAGGATATATTGTTCCAGACACATGAACATTAGTATTATCCACAAGCGCTCCAACTATTACGACTATATCGTATGTGTTTTTTCCAAGGGACTCTTGATATTGTGCCTCAAGATTTGCTTCCTTCTGTATATCATGTCAGTTATCAGGCTTGTGGTTGTTTATTTTACATGTAAGTTGAATTTGCCCTGCAGAAGGAGGCAGTTCTTGGCCACGATACCAGTCTCTACCTAGAGAGTGCCATTGTAATGATAATATTAGGGTATATCAGTATATCTAGTTGCATCCATGTCATGATGCGCAAATTTGACGCATGGTACAATACCCATTTTTTGGATGTGTCTGCCAAATCCATCTTGTTCAGCACTAGTAAATGTGGTCGGACATCAAGATTCTCCTGGAAAAGAGGATTTCGTCCAGAAAATGGTATGTTTGCCAGTTAAAGAAACATGTAAACTAGGGCTGGCTGAGATGAGACACCAACTCCCTCACAATGCATGACGTGTGATAGAACATCAGTAACAGTAGAGAATATCCTAATATCCCACCCACTCACCCAAAGCTTTATACGCCATACAGGGCATGTGTACATATCGCAGTATAGCAAACTTCCACCAGAACTGTATTTAAAAGTCACATTGGTTCAGTTGGAAAGGATATTCTGGCGTCATGGATTTCAACGATGCAGTCAACTTTCCTCAGACTGTCTCTCATTTGCTTGAGTCCTAACAGGAGACAGGTGGTCACAGGAACAAGTCAATAAAAAGAGTCCGCCTACACCTGCTGTGTAGTCTCACGCGTTCACAACGACACCTGCATTTGGTATTAGGTCACTGAATGTGCTCTGTCCGAGACTAACCTTTAGCCATGTGCCCAGGGAACCAGTGTGCTGTTTCTCTCTGACCGAAATCAAACGCCGTCCTGAAGGCGGCAGCGCTGAGTGCGGAGAGCCTCATTTTGGCAGCTTCACAGCTCAACCACACCGACCTTCAGCAGCTCAACACCGGGAAGACATCCCAGCACACTGTTTCTCCGCGCTAGCGTTATCACCCACTACAGCAGAAGAAACTAAACGTAGGCAATGTGTAGATAAACAACACCATGTGCTGTGATAGCTGGTTTGCCTGTTTTCCCCTGCTGCTGTTCTTCTTCTTCCTCTTCATAGACTGTCTGTGAGCTGCGTCACCGCCACCTAGCGTCCAGATGCTGTACTCCCAGAGGGGAGGTGACATGATGCTGAACTGATGCTCGGTTGCTAATCCTGCTGAGAGATCTTATTTGGAATAACGTTCCCATAAGTGTGTCCTCCAGTGAGCAGTAAATGTTTTACATCTGAGTAAATCAAATGGTCATCAATAATCCGTTTACCTGCTGTAATTCATTACGTAGAAATGCTAGCATCAGTGGTGAAATGCTTGTCTAATTAAGTCCTATACTAAAACATTTTTGCCTCTATATTAAGTAGGAAATTGTCCAAAACCACAACCTGACCCATAGTGTACATACTATACATAGTATTTTAAAAATGAAATGGACCCAAGAAAGAGTTTGGTCATCCTGCAAGATCAGTATTTAGTAACACACCCAGTGGCTAGTATCACACCTTGTAAACACTTTTCGTAGCCAGTAAAGAGTTTTTCATTTCTTTGTTTGGGGGATTTTGTGCCTCTTCCCTTTAAGCTCTGTCCTCAGATTTTCTGTTATTTTAGGCTAGAGGACTGTGAGGGCCGAGGCAAAGCCTTCAGCTCCTGAGGTAGTCTGTTGTGGATTTTGAGGTGTGTTTAGGATCATCATTCTGTAGGAGCCATCCTCTTTTAATTGAATTCATTTAAACCATACCTCTAGCAGTGAAATGCTCTGGCTGTAACACAGCATGACTAATCTACCCCGGTTCATTACTGTGGGACAGCTAACATTTTCCTTTATAAAATTCCACATGCTATTTTCCTCAAACATACCTGTCTTCTTTCCAGGGAAAAAAAGTTCTATTTCAACTTCATCATGCCTTTCTAGCAATCAAACAAAGAGTCCTCTCAGAAAATGTTCTTGGTATTCCTGACCTCAACTTGACTTCCACTATTGCTGTTATCTTGTATTTCTTGCTCTTACTACAAATGGATGAAATGGCTACATACACTTTGCAGTCTTGTCCTGCCTTATGAATGTCAGTTGTTTAAGAGTGCATGGAACCTGCTTAAAGGAGCCCATGACTGCTGACTGTTTGTTTGATTTGAAGAGTAATAGTATTTACAAAACATTTGCAGAAAATTGCATCACTTTGTGTCTGGATTTAAAAAAAAAAAGTTTCCAAACAAAAAATAAAAAAAAATAAAGGTTTTACATTTCACACGTATAGATGCATAAAGGCAATGGTGACAGCTGACAGCAAATTTTATTAGATGTTTCACATTACTGAAGATAGTAATTCATTTACTGTATTATGCTAGAGCATGTATTAAACACTAACATGCATTACATTAAAAAAGGCTAAAACACTGCAATAAAACTTAAAGAAAAAGTACAACAGCCCATATTCTACCTCAGTACTACAGTCTATGGTCTACTCCAGTACTACATTCTATGACCTACTTCAGTACTACAATCAATGGCCTACTTCAGTTCTACAGCCTATGGTCTACTTCAGTACTACAGCCTATGGCCTACTTCAGTACTACAGTCTATGGCCTACTTCAGTACTACAGCCTACGGCCTACTTCATTACTACAGTCTATGGCCTACTTCAGTTCTACAGCCTATGGTCTACCCCAGTACTATGATCAATGGCCTACTTCAGTTCTAGTCTATAACATACTTCAGTACTACAGCCTATGGCCTACTTCATTACTACAGTCTATGGCCTACTTCAGTTCTACAGTCTATGGCCTACTTCAGTTCTACAGTCTATGGCCTACTTCATTACTACAGTCTAGGGCCTACTTCATTACTACAGCCTATGGCCTACTTCAGTAGTCTATGGTCTACTTTAGTACTACAGTCTATGACCTACTTCAGTACTACAGTCTATGGCCCATTTCAGTACTACAGTCTATGACCTACCTATGGCGCCTAATGTTGAATAAAACTAGAGGTTGCATGTTCTGCTCATTTAACCCAATGCAAGGGTTGAATATAGGCTTGATAGGCCCCAGAAATTCTACAGTAAATGAACGAAGCTTCTCCAGTGTGTCTCCATCATAGAAAGACACCATTCCCTTTTGGAAATCCACCCACACTCCAAGTTTATGAATCTTCTTTCCCACTGAAAACGCTGTCTCCTCAGAGCCATTACATACAAGATATTTTCCACATCCATGGTAAATATAGCAGAAGGCATTGTTCAGGAAACTACAGGAAGAAACTGTAGTCTTCTCTCCTGCTTCGGTATCGGACCTGTATGACAGACCAATCAGCCAGTACGGTTTCTCCCAGACAGCTACCTCCCAGTAGTGGCAGCCACTGGAGAAAGATTCCCTGGCCTGGACAGTGTACTCAGAGTGTGCTTGGTCTTCACCCTCTTGGTTAGCCTGCTTACTCCAGCAGACCTCCAGCATGTCTGAGGAAACCTCCAGCTTAGGGTGTGCTGATCCTGCATCTAAATGTATTGCTCTGAGATCTGAAAAGAGGCAAATTGTATAGTTAATCTCCATTAGAAAACATGTCATGCTCAATGGGCTATCACTTTCGTAGCAACTTTGTATATACACTCATTGGCCATTTCATCAGGCAAACCTACCATATAGGTGCACTATAGGACCACCACTATGGAAGTTATTTGTGTGGTGACTCATTCTAAGCACCACAGGGGCGGTCAACATATTTGTGGCATGCTAGCATGTATTGCCAGCAGAGTGCAGCAGGCACAATGATGATGTTTGGGTTTTAAAACATCTCTACATATTTACTGGGTTGAGGACAGTCCACCTGCCATCCCAGCCAACAGTGGTCCTGTGGTTAGTAGCAGGCTGCTCAGCGTTAGAGCATGTCTAAAGAAAACTATCCAGCAGAAATAAGCCACACTACACACTACACTTACAAGACATCCCAACAAAGCAGATGTGTTTAAGTACAATATCCAAATAGAGTCATGGTACATACTCGTCCATATTCGCCTTGTGTTATGGAACACAGCTTCATACAAACTGTCAGTCAGCTGTTCTACTGTTTCCATCCTGTGTGAGATGGTGTATTCCTTCTCCATTGACAACTGTGGGCTTAATTCCTGTCTTGCCCTGTGACCATGATAAACAGTCCTTAAATTAGACTCTTTGATCAATAGTACATCGTAACTGTGGAAACACTCAAATTAGTAAAATTTTCAATCCTGAAATTCCACATATTATCTGTTATTTACCGTATGACATATATACGGTCATAATACTATTGTGTATTAATACATAGTGTGATATAATTTTAGTCATTACTCTTAACATAAACATACTTAAGGGTATATAATTATGAAGGTTTCATTTGATTATTCAGTTAATAACACAGGTATTGTTTAAATGAATAACCAGTTTTTCCCTCCTCTTTATTCATTTATGAAAGAAATTCTAGATTTTAGCTGATTTTTAGTAGTATTGTTTTTACCCAAAGCTGACACTGTGTGTTCTACCTAAACACATTTAAAACACTATAATGTTTAAAGCTCTTTCTATTTGTATGGAATAAATGTTATTGTTTGTTGTTGTGCAGCATTGGACTGCATGTAGTACTGTACATACCCAAGACTGTGCATTCTAAGCTGCTGCAAAAGAAAATAATATGGATAATACGATTAATAATATGATGAGAGATAAATTCATTGCAATAGAAATCACACAGACGGAGTACCTGCAGGAATTTTAAGTCGTTCTTCTCTTGAAGAACATATTTGCTTGCACTTAGTAGAGCATTAATGTCTTTAATGTGGTGCTCCAAAGACGCTCTCTTGGACTCCAGCCACTTGCTGGTGTAAAACTCCTCTGTTCCTAGAATATCCATCATTAGCTGCTCGTCCTTTTCAATCAGGGCCTTCATTTGGCTGTATTTGTCTGCTATTCTGGCTTTGTAGGCCTCCACAGTACACTGGAAAACACACCATATCTGCACAGTTAACAACTGTTCACTATTATTTGAGGGACTAAACTTCACTGTTAGAGAGACTGACAAATACCGAAACCTCTGAAAACAGCGCTCCCAGGTCCTGCACCGCCCTTTCAGCCACCTCTCTCCTCTCCAGCAGCTGGCATTCTCTTTCCTGTAATGCTTTCTAAAGGGATCTCATGAAGGTGCCAGAAAAACATGTTCAAGGTCTTTTGTTGTTCATACACTCTCAAAACGTATATGCTAATAACAAAACAATGTGTTAAGTGATTAATGATAAGTTGTTTAACCATTTGCAGAATCTGCTGTGAACATGCCTTCATGCAAACAATGTTACAGAAGTCTAGAGTGAGAATTTGTGCATTTATGTATTATAGTTTAACAGTTTTTTAATATTATTTATTTTTTATAGTTTTATATTTCTGATGAAGGATGATAACTGGGTGAAAGGTGACCATATGGGAAACATGTCAAGTCTGGATTATAGCAACTTTGATTTGTGACAGGCAATCAGTAATCATATACAGTCATGGCCAAAAGTTTTGAGAATGACACAAATATTATATTTTCACATGATCTGCTGCCCTCTGGTTTTTATGTGTGTTTGTCAGATGTTTTTATCACATACAGAAATATAATTGCAATCATATTATGAGTAACAAAAGCTTTTATTGACAGTTAGAATGAGTTAATGCAAGCAAGTCAATATTTGCAGTGTTGACCCTTCTTCAGGACCTCTGCAATTCTCCCTGGCATGCTCTCAATCAACTTCTGGACCAAATCCTGACTGATAGCAGTCCATTCTTGCACAATTAATGCTTGCATTTTGTCAGAATTTGTAGGTTTTTGTTTGTCCACCCGTCTCTTGATGATTGACCACAAGTTCTCAATGGGATTAAGATCTGGGGAGTTTCCAGGCCATGGGCCCAAAATCTCTATGTTTTGTTCCCTAAGCCATTTAGTTATCGCCTTTGCTTTATGGCAAGGTGCTACATCATGCTGGAAAAGGCATTGTTGATCACCAAACTGCTCTTGGACGGTTGGGAGAAGTTGCTCTCATGGTTAACAGAAGAGAAACAATGATGCCAAGCACCAGCCTCATTTTAAAGTGTCCAGTGGTGTCATTCTTACTTAATCATGACAGATTGATCTCCAGCCCTGTCCTCATTAACACCCACACCTGTGTTAATGGAGCAATCACTGAAACGATGTTAGCTGGTCCTTTTAAGGCAGGGCTGCAATGAAGTTGAAATGTGTTTCGGGGGATAAAGTTCATTTTCTAGGCAAATATTGACTTTGCAATTAATTGCTGTTAAGCTGATCACTCTTTATAACATTCTGGAGTATATGCAAATTGCCATTATAAAAACTGAAGCAGTAGACTTTGTAAAAATTAATATTTGTGTCATTCTCAAAACTTTTGGCCATGACTGTAGGTAGATGCTCTATTTACATATCATTTGCATAAAGGTATAACTACTTTGACCTCTTCTGTGTAAGATGGGAAAGACACCTGTGGGTGCTCTCTCTTTCTTTCTTTCTTCTCCTTTTTTTCTCTCTCTCTCTCTGCTCTAAGTTTTAGCATGCTGGTTTTCTTTGGCCTGTTGTCTTAGTTCTGCTTTGAGTCTGAGGTTATGTGTGTGTTTATGTGAACTTGTTGAACTTGCTGAAAAAGTATTTCTCTTTGTTTTATTTATTCTTTAATTTATTATTATTTACTTTTTTATATTCCTGTAATCCTGAAAACATCCTTCGCATTCAATTTTATCTAATCTATTTGACTAACTTCGTACTGCTGGAAGCAATAAACATCATTGGCTGTCTCATACCTTGAAGTCTGTGCAGGCTTCTCTCACCCGGACTATGTGGTGGCCCTTATGTGGACCCACCAGCACGCAGAGTGAACACACAGGAGTCTGGTCTTCTCGGCAGAACAGTTTCAGCTCCTCGCTGTGCTCTTCACACTTATAAGACAGCAGGTTTTCAGTCACTTCGATGAGTGTATGTCCCCTGAAAACCTCCTTCTCCAGGTGATGAAGAGTGTGAGCTGAGCACAGAGCAGCATCACAGCTTAGACAACTTGTCACAGCCACAGAACTTCTCTCAATGCAGTGATCACACTGCACGGTTGATGGTGAAGCTGTTGATGGTGTTTCTTCTTGTCTGTCGCTGCAAGCACTGGCATTCTGCACCTTTTGCTGAAGCCCTATGTTGGTTTCCAGCTCCAGATCAGATGGAAGGAAAATCTGGCATTCGGGACAGAAGAGCGGCCAGTCCGAAACCTCTCCAGGACTGTCCATGTTCCACACAATATGGATGCAGGTCCTGCAGAAGTTGTGGCCACAGGGTAGCAGCACAGGGTCAGAGAAGAAATCTACGCAGACAGGACATTTCAGTGTTTGCTCTATAGCCTCCATATCAGCTCCTGCGGATGACCTCCTACTGACTGGACTGCGCTGGATTTCCATGAATGTTTTAGAGCTGTAGCTCAGGTTTCAATGCAATTGTGCTATGCCTGGATCACTTTTCCATATTTATCATAAGTCATTAACCTTATTCCAAAACACATCCAATAAATAACTCTTCCTGCACACTCGTTCACCGTGATACTTTTTAAACCTTTGGTAGAAAATATACTTATGAATATCCCATATGCCCAAACGTTTGTAGAAGCCTGCTCGTTCAGCATTTCTTTGAAAGGACTTTAACAGACATAGTGTCCTGCCCTTTGCTTCATGTGATTATGTTGGATTATTAGTTCTGGATAACATCCTACGTGGAGGGGTCTCTGTCACCTGCCCTGGCCATATAGTTTCAGACAGAGAGATAAATAATAATAATAATTTTTAGTATGTGATCTTTAGTATGTAGTTGCTGGATAACTTGTGGTATATTGCCAGAAGATTAATACTAGATACTGAATAGTTTAAATAGCTTTTCAACATCAGTAGCTACTGACCAACAGACTGTATAGTATACGTATATCCCAAATGTGTAGTTCAAAGCACTAAGGTTTATAACTTTATTAATCTCAATAAAGAAACTATGTAGAAGTTTGTTATTTTACTGCATGTTATTTTACTGCATTACTGCAAATTAAACATACCCAGTGACCCTTGTGGTCTGGCTTATACCTCAGAACTACCCCAACAAATGCTTGAATAGAACTGAAGGGATGTATTCCCAACTAGCTGCAGCTTGACACTGGGCATGCTCACCTCAGCATCATGTGCGGCTGCTCCAGAGTATATAAACAATATAAACTATGTGTGTGCAGTTAAATGCACATGCCAGTAAAGCAGCTGAATTCACTATTTTGAGGGGGTGTCTGAATACTTTTGGACATACAGTTATTAGGTAAGAGAGGACTGAACATTGGACATAAGTTGTGATAAGAACCAGATGTCTGCCTCTGAAAGCTTCCTCACAGAAAGTTATTCTGTGGAATGGTTATGAATGTGTTGCCTGAGGACATATTATTTTATGATAAATTGGTGATAATGTTTTTGCTTTATTTTTATCTATTTACTTTAACCTGTATAAGGCAGAGGGATATAAGCAGGGCATTGTGAGGCAAAAAAAGAAACCATTTTCAAGAGACACATGTGGGTTCAGTGGTGGTGCTGGATGGTGAACAAAACAGCTGGGTTGTGGACATTGCGACCCATGGTTCCTATCACCATGGTAGAGAGATCTGAGTCTATAAGTTTCTCTGCAGTCAATTACTTCTTGTCCAACCCCTCTGAATGAATGTGCTGAACTCTTGAGAACTATATCATATATATATATATTTGTGGAATTCTCCTTTGACTCATTCATGTCATGTCACATGACCAAAAGAAATGCCACAGACCTTGTTCTGGTGGACCTGAAGTCAACATATAGCAGTGCTCATCTGACATGGCTTTCAAACTATGTAATTTATAAACCTTTAATTATATACTTTGTTTATGTGTTGTTCTGTCAAAGCACAGTAGCCTCAATGTGACCAAAAGACTGAATGTATTATAATGAGTGAAAAAGAGTCATTTCCTCAGACCTGCATGTAACATTTCACACTGGACTGTGGCCACTAGGGGGCGATTACAGAGGGGAGGAGTGAGTGCGGCTCTGGACACTAGGGGACGATGTTAGAGGGAAGAGCGACTCCGGCTCTGGACACCAGGGGGCGATGATAGCGTGGGGGAGCGACTCCGTCTCTGCACACTAGGGGGCGATGATAGCGTGGGGGAGCGACTCCGTCTCTGGACACTAGGCGGCGATGTGCGCGTGTTTTGCTCACTGCTTGTTTCTACATCCGCTCGCGCGAATTTCTGAAAGAGAGTAAGCCCACTGAGCCGTGTTTGTGTGGATGTGGACACGCCGCTGTGTCTGTATTTCTTTGGTCTGACTAAAGATCGCCGTTCTTTAGCTGCTTCTTTGCTTTATGGCGAAGCACCCCTTGAATAAGATCGCTGCTCGGATAAACCCGATGGATGAATTTGTTCTCAGTAACAGATAAACTGACCGGTAACTTCCATCATCTATACCTCAGGATAGAGATTTTGCGCCAGGTTTCAGTACGGCCTTGTAGATCACAGTGTCGGTGATGATGAGCAGCAAGTGCAGGAAGAGCTCGGTGAGTAAGACTGTTGATGTTTAAATAGCTAACCGTTCAGCGGGCTAAGTCAGCCTGACCATTCATCGGGTCCTCGTTTTCACTGTGGGCTTTTCGATTTTGCAGATGAGCAGCGGACTCCAGTCCAACATCTCTACCCTTTTCTTCTCTAAGGTAAGGAGCCGACATGGTTGTCAGGTGTTAACTGAGATTCTTCCTGCTCTCAGACTCCACTGACCCGGTTAAATACAGCCGGGTTGAGCTGTCGATCACTCGCTGTGAACAGGCCAGACTGCCGAGCAAACAAACCGCTAATGACTAACTTTCCCGCCCAGGACACCTATTTTTTATTATGGCCTTTTGGCGGATGGTCAGCAGAACATACCTCCTTGGTCTTTTTCCATCACCCAGTCTGTGCATACACTACACTAGAGGTCTAGAGCACTGCTGAACTGCTGGAGTAGGAGAGAATGTCATGCACATTCATCCAGCTCTCCAACAACCACTGACCAAAGCTGTCTGCTTCTGGAAAGCTCCTGCTATTTATTTTTTCAGAACTGCTGTCCAGCATGTACATGAGATGGATTAAGTGTACACTTATAATTAGTTCATATCCCTCAGACATTGTGTCCTTCAGCTGGTAATTTATCTCATTTGTAGGAAACCATAAGAAAGAGTTAGCGCTGGATGTATCCAAAATGATGAATAAGGCTGTATCTGATTTAAGTAATGACTGAGGAAGCTGAAAAATAGTAACTCTAGAAATAAGTTATATTTTAAAAGTTTTTGAAAAAAAAAAAAACATAAAAAAAACCCATTTTTGTCAGTATTTAGGTCTATGCTTATAAGTTATACACGGTTTATTGTAAGTTATTTTAAACATATTTCACAGCAGCATATGGAAATATTTTGTATTATAAAACCTCACCATCTCATATTTTTACAGGTGGCTCCAAAATCCCCAAAAAGAGGTACAGCCTTGTATTCAGTTGCAACTGTAGATTCCGATGTGGTAAAGGCATGTCGTGAAGACGCCAAGGAAAGCACAGGTGTCCTGCTGTCCCCACTCACCATCCCAGAGACGCCTGATAGTCATAAAAAATCACAGCGTCCAGCACGAACATTCCCAGATGCTCCAGGCTCCCCTGTCTCTCAAAACCCAAGCTCCAGAAGCTTTGGCTGCAAGGCTAACCTGTTGTCCAGCAGGTCCATGCAGCCACAGGACAAGACAAGCCCAAAATGTGGGGACACTTTTGAAGCAAAGAGTGGTATTGGTCATTTTGGGTCTGTGAAAAGATTGAGGCACGGTTCAGAGAACCTACATAACGCCAAGCGCCCTAGAACCAGGCCCCTTCACAAAGACTCTGAGAAAGACCTGGGCTCCTCAGAAGATGACCTAAACACGTTCCTCCAAATCATTCGTGATTCTGCTGATTTAAAAAATGACTCATCACAGAAAGCCTTCTCAAAAAGCATTGAAAAGAAGTCTGACAAAGTTAAGAAGATTCTGACTGAGAAGAACATGTTGGGATCAAGGTTGTCTGAGATAAATATGGGACAGATGAGGTCAGAAAAGCCGCTTCGTGCAACAGGGGCAACGTCAAAGCTCTCAAGAACCAGCATTCATCATAAAAGTAGCTCAAGTGAAGATGAGAAAGAGAATGCATTACCTCATATCACAGAAGCTAAGATGGATATGTCTGAACTGTCTGGACACGATCAGAGTGATCTTGTGGTGTCATACAGCTCATGGATACGTAATAATGAAAAGAATGTTCTCAGTTGTCCGGTCAGTGAGAAGAAATCTTTCAAGAGACAAACTGAAGACCACATAAAAAACCTCAGTCCCAATAAGAAGGTGCTACCAGTTTCTGAGGAGAACTTTGGTGTTTTGGAGGACAGCTGGTTTGATGATGGGATGGAGCAAAGCTTTGGAGAGCCAAAGCCCCTGAAGTCAAAAATTGAGTATGTGTTGTGATTAGCTTAAATTTTTTCACCCCACCTTAAAATACAGTGGCTCTATGTGTATCTACTGTCTCACTGTCTTTTATCTTTATGATCTGCAGAAAAAAGATTCCAGAACATGTTCTGCTTTCTGGAGGACTTCATAACCGGTACTGGGTTCTAGATGTGAAAGAAACTACTGGATGTCAAGGCTACGCTGAGAAACATTTAACCATTACCTGTTCAAAAACTGCAGAGTTCACAGAGATATGCCTGCTGAAAGATGGATGGTAGCACATATGTTCTTTTTGCTAAGACAGTAGACCTTATTGCTCGTGCTGATCATTGTGTTGACTAGAAACGACTTGTGCTTTACTACTTGCTTTCAGGGAAACCACTCCAGTGGCTGTGGGGGACATAATTCACTTGGAAGGGGAGAACATTTCTGGCACGTGGGTGATTGACAGGAACTCTGGTTACCTGGTACTGCTGCCTGACCTGCTTATCTCTGGGACCAGCATTGCTAGCAGTATCCGCTGCATGAGACGAGCAGTACTTGGAGAGATGTTTAAGGTATTTAGTATTAGTGTACTGTGTATATGTATGGAATTCACACCTGTTTCCAATTTGACAAATTGGGAGAACATTTTATGTTGTTATGAATAAACAGGGGCACATAGTGACACCATCTTTCTTATCCCCTGTGGATTTTTGTCTGTGCCAAGACAGTGAAAGTGTTCTGTGTTCAAGAACTAAACTATGCTTGTTGATCTTTCGTGTCCACAGACCTTTGATGGGGGCAGCAAGCAGATGCTGAATGGAACCATAGTTCATGACATCTTCCAAAAAGCTGCCATGTCCTTGAACTTCTCATCAGAGAAGCTGGAGCAGCTGGCCAGTGAGGCATTGCTCAGCCCTAATTACCTCGGACAAATGTAACAGTTCTGGTTTTGGCAGCCATGTTTCTGGTTTTTAGGATTATTTGCATTGTTCTAATTTTGGACAAAGTTAATATTATTTTCCCCGTTCTGACCAGGTACAGTTTGAAGCTGACTCAAGCAGACATGAAGCAGGAGGTAGAGGAATATCTTCCTGCTTTGTCTGAATGGGCAAAAGACTACCTCCACACTTCTCCACAGGCAGGACAGAAACAACTGACTCTTAAACTGTGAGCATCACTTGCCTCAAAACATTACAGAATCATTCTTTTGGAATAGCAGTTTAAATCAGCCGTTCCTGTTTGTTTGTTTGTTTGTTCAGTTTGGTTAAACTTGCTTCTGCTTGATGCCATTGTACTTTGTGCCATCAGTCCCAGTGACGGGTCTTTGGGCCGCCAGGAATCAGCTTGCAGTGTCACAGTCACTGACTTTTTTGACATCGAGGAGAACATCTGGTCTCCACGGTTTGGTCTCAAGGGGAAGGTTGACGTGACTGCAGGGGTGAGGATCCATCGGCGTGGCAGGAAACACATGGAGAAGGTTGTACCTCTGGAGCTGAAGACTGGCAAGGAGACCAACTCCATTGAGCATCGCAGTCAGGTAATGAGCTGAAAAGGTTCCACCATCTAGAGAGTTGGGTCGGACCATACCAAAATGCTGTCATGGTAGAGGTGCTGAGGTATAGATGTTGACTCTTGATGTTTTAAATGAAAGAGTAAGTGGATATGAAGTGCTCAGCTAAATCTTTAGATTTGGTGTAGATATCTGTTTTGCTGTAATTTTCAGGTTATCTTGTACACTCTCATGAGTACTGAGAGACGGGCTGATGCTGAGGCAGGCTTTCTTGTCTACTTGAAGACTGGTAATCTGCATCCTATAGTGGGCAACCACATGGACCGAAGAGGTTTGTCTTGAATTTCGATAGGTTATCTATCCACAGAGTATGGAGCTATACAGCGTATTGTCCACAGAAAGTGGATCTTGCCTTTTTTTTTGTGTAAATGTTTGTAGACAATGAATAAGAACACATTCTAGTTATAACTCAAATATTTTAAAAATATAGTTCTTCTCAAAAAATCTGATAAAATGGATACAGGTTGGCTTTGTGTGACAGTTGTTTAATTGTTAAATACTTTAAAGGGTCTGTACCTTGTAAAATGTAATTTCCTCAGTGTTCTGATGCAAGTCAGATGTAATACGTAAACAGCCACTACCCACTCTTTATGTTCCGTGTTTAAACTAAGCAGTAAAACCATGTTTTGTGAGGTCATTGAAACAATGCATCTCCTCTGCAGCCTGCAGCAGTTTGGCTCCACCCATTCACGCTAAAGTTATAAGGAGTGTTTGCTCTTTGAACAAGGCATAATAGAGGGCAGCCAGTCAGACGTGTGGTCTTTTCAAAATATTATTATTATTATTAAATTATTAACAGGTCAGTCTTATTGGCACAGTAACAAAAGGGGAAAATTAAATGGCAAAAATGGGGTATGGGCCCTTTTAAATGTCTCCAAATTCCTTATAAATTGCCTGTAACAGCTTTTGTTTTCTAGCAACTCTTTGGTATTGACTTTTTTTGACATCACAGAGCTCATCAAACTGAGGAACACTCTGGCTCATCATGTTGGCAAGAACATTGTCAAGGTGGAGGGCAAAAGTCAAATGACATCCCTACCTGCCGTTATCTCTGACCAGCAGGCCTGCAAGTACTGCCCTCAGAGGAGAAACTGTGCACTGTACAACAGGTACCCACAGCCCAAACTCTGCTCTTCATGTGTTTTAATTATGTGGAGGTTTTGCTAAAATGAATGTTTTTTCCTGCTGGGGTGTGTGTAGAGCTGCGGAGAGGACTCCAGGTGAATGTCCCACTGAAGACACGCAGGAATTTCTACAGTTGGAGAGTGAACATCTTAGCCAGCCCCACTTGCTATACTTCAGCCACTGGCTGCTGCTCTGCAGTCTGGAGGCCCGCACTATGGAGAGCAAGGGGGGCCGCCGCAATATCTGGTTGCAGTCTGCTCAGGAGAGGTGGGTCAAACGTTATATAGATCAGTACAGTACTGTGTAAAACTCAGAGACCAACCTTTAATGTATTTTAAATTGCAGTCTAAATGGCCATTAAATACATTTATTTATCTTGAATGAAAAAAGGTAAAATGCAGTAAACCATTTTATTATACAAAAATAAATTACACAAAATCCTCTAACATTATTATTATTATTATTATTATTATTATTATCAAGTTTATCTGTATCTAACACCTTAACCTCCTCGCTGATGTCTTAATGCACGTGTAAAAAGACTACAGTAGATATTTCTGAAATTCCAGACATAAGAGAAAGGAAGTTTTTAATAAAAAGTGATGCCTTGGAGGGGTGTATAAACTGAAGGACTTTTAGATGTTATAACTTCAGGTGCCTGAATAAACAGAATTCGTCTAACTAAACGAAGTAAATGTAATTTGTTACTGTAAGGTGTTTCTTTATGTACCTTTAGAGAGATTTGTTCTTTAACTCCACTACATTATGCAAAATGTGTTCCTTTTACCTTTTTTAGGACTGTTGGACCGAGCATGGTTCTACCTAATGGTTTTGTGCTGGTGGCCATTTTAATAGACCTCTGTGTCAGACTAATGAATGACTTTCTATTAAAAGACTGGTGGGATAAGAGTGACACTAAAGTCTCTTCACCTAAAATTAGTTGATTGCAGGAGTGTCTTGCAAAATTTAAGGCAGTAGAACCATAATGAATCATGCTACTTTTACTGTACAATGATTTTATTGAAGTAGTATTGTATCTTTTGATATCTCTGCTGTAACTCAGCTGCATGGTTTGTAAAATGCTTTCACCACAGATTTGGTCTAGGATAGAGTAGAAACATCACTTAATCAGCCTTCCTGCTTAAAGGTCTCCCTGTCATGCACAGTTCAGTTCCAAGTCAAAATCTGTACCTAATCCAGGAAGCTTTAAATTCTGTAAGAATGTTTGCCTACATTACATACTTCACCTTCAGCTCTTACAGCCTAATTTCAAATTGCCCTCAGGGAGAAGAATGGTGGCTGTGTGGGGAACATGGTCCTAGCAGACAGGGTGACCACTCTCTCCGATGGTGTATACACACACCACTTTGAGCGCAGGCACAGTGAGCACATTCTCATGGGTCTCATCGTTGGTGACAGAATCGTAGTCAGTGACCAGGACTCCAAGTTCATTGGTATAGCCACAGGCTATGTCACAGAGATGACCAGTACAAGAGTGACCTGTTCTCTGGATAAGTAAGTTTTTGTTATATGTTTTCCCTCTCTGTATGAACTATGAAACCTTTCCCCCCTCAAGCCGTGTTTTCCTAATTGTCCTTGACCGTTATGCAGCAAAACTGAAGGACATTTGGACGTAACAATTTCAGGTTTCTAATTTATCTAAATAAACAGCTGCAATACTCCATGTATGGACATTCTACAAACTTAATGTTAAGGTTTATTGCGTGTTTTGGTTTATCATGTTTTTATTTCGTTTTGCTTTTCCTTTAAATTCCACTCATGTCCCAATTTAACATTGGTTGTTTGATGGGCTGTTGATTCTGGCAGTAAATCTGTAGATTCTTATTGCCTACAGCATTGTTTTAACATGTACTTAACACTTCAGGAACCTCTCCAAGTATTCCTCAAATATGGTATTCCGTCTGGACCAGGACGAGGGTGCAGGAGGGTTGAGCACTCATCTAGGAAACCTGTCCATGCTCATGGAAAACACTCCAACCAGGTCTGCATAATTACACATCAAAACCCAGAACGAACCCCCCCCCCCCTCCAAAAAAGCTTATCTTGCTATTTTGTGTGATTGTGTATTATTACTAGGTTTAAGTACAGTAGATGAAGATCTCCAGGAGAAAGATTGGTGACAGCTAGCCATAGCATCCATTGGTCTAATCATTGTATTCATAGAATTATAAATATCATAATTGTATTCTGAATTAAACAGTAGGTCTGATTATGTTGCTCTGTTTGGCAGTGAAAGGCTGAGGCAGCTTATTGTGGAGTATAGGCCTCCCCAGTTTATCGACAGCCTCAGCAGTGTGCTTCCTCGAGAAGCCAAGGACACTGTAGCCAACATTTTGAAAGGTATTTGTTGACTGTGGTTTCACAAAGCGTAATTGAATTGTTCAAGTTCAAAGTTGCTTCTGTTTGTGCACATTCTTCTGTAATGTGTGAGACATTTAGAAAAACTCTTTCTGAATTTGTGGGACACGTGTTGTGCCGATTTAACACAGAATTTTAACATTGTCTTTTTTCTTTTTTTTCCCTCTCAGGGCTCAACAAGCCTCAAAAACAAGCCATGAAAAAGGTGCTCCTGTCCAAAGACTACACTCTTATTGTAGGAATGCCTGGCACTGGAAAGACTACCACCATTTGTACCCTAGTAAGGCTCATGATGTCGTTTTAGTAGTTTATTATATAAAAAATATATACATTATATAACACACACACACACACACACACACATGCATATTTTATTCTATTTTTTCTTCCCCCCTCATGTCATGCTAATTAAATTATGTGGCCACATTCCTCCTCTTCTCCTCACTGGACTCTTTATCCCTCAGGTGCGTATTCTGCATGCCTGTGGCTTCAGTGTGCTCCTGACCAGTTACACGCACTCTGCTGTGGACAACATTCTGCTAAAACTGAAGAAGTTTAAGATCGGTTTTCTGCGCCTGGGCCGAGCTCAGAAAGTGCACCGTGACATCCTGCCCTTCACTGAGGAGCACAGCAGGGCAAAGGGCATTCACACGCTTGAGCAGCTGGAGAATCTCTATAACAAAGAGGTGGGTGGCTGATGACTCTTTTTAGAGTTCAGTCTTTTTGTCCATACAGTCTTTCAGTAATCTTTAAGATGTCTGGTTTCTTGCATTGACCAGAAATTTTCAGAAGCTGCTAAGATTAAACGGCGTGTTGTGGAGTATAGAGTGGTGTGAATCAGAAGTCATAACTCATTTCCTTCCCTGTTGCTGCTTTTTTGAATGAAGTCTCTGGGCTAAACCTTACACTTTGGGAGTGCTGGAAGGTGAAACGTGTTTATTGGCTGATAGTATTTTTCCTTCCCAGTGGTGCATCATAATTAATATTCAGCTGGTTTATGTGTCATTTGCTAAACTGACAGCGACTGTTTCACCTGTACGTTTTTAGACACTTCTTAGTAGTTTTTAATCCAATCAATCTTTACTTAGCATTTTTGCTTAGTTTTATCTCTTTAATTCAGTGAAGATTATGTAAATATGTTGAATTAACTCCACTGGCGTAACTCCTTGAAGTATGACCATGTGCCGTTTCATTACCAAACTGAAGAAGTAAACTACACCTGCACACCTCAGTCAAAATATACGAGCTTTAGGCACAATGGTTTTTGAACTTAATACTTTTGCTTTGTAAGTGAACATTTAGGTATGCCATTATATTACTTATGTAAACATGGAATCATCCAGTCAGTTACTTTACTAGACAATAAAGCTGTTCCATTCCTTTTTCTCTCCCCAGCTTGTTGTAGCCACTACTTGTATGGGTGTGAAACACCCAATCTTCAGCAGACGACGCTTTGACTTCTGCATTGTGGACGAGGCGTCTCAGATCAGCCAGCCTGTGTGTCTAGGGCCTCTCTTTTATGCCCAGCGCTTTGTTTTGGTGGGAGATCACCAGCAGCTGCCTCCCATTGTGCAGAATGCTGAAGCCAGGTTCTTATTTTCCTATACTTATAGTTCAGTTTTAGGAAGTGAAGAGCCCACTGTTTATCTAACAACTTTACCAGGGCTGTTTGATGTCAGAAACTAAATATAGTACTTTGGTCATTAAAGATCCCAAACAAGTCTTGTATGTTCAAGATTTTTTTATGTCTTAAGCTTTTTTTTGTTTCCCCCAACAATTTTTTAACCGAAGAAGAATAATCTAAAGAAAAAAAAAAAACAATTAAATTAACCATATGAAAAATGAGTTAACCCATCTTGGGAACAATGTCTCACTAAAAGGGGTGATGCAAGATCCTGTTAAATGTGACTTGTTGAATATTTTCCACATTTCATTGGGGTGAATTGTTCAGGTAGCTGGGTTGAGCTCTTGATTAGGAAAACAACCTAAATAATGAGTAAATAATTAATAAAATTAATTTTTAATAAATTAATTAATAAATTAGTTTAGTTTTAGGTTATTTACCTGTGAATGCACATAGATTTGTTGTGATGGTCTCTTTATACATGTTCATAAATGTGTTCATATATTTTACTTACAAATGTGTAAATGTAATATTGGTGGGACATGGCACCCCAGCAGTCTAAACTGTATCACTGTGATATAACTTAAAGGTACAGCATGCAGGCTCTTTACTAAGTTTTCTGAATCTTCCTCAGGGCTCTGGGTATGGACGAAAGCTTGTTCAAGCGTCTTGAGCACCACAAAGAGGCTGTGGTTCAGCTGAACGTGCAGTACAGGATGAACAGGTAGGACACTGTGTTAAAACAATGCCTCTGTGTGACCGTCTCATAGGACAGACTGTAAACGTATTTTTACTGTATACTTTGTCTGTTGCAGTGTGATCATGTCCCTGAGCAACGCCCTGATGTACGAGGGCAGGCTGGAGTGTGGATCTGAGAGGACTGCCTCTGCATTGCTGCAGCTGCCCTGCAAGGAGGTAGTTGTAAAAGAGCTGGAGCTGTATGTCTGTCAGCCTAACTACAGCTCTTGGGTCCAAGCTGCACTGGAGCCACAAAATCCTGTCTGCTTCCTGGACACTTCAGAGGTCAAGTGGTTTTATTTTTTATTTATTTATTTTTTTTTTTTTTTGAAAGTATAAATAAAATAAATAATAAACTTCTGATGCTCTTGCCTTCTCACTGGCCTTTACACTCTGATTGGTCAGACAGGACTAGCCTGATTTAGCCCTGGATTGGTTACAGTAATGCAAAATATTTGCTACCAGTATTTCTGTGGTTTACTAACTGTTCAATATTTCTTTTTTTTTTTTTTTTTTTAAATGATCTTAGAATTTTGGCCTCTTTTAGAGTAATAGCATGTGGTATTTTAAAGTAGAGCATTCTGCATGTTTTTATTCATTTCAATTCTCTGACCTCATTGCAGGTTCCTGCCCTAGAGACAGTGGAGAAAGGTGGAGTCAGCAATCACACAGAGGCCATCTTGGTGCATGCTCTCATTAGCCTGCTGCTAAAGGTTAGAACCTGTGCAATATACATCACCGTGCACTCGGACACCACCTGTCATTTAATTTTCAGTAAAGAAATGCATAATAAAGGAGGAAGCTTGGTTTAAGTTAATAAAATCACAAAACTTTACTAAATTAAATGATTTACTGAAAGTAGAACTTTTAGCAACTGTGCTAGACCTTGTAGACCATCAAAACTGTCACCACTATATATAAAAAGTGATTCTGTAATTTGCTGATACATTTGTGTCCTGGAAACTAAATGAATAGATGGCAGGGGCTCTCTGAGCTTGGCACAGTACTGTGCACCTGTTACCTTTTGCATGTTGATTGAATATTACATATTGCTCACCAGCACATGAATTACATTCTAAATCTTCAGCACTTTTTGTGTTGATCCCTAAATTTAGAACATATGGTCAAATTAAACAAGATATAATTAAGCAAGAGGTTTTTGTTTAGATGTATTGTCGGTTCACTGTTTCAAGTACTGTATTATTCCATTAACACAAGCAGCAGATGTACACACTGCATATACCAGCATGGAGCTGATCTCTTGTTTATGAGTAATAAAAAACTAAATGGAGGAAACGTTGCTGCTGTGCTAACGTTTCAGGCAGGCTGCAGGGCAAGTGATATCGGCGTTATTGCTCCATACCGGCAACAACTGAAGACCATCTCTAATCTGCTGGCGGGAGCAGAGTTCAAAGCTGTGGAGGTGAACACTGTTGACAAGTACCAAGGCAGAGACAAAAGTGTCATCATCGTGTCTTTTGTCAGGAGCAACCCAGAGAGCAATGTAAGTGTCATTACAGATTTTTAAAACAGACGGCATCCAGACAATTAGACAGACAGGATATCGTGCCCAGGTTTCAGCTTCAAATAAGCACTCAAAAGATCAAAAGGACCAAATCTCTGGGCATAACGTCTCAGTGCAAGCTGGATAAAGTTGATCTAGGCAGTTAAGTTGCACAATCAAATGTTTGTTAACTCAAATGAATGCTGGATTATGTAATCTGCTTTGTGTCCTTGTTCTGTGACCTTTTGAATGCTAGCTGGGGGAACTGCTGAAAGATTGGCGCAGGCTGAATGTGGCCATTACCAGAGCCAAACACAAGCTACTGATGCTGGGGTCTGCACCCACTCTGCGCCTCTACGCCCCACTGGAGAAACTCCTCACCCACATGAAGAAGGAGAACATGATATCCTTTGCTGGCTCTTGCACCGCTAAAATAAAACTCTTGAAGTGCTTATTTCATGTAGTTCTAGCCATTTTGAAGAATGTAGTTACCAATTTAATAATCACAGTTATTAACATCTTTCCTGTCCCTGTTTGAAGCCTGGTAAAATGTTTTTCAAGGCTTTACAGCCCATCTGTCTGATCTGCACAAGATTTTACCATTTGACTACAAAGAGATTTTGTAAAGTTTGGTAAGATAAACTTCGAAATGGTTTTGGTGATGATGAAATACAGTATGTTCCCTCCCTAAAATTGCTTTCCTTAACTTGCACTACATCTACCAGCTTCCACCTGCTGCTCACGAGGCACTGCCTACACTCTACCTGGAATAATAAACCTCTCAAAATGAATGACTTGACTGTTCTGCAAATCTACCTCTCAAACCCTGTAACTGGGGTCCCTTTCAATGTGAAACACCCATAGGTACAGATTCTGTAATAATGCTTCACGGTAATTTTATGTATTCTACAGCAGTTTGTGAAGATTTTGTGGTAAATGATTCTCAAGCACACAGTTTCCTTTACAGTGAAAAACAATACTGGCCGTCACTGGTAATAAGGGAGGGCATGTTCATTATGTTGGGTGATGACTGATAATATTTTGCTTTATGCATTATTATACAAAGTATGCCATGCCAACACTCATGTTTATTACTGTCTTTATTGAGAGAAAGACATTTTTAGATCCAAAAATATATTTTCTGTCCAAAAATGTATTTTAATTTTTTTGATGTAAATAGTGGTGTAATGTTTTGTTTGTGTAATAAAGCAGTTATTTATATGTATAGCTTTGTGGTCACTGACCGCTCTACATAAAACAACATTCTTACAGCACAGAGGTCCTTCTGATTAGTCTATGCATCTATTTGATAAATTTTCATAGACATTTGTTTTGCCAACACTGAAAGACTGTTAGACGAAATGCAGCATCATTCACACGACAGCGTAAAAATGAGTTTTAGTGATAGTCTTTTTTCACCTGAAGATACAGACTTTCACAGTAAGTTTTCTGAGTAGCTGTTTCTTTAGAGTTTGAGGGTTCCTTGAAGGAGGACCACCGCTCCACCAGCGATATCCACTCTGCCGTCATCTCTCACTTCCAGCTCTATCTCACCCCCACGTCTGGAGCACTGATAGGCTGCAGCACAAACAAATATAGGATTTGATGTTTGCGTCTGGGTTGCATCTAAGATTTCTTTAATAGCCCAATTAGGGCAAAGAAGAACAGTATGATCAAGATCTGTTTGTGTAATGCCACAAAAATACAAATAGTGCTCTACACTTAGAAGTGGACTTTCCACTAGATCTGCTATGGAAGTAAATGAAGGAAGTGATGGTGCCCTGCAGCTCCAAATCATCTAATAGTCATGTTTTGTTTTCATTTCTTAGTGAGAATTTAATTATTAAGGGAGAAAAATCTCTTCACAGTAAATGATCACGGCATATGGCCATGACAGGACTATAGGAAGTATGAAAAGACTAAACTATACGTTTTCATTTCTATTATTTTAATTCTACAATATTTCAGAATAAAACCTTAAATTACCTACCTAACATTTTCTTCTTTCCCAGTTTTTCAGACCAGTAGGGAGCAGAGACTGTATGTGCCGAACCTTAGGAAAAAAAATTCTTAATAAAATAAGAAAACTGAAAACACGTATTTCTTATGACCCCTTTGTGTTAAAAGGTTGCGCAAAGAGTGCTGTTATTGGAGACAGGCTATAGCAGTTATTGGGATGTTATAAATGTTGTTTTTTTTCAATGCTGTCAGGAAACAAACAGGTCGCTGCAGTCCTGAAGGTTTGAATTAAAACTATATAATATAAATATGATAAAAGAAGTAAGAACTGCTGATCAGGGCGATCTGTGCTCAGGAGCAGCTTGATTGAGAGTTCTCTGTCCAACACTGCTCTGCCCCTCATACAGAGCTAAAATCATCTAACTAGAAGACATGGAAGATGGAAGGAAGGAAAGAAGGCAATGCAGGAAAGAACGGACAAGTGGATGAACGAACAAACACAGCAATGGAACGTGTGTAAGAAGGAACGGACAAGCTGTATTGGTTTATGTATAAATGAATGAACAGGCGACACGCAATTCTTTGTCTGCTATAATAATACAACCCAGTAATCTAATCAGTAAGATAACACAGATTTAGGCTCACTGGGTCTTTAAAGTCTAATGCATAATGATATTAAAATACTGGCAGCTTTAAAAATGAAACTTACCACAAACTGGATCTTCAAAGACCCCATGCCAAGGAGCAAAGTAGCGGGAGATGAAGTCATATTTAGGCTGGTCACCCTTCATTGTGACAATAATACCTTTCACTTTGGTTCCAGTTTCATATCTCAGCAGATCATCAGCGCTTGGCTTGATCGATGTAAGAGCTGACCTTTAACCAACAGTAACGGTATTAAAGGTTTGTAATTATATAAATGTACTTGTGATTTCTAATTAATGACCTTCAGCTTAAAACTGACTTCTAGTAAACACACTGTAGCAAGTCGTGTGAAAAATCAGTACCTGTCACACGTGTCAGCCAAACGCACAAGCAGGTTGTATGTGGTTTTACAGAGGCAGACATCCTGAATAGGCAAATCTCCCACAGCAGCCTGTAAATTGTGAGGATGCCATCAGGTAGAGGTGTCACAGTATGCATGCATTATGTTTGTTTTATTCCATACAAAGTCTTAAGGTGACGCATGTGGTGATTTGAACAGTTCTGCTTAACACATAATCCATTGTGCTCTTAAAAGTGATGACTAACAGTAAAAAATCAGCAGATGCAATAACAACATCAGTAAAAGATTTCAGTGCAGGATCACTCTAGATCTTCCCTGTTCCTTAAAAATGATGACCTAGAAAACTTACCTTTAAGAGGTCCTTGTATTCACTCTGGTCCTGCATAGAACACAGATGAGCACCGGGTATTAAAAGTTGGTAATTCGAACATTGTCAAGATATAAATGCACCGTCTGTAGAAGGACCTAAAACAGCTATGCCAACAGGGACCCTCAGATAAAACTTCTTAATGAAACCACATAGTCGGCCAATGTTGTTTGGATACGTGTTTGAATACTGACCAACGAAGATTCTCATAATTTATTGTTATACTAATGTGTCCATATACCATCACCCTCATTTGACATCCTACTCCAAAAACCTGACATTAATATGGAGTTGCAGTGTATCTGGGGAATTTTGTGCCTATTCAATCAAAGGGTATTTGTAAGGTCAGATACTGATGTCTGATGAGAAGCCTGGCTCACGATCAACATTCCAATTTATACTAGAAGTGTTGAGTGGGGTTTAGGCCAGGACTCTTGTGTTCCTCTACACCAAACTCAAGACCTGTGTAAACCCTGTAAATGTTTTAGGAATTCCCTGATGCGAGGTTCTTATGGTGGTGTTGCCTTAAAAAGTGGTATGGAAGTCTGTAGTGAGAGATGTAACGGAGTATAGGTGATTTTTGCACAGCGCTTTAGCACATGGCGGTCCTGCTCTGAGCTTGCGTGGTCTACCTCTTCATAACTGCAATCTTGTTGCTACTAGATGCTTTCCATTTTAGAAATAAAGCACTTGCAGCTGATTGGAGCAGATATTTTACATGCAGACTTTCAACGCTGTCTGGATATGTGTTTGAGTTTATATATCTGTTAGCAATGGCTATGGCTGAAACACTTGAACTCTGAAGAATTAGGAGGGATGTCCACATACTTTTGGCCATATATGTTATATTATCATGTCTCCACCACTAATTGCTGTAAAGTGAAGGAAAGGTTAGCCGCATTACCTGGACCTCAGGCTTGTTGAGTGGAAAGTCCATCACTACAGATTCCCCACGTTGGCTAACCCGCAGCTCTCCGCTTAAGGTCTCAAACACCACCACAGGGTTGGCATTTTCTGTAGGATATTACTGCAGTGAAATAACTTCAAAGATGCTGCTGTTGATTATATGTAAACATTTTGCATGTTATTCCTAATATGTTTACATTTATGATGTCATACCTCTCCTATGAAACAGCACAGCTGCAGAAGCCAGAGTTGCATGTCCACAAAGTTCAACCTCATGTATGGGAGTGAACCAGCGGATTCTGAAACGTGTTCCTTTAAAAAAAAAGAAAAGGAAATAAATACAAAATAAATAATTATATTGATTTTTTTATTTTATACACAATATACTTTTTTCCCCCCGAAAGGATATTACTAGTTTAATAGCCCTCCTATATGCATGAGCCCCCAGTGATGCCCCTGTATTAAACCATCTTTAAGACTCTCTCTATGTGTATTAGTCCCGTTTCAGGGCCCATGTTATTTATTACAGGCTAATATGGATTGATGCAAAGTATCCCACTTCTGGCCATGAAAGGCATCTGACCGAATCTGTGGAGATACAGTACTCCAAAATTTACTGTTCACATCACCAATAAAGTGGATGGGGCTGACCATGGTTCACATCCAAAGTGGTGTGCTGTTTAACAGCTGAGGTATTAATTTAACTGTAGTATGTGGTATGCTTTACATGGAAGCCCAGTAAAGTAATACATGCAGCCTCTTAACAGGCTGTCTTGAACAAGACTGAGCAGCACCATCACAGACCTGTGTTCTTCAGTCAAACACAACTGTGTACCTGAACAGAAGTCGTCTGTAGGTTTCAGCTTTATGATGAAAACAGTCTCTGATAAGTTCATCTCAGATGCAATGTTCTGATAGAGCTCCTCCTGCAGTGGCTAAAAGACACAGCATTAGCGGTGTTAACAGTGTGCTTCCAGCTGCTGGGCTCTAATACAGACTGTTATATAAAAGTGGGGGAGGGGAGATCAAAATATGGAGTAACTTACTTTCTCTAACAGACAAACTGCTGCAGGGTTGCCCTCAAACGGTGAACGTGCAAATGCGTCCACAATAAACATTGGGATCTCCATGACTTGTTCTGTCCTGTCCTTGGAGGAGACTGTACAGGTGAACTTTAGTTGTCTCGTCAACTTGGAACTGAGCTGATTCAAGAGAACCTCGGTTTAAGGACACGTTTTTATTTGAGTGAGTGAGTGAGTAAGAGAGAAAGAGAGAGGCGGTGGAGACTGCGCCCTCTTGGTCTCGAGACTTCATTCCGCCTTAAATCCAAATAAGCTGCAGTACCGCGCTGTGGCCAGCAGGTGTCTCTATATAGTCCATTTAGAAATGACTGGGTGGCGGAATATGAGCGCTCGGTTAAAGTTAAAATAAGTTAAATAATTTTTTTTTAAAAATTTTGTGAAAATATCTCACAGTGTAGTAATCCTGCCTAAAAGTCCATAACACATCCGTCTTTGGGTGGGTAACAACAAAATGTAACCTTGTTCTTTGGATGACGTGGCTGAAGTTAGCTTCATATTCTCCGGCTTATGTGACCTGCCCTGTCCACCTTTCCTGAAGCAGCATTTACCTTCAGAGTGAATTCTACGGAAATCTGAAAAAGAAGCTGGTAAATATAGACTGGAAATCTCCACGAAAAACACGCTCCTCCTGTCGTTTTTATTTACTGTTCATCACAACCAAATCATCAGGAGAATGACGATTTGCGGTTCAGGACATGTAGAAACACTGTCTGTAGGCAGAGTTTGTGCTGCCGCGGCTGGTTAGCAGTGCTGGTGTTGTCTGAAGCTGGTAATTAAACAAACTCGCCGAACTCCGACTCGGCTCTCAGCATTTCAGCTCTTACAGTCATCAGCCAAGAGTCGACTCTAACTTCCAGATGTGCTAGAGGCGAAGGGTAGATTCTCGGGAGGACACTTCGGTCCACACTTATGAATACTTTCTTTCTTTAGATGAAGATTTTTCGAACATTCATACTACATAAGCAACTCATATCTCCAGTCGAGTAGATCTAAACTATTTAGTCGAGATTGTGTAGATTTATATCGGCAGATGTTGCTAATGTCTATATGTTGTAGACATTGCGGCCCCTGGTTTCTGTTCCATCACCACCGCTGTAATAAAATCTGAGTCAGAGCTGCTGCGGACAGCTTTGTCTACAGACTGTTTCTGATAAAGATGTTTCATTCAAAATAACGCGCTGCGCGCGCGAGTACTGAGCAGCTGGGCTCCGCGCACTGACACGACAGGACTGTACCATCGCAGGCGGTGTTCCAACAGCACTAGGGTGGCCACATGACAAGATTTAGGCCGGACAGTCCGGGTTTTCAACTCACAGTCCTCAATGCAGCGCGACACCTTGACGAACGGCTATTAGTCCTCTTATTTCAAAAGTTCACTTTGCGAACAATATTAGGTATACCATTACCTCACATCCGTGTCGAAAGACATACATTGTAGTCCATTGGTTTAACAAGATCATGTGACAACCTGACTCGCCTACTGACTAAACGTCTGACTCGACAGTGCCATCCATTCCAACCCTTTTAGGCGAGGGGGGCCCTTTATGATTTCCAGCTTCTTGGAGTTATGAAAGTGACCACCTTAAACAGCACGACTTTAAATGTATACTATTTTTCCTTTACCACGTTACTAAAACTAGATTTACTAGATTTAGAAAATGTATGATGAAAACATTCACTCCGATGTATTATTGAGTAACTATAATCCATATAACATACAAATATTTTTGTGTATGCCATTTTACTGCATAATAACTCCTTATATAAATGGTTTGAACGTGTTTGGCTAGTACACACAGTATTAGCATACAGCATCGGTTCTTACTAACATTAAGTGACGAAGCTTACGTCATACTATGCTGGACGCTGAAGGCTGCTTTAGTCAGGGTGTATTAACAAAACACAAATAAACACGTAATTTACTTGAATATTTTTTTATTTACAGGTTGTCCTGACGGATTTCAATGTAACTCACATTTACACCCTTTGAATCGCTATCCACCATTTCTATATGTAAGAAGCCCATTTTTTCCCGATTCCCGTCACATTGTGATACAATAGTGTTGATCGTTACCACACTAAAAAATCCACTGGTTGCATTATGGATGTTACAGTATACTCAACTTTGACATTTGTAACTACGTCACATCCTTAGGCTTAGCATGTGATGTGTGAAGAAGGTGTGGGCAAACATCCTTAAGATCTATAACTGATCTGTATATCTAACAACAACAGTAAAACAGAACAGCACACTTAGTGGATTTCCTTTGACTTTGCTTAAGTGTAGGGCTGATACAAATAACTCCAAACCAAAGTAGGGTGTTCAGGGATTTTAATGCAGGATCTGGAGGAAATAAAACCACTAACGCATTTCATTAATACATTTGTAAGTATTTCTGGAAGGATTCTGGGTACAGTCAGCAGGTTTTGACCAACAGCTTGTATGTATATAAATGTCACAGAAGTGTAAAGCACAGTAGATGTGATAAATGTTCAATAAATTTTCCGGAGCAACCCAGAGGGCAATGTAAGTAGCAGTTCAGGAAAAACAGTTTAATTGGGATGTCACATTATGGTCTGTGAAAGCCACAGTACAGATTTGTTTAGTTGTCCTAGAGTGAAAATGTGCTGTGAATATTGGTAACTTAAGGCTGAAATTTACACTACACAATTATTTAACGTCTTAACAGACTGCATCTAGACAATTAGACAGACAGGATATCATGCCCAGGTTTAAGCTTCAATTAGGCACTCAAAAGATAAAATTTTTTAGATGTAAATAGTGGTGTAATGTTTTGTTTGTGTAATAAAGCAGTTATTTATATGTTTAGCTTTGTAGTCACTGACCGCTCTACATAAAACAACATTCTCACAGCACAGAGGTCCTTCTGATCAGTCTACACGCCTATTTGATGAGTTTTCATAGACATTTGTTTTGCCAACACTGAAAGCCTGTTAGATGAAATGCAGCATCATTCACACGACAGTGTAAAAATGAGTTTTAGTAATGATCTGTATCTTCAGGTGAAAAAAGACTTTCACAGTAAGTTTTCTGAGTAGCTGTTTCTTTAGAGTTTGAGGGTTCCTTGAAGGAGGACCACCACTCGACCAGCGATATCCACTCTGCCGTCATCTCTCAGTTCCAGCTCTAGCTCACCCCCACGTCTGGAGCACTGGTAGGCTGCAGCACAAACAAATATAGGATTTGATGTTTGCGTCTGGGTTGCATCTAAGATTTCTTTAATAGCCCAATTAGGGCAAAGAAGAACAGTATGATCAAGATCTGTTTGTGTAATGGCACAAAAATACAAATAGGCTTTACACTTAGAAGTGGACTTTCCACTAGATCTGCTATGGAAGTAAATGAAGGAAGTGATGGTGCCCTGCAGCTCCAAATTAATAACAGATGAATACCATTTTAATTTTTTAAATATTTGGGAATAAAACCTTAAATTACTTACCTAACATTTTCTTCTTTCCGAGTCTTTCATACCAGTAGGGAGCAAGAATTGTATGTGCCGAACCTTAGAAAACATTTTTCTTTAGTTGTTTGTCTGCTAAAATAATACAACCCAGTAATCTAATCAGTAAAATAACACAGATTTAGGCTCACTGGGTCTTTAAAGCCTAATGCGTAAAGATATTATAAGACTAAAAACTTGGAGGAAAAATAAAGATAGAATATGGCAGCTTTAAAAATGAAAACTTACCACAAACTGGATCTTCAAGGACCCCATGCCAAGGAGCAAAGTAGCGGGAGACGAAGTCATATTTAGGCTGGGAAGTAGGATCACCCTTCATTGTGACGATTACGCCTTTAAACTTGCTTCCAGTTTCATGTTTCAGCAGATCATCACCGTTTGGCTTCATCGATGTAAATATTGACCTTTAACCAACAGTAACGGTATTAAAGGTTACTAATAACTGTATTTTGGAATCTTAAGTTTTGGAAATCGTATGCTCTGGTTTTTAACTAGTGACCTTCAGCTTAAAACTGACTTCTAGTAAACTCACTGTAGCAAGTCGTGTGAAAAATCCCCTTCAGTGCTTTAACAGTACCTGTCACACGTGTCAGCCAAACACACTAGCAGGTTGTATGTGTTTTTACAGAGGCAGACATCCTGAATAGGCAAATCTCCCACAGCAGCCTGTAAATTGTGAGGATGCCATCAGGTAGAGGTGTCACAGTATGCATGCATTATGTTTGTTTTATTCCATACAAAGTCTTAAGGTGACGCATGTGGTGATTTGAACAGTTCTGCTTAACACATACTCGGTTGTGCTCTTAAAAGTGATGACTAACAGTAAAAAATCAGCAGATGCAATAACAACATCAGTAAAAGATTTCAGTGCAGGATCACTCTAGATCTTCCCTGTTCCTTAAAAAATGATGACCTAGAAAACTTACCTTTAAGAGGTCCTTGTATTCACTCTGGTCCTGCATAGAACACAGATGAGCACTGGGTATAAAAAGTTGGTAATTCGAACATTGTCAAGATATAAATGCACCGTCTGTAGAAGGACCTAAAACAGCTATGCCAACAGGGACCCACAGATAAAACTTCTTAATGAAACCACATAGTCGGCCAATGTTGTTTGGATACGTGTTTGAATACTGACCAACGAAGATTCTCATAATTTATTGTTATACTAATGTGTCCATATACCATCACCCTCATTTGACATCCTACTCCAAAAACCTGACATTAATATGGAGTTGCAGTGTATCTGGGGAATTTTGTGCCTATTCAATCAAAGGGTATTTGTAAGGTCAGATACTGATGTCTGATGAGAAGCCTGGCTCACGATCAACATTCCAATTTATACTAGAAGTGTTGAGTGGGGTTTACCATTCACTTAAAAAGTGGTATGGAAGTCTGTAGTGAGAGATGTAACGGAGTATAGGTGATTTTTGCGCAGCACTTTAGCATGTGGCGGTTCTTGCTCTGAGCTTGCGTGGTCTACCACTTCATAACTGCAATCTTGTTGCTACTAGATGCTTTCCATTTTAGAAATAAAGCACTTGCAGCTGATTGGAGCAGATATTTTACATGCAGACTTTCAACGCTGTCTGGATATGTGTTTGAGTTTATATATCTGTTAGCAATGGCTATGGCTGAAACACTTGAACTCTGAAGAATTAGTAGGGATGTCCACATACTTTTGGCCATATATGTTATGTTATCATGTCTCCCACCACTAATTGCTGTAAAGTGAAGGAAAGGTTAGAGGCAGTACCTGGACCTCAGGCTTGTTGAGTGGAAAGTCCATCACTACAGATTCCCCACGTTGGCCAACTCGCAGCTCTCCACTTAAGGTCTCAAACACCACCACAGGGTTGGCATTTTCTGTAGGATATTACTGCAGTGAAATAACTTCAAAGATGCGGCTGTTGACTATATGTAAATATTTTGCATGTTATTCCTAATATGTTTACATTTATGATGTCATACCTCTCCTATAAAACAGCACAGCTGCAGAAGCCAGAGTTGCATGTCCACAAAGTTCAACCTCATGTATGGGAGTGAACCAGCGGATTCTGAAACGTGTTCCTTTTAAAAAAGAAAAGGAAATAAATACAAAATAAATAATTATATTGATTTTTTTATTTTATACACAATATACTTTTTTCCCCCCGAAAGGATATTACTAGTTTAATAGCCCTCCTATATGCATGAGCCCCCAGTGATGCCCCTGTATTAAACCATCTTTAAGACTCTCTCTATGTGTATTAGTCCCGTTTCAGGGCCCATGTTATTTATTACAGGCTAATATGGATTGATGCAAAGTATCCCACTTCTGGCCATGAAAGGCATCTGACCGAATCTGTGGAGATACAGTACTCCAAAATTTACTGTTCACATCACCAATAAAGTGGATGGGGCTGACCATGGTTCACATCCAAAGTGGTGTGCTGTTTAACAGCTGAGGTATTAATTTAACTGTAGTATGTGGTATGCTTTACATGGAAGCCCAGTAAAGTAATACATGCAGCCTCTTAACAGGCTGTCTTGAACAAGACTGAGCAGCACCATCACAGACCTGTGTTCTTCAGTCAAACACAACTGTGTACCTGAACAGAAGTCGTCTGTAGGTTTCAGCTTTATGATGAAAACAGTCTCTGATAAGTTCATCTCAGATGCAATGTTCTGATAGAGCTCCTCCTGCAGTGGCTAAAAGACACAGCATTAGCAGTGTTAACAGTGTGCTTCCAGCTGCTGGGCTCTAATACAGACTGTTATATAAAAGTGGGGGAGGGGAGATCAAAATATGGAGTAACTTACTTTCTCTAACAGACAAACTGCTGCAGGGTTGCCCTCAAACGGTGAACGTGCAAATGCGTCCACAATAAACATTGGGATCTCCATGACTTGTTCTGTCCTGTCCTTGGAGGAGACTGTACAGGTGAGCTGTCGTTGTCTCGTCAACTTGGAACTGAGCTGATCAAGAGAGCCTCGGTTTAAGGACACGTTTTGATTTGAGTGAGTGAGTGAGTGAGTAAGAAAGAAAGAGAGAGAGAGAGGCGGTGGAAACTGCGCCCTCTTGGTCTCGAGACTTCATTCCGCCTTAAATCCAAATAAGCTGCAGTACCGCGCTGTGGCCAGCAGGTGTCTCTATATAGTCCATTTAGAAATGACTGGGTGGCGGAATATGAGCGCTCGGTTAAAGTTAAAATAAGTTAAATAATTTAAAAAAAAATTTTTGTGAAAATATCTCACAGTGTAGTAATCCTGCCTAAAAGTCCATAACACATCCGTCTTTGGGTGGGTAACAACAAAATGTAACCTTGTTCTTTGGATGACGTGGCTGAAGTTAGCTCCGTATTCTCCGGCTTATTTAACCTGCCCTGTCCACCTTTCCTGAAGCAGCATTTACATTCAGAGTGAATTCTACGGAAATGTGAATACTTTCTATGAATACTTTCTTTCTTTAGATGAAGATTTTTCGAACATTCATACTACATAAGCAACTCATATCTCCAGTCGAGTAGATCTAAACTATTTAGTCGAGATTGTGTAGATGTTGTAGACATTGCGGCCCCTGGTTTCTGTTCTATCGCCACCACTGTAATAAAATCTGAGTCAGAGCTGCTGCGGACAGCTTTGTCTACAGACTGTTTCTGATAAAGATGTTTCATTCAAAATAACGCGCTGCGCGCGCGAGTACTGACCAGCTGGGCTCCGCGCACTGACACGACAGGACTGTACCATCGCAGACGGTAGCGTAAGGTGTGACGATGCACAGCGAGTGCACATCGCACCAGTTCCAACAGCAGTAGGGTGGCCACATGATAGGATTTAGGCCGGACAGTCCGGACTGTTTTCAACAGTCCTCAATGCAGCGCGATACCTTGACGGACGGCTATTTGTCCTTTTTGCGGGATGAACTATTTCAAAAGTTCACTTTGCGAACAATATTAGGTATGCCATTAACTCACATCCGTGTCAAATGTCGAAAGTCCATTGGTTTAACAAGATCATGTGACAACCTGACTCGCCTACTGACTAAACGTCTGACTCGACAGTGCCATCCATTCCACCCCTTTTAGGCGAGGGGCCCCCCTCCTTTATGATTTCCTCCTTCTTGGAGTTATGAAAGTGACCACCTAAAACAGCACGACTTTAAATGTATACGATTTTTCCTTTACGTTACTAAATCTAGATTTAAAAAATGTATGATGAAAACATTCACTCCTGTGTATTATCGAGTAACTATAAAGCCATATAACATAGGCTACAAATATTTTTGTGTGTGCCATTTTACTGCATAATAACTCCTCATATAAATGTTTTAAATTCGTTCGGCTTTTTATAATACTCAAAAATCTACAATGCACTCCTAGACCCAGTCAACTTTTCACCACAGCTGCACCTCAGTTGTGTACTACACAGTATATAGTATGTACTAATCTCAAAAGTGTGAGTTCTACAGGCTAGTACACACAGTATTAGCATACAGCATCGGTTCTTATATCTTTTATTTTGCATGATGCAGTGAAGAGTTCAAATAATTCAATTCAGTTCTAGCGCTGTAACAGTTCAGAAAAAAAAATAGTGTTCTGTGTTTTAGTCACCTGAATGTGTTACGTTGTGTAATTGGTAGAAAAGGTCACATGGTTCTGTGTTGCGGGAAGTGCAGTTCAGAGCAAAAAAAAATGTCTATGTTGAAAGCTGCAGCAAATACAAACGACTACAAGTTGGAAATCCGTCTCCATCTGGCTTTCTTTTTGATTGAAAAGTAATCCAACCACCTTATAGCGAACCCAACACTTACACTATGCTGGACGCTGAAGGCTGGTTTAGTCGGGGTGTATTTACAAAACACAAATAAACACGTAATTTACTTGAATATTTTTTTATCTACAGGTTGTTCTGACAGATTTCAGTGTAACTCACATTTACACCATTTGGATCGCTATCCGCCATTTCTATATGTAAGAAGCCCGTTTTTTCCCCGATTCCCGTCACATTGTGATACAATAGGCTCTTTTCACACTTCCGCATTCTTTTTGCCGGAAACACGCGCGGATGGGTAACGCTAGTTCCGCTAAACAGTGATGGCAGAGTCCAAGAACAAGATATTTTGCAGTGTACCAAGGTGTTCGAACTCAAAACAAAAGCAGCCGTATCTCAGTTTCCATGGCTTTCCCGCTGACGGCGAGCAAAAGAAAAAATGGGTGCGTGCGATAAGGAGAGATGAAGGGGTAAACTTTGTGATTCGGCCCGGGAGTACCATTGTGTGCAGCTGGCACTTCACTGCTGCGGACTACATAGAGGGAAGCTCGCGGCTGAAACCGGGTGCTGTTCCCACTCGGTTTCAGTGGAACAATTTTCATGTCCCCCTCATAAGCTGTCAGCGTTTGAAAGAGCAAGCTCTCGCCGGGGAGTAGACGGGAGTAGAAGCCAACCGGCAGACCATGTATAACCTCAAGTTTGTGTGGCTCCTCGTTCTTCCTCATCGATTGGTAGCATCTAGCTCTGACTATCACCTTGTTGTCGACTATATTGCACACTGAATAAACAATAACACTTAGCCTATCATTCCTGTGACGAGGATTAACTTGTTGTTCTAGCGTGTTAGCAGGCATAGATGTAAACAAAGCTTACGTTAGCTGATGTTATTTGGTTTGCTAGCTAACCTAATCGGGAGCTGCGAATAAGGAGCTAACTTCAGCCTCGTAGATCACGTTAACTAAAGCAGTCAGTATCATTCATAATATTTACTATTTACTTAAAATAGACATCCTCAAATTTCAGTCTCAACAGCGATGAAGTGAAATGTTTCATGGTCAGCCGGGAGTACAGGAACTTGTACTACCCAGCGTCGACGTATTTCCGCTTTTTTGTGAAAAGGGCCTATAGTGTTGATCGTTACCACACTAAAAAATCCACTGGTTCTACGTGTGCATTATGGATGTTACAGTATACTCAACTTTGACATTTGTAACTACGTAACATCCTTAGGCTTAGCATGTGATGTGTGAAGAAGGTGTGGGCGATCATCCTTAAGGTCTATAACTGATCTGTATATCTAACAACAACAGTAAAACAGAACAGCACACTTAGTGGATTTCCTTTGACTTTGCCTAAGTGTAGGGCTAATACAAATAACTCCAAACCAAAGTAGAGTGTTCAGGGACTTAAAACCACAAACGCATTTGATTAATACATTTGTAAGCATTTCTGGAAGGATTCTGGGTACAGGCAGCAGGTTTTGACCAACAGCTTGTATGTATATAAATGTCACAGAAGTGTAAAGCACAGTAGATGTGATAAATGTTCAATAAATTGTCAGGAGCAACTCAGAGGGCAATGTAATCATCAGTTCATGAAAAAAAGTTTAATTGGGATGTCACATTATGGTCCGTGCAAGGCACAGTACAGATTAGTTCAGTTGACCTAGATGTGCTGTGAATATTGGTAACTTAAGGCTTAAGTTTAACAGATGTCATCTAGACAATTAGACAGACAGGATATCATGCCCAGGTTTCAGCTTCAAATAAGCACTCAAAAGATTAAAATCAAAAGGACCAAATCTTTGGGCATAACGTTTCAGTATAAGCTGGATAAAGTTGATCTAGACAGTTAAGTGGCTCAACAAGATGTTTGTTTACTCAAGTGAATGCTGGATTCTCTAATCTGATTTGTGTTCTATGACCTTTTGAATGTCAGCTAGGGGAACTGCTGAAAGATTGGGGCAGGCTGAATGTGGCCATCACCCAGGGCTGGACTGGTAATCTGGCGTACCGGGCATTTGCCCGGTGGGCCGACAGTCATCTTCCCTTTTTTTTCTAAAAGACCGGCCCACAATTTAGAAGGGGCGGCCCATTGGCCCATCTTCAGTATAGACAGTGGACTGAACCAATCAGGATATAGGGTGAGAGCGGCCCCACGCTTTCTCTGCGTGGCCCGCTGTAACTCCCGCTACGCTCAGTGTTGAGCGCGTATGTTAAAGGAGAGGCAGCATGGAGAAGCAGAAGCGGCAGAAAGGCGGTGCGGAGAAGTTACGCGCAAAGAAACTGAAGAGTCTCACTGAAGATGCTTCAAAATGTGTTAAAATCACAGACATGTTCGCTGCTGCAGCCTCCGCGTCCTCTGTAGATGAAGACAGCAGCAGACAGGGAGAGCAGCAGACAGACATGCAGGCTTGTGACAGCGCTACTGAGGGACAGACTGAGCGGGAAAGTGTAATCCGTAAGCAGGTAGTAACGTTAGAATAACACAGGGACTTTTAGTGATGGAGTAACCTTAACGTTAGCTCTATTACATGAGAATACTGAGCTATGGCGATTGATTAGTATCAATATTAATTGATATTTGCATACTTCCCAAAATCTGGCAGCCACACCCCCTTATTCTGATAAAATAGCAAACAATCAAGACTGACACGTTTTGAAAGAGCAGCAAGTGTCCATTTTAGGCTATCATAGCATTTTAGATATTTGAGTTATAGGTGTGCTGAAAGGCTGCATAGTAGTTTGAATTTGTAGCCTCTATGCTGTGGTTTAACATGTTTTAAAAAGCACTCAAATGAAATAACAGATTTGAACATTATACATGATAAGTAAAAGCTTTGCAATTTAAGCATGACTAAAGTAAGTGATAAAAAGTATAAAAGTAATATTAGTAAAAGGTATGCCCACACTGAATAAGACTAAAACAGTGTCAAATGCTTTTAAGACATAGTTGCGTTGCATGAATACATAAAGCAGCCCTTTCTCTAGTCTGATACAAATACATGTTATAGCTGTTTTTTAAGTTGCCATGATTAAAAAATTATTTTGTATTCAGTGTGTTGGATATTGACATGGTAAGATCAATAGCCAACATAGTTGTGATTGGGATATAATAAAGCTAAGATTGAATCCAATGACTTTAACCAGTAATTTTTGAATTACTTTTTTTCCCCCATGTCACACTTCTCTGTAACCCCACATACATAAATTACAAGTTGGTTGTGCTCCGCTAATTATGAGGGGCCGGTCTAAACCAAAAATGCCAGGGCCGATTTTTTGTCCCAGTCCAGCCCTGCCATCACCAGAGCCAAATACAAGTTACAGATGCTGGGGTCTACACCCACTCTGCGGCACTATGCGTTAGTTCATAGGTCATTGCGGAGTCAAGAAACTTTCGATCATGGGTAGAAGTAGTATGTGCGTTGCTGAAAACAAAAAGGAAAATTGAAAATACACAAACGTGGACCTGTTCATGGACATTACATAGAGGACAATAAAAGGACATGTCACACGGGGTGCTAAAAGAAATTCAGAACTTCGAAACTTTTTATCGGGGTGGGTATTCCCAGATATGTCACAATACACATCTTGCTCCTGATACTCACACTCTGGAAGGCTGGTGGAAACCGCAACAACAGAATGTGGCTACAACAAAACCGTCAAATTTTTTAGCCTGATCTCAGCGCACAGAGTTTGTAATGTCCCTTGAATGAGTGGTAAAATGTCTTCAAGGCTTTACAGCCCATCTGTCTGATATGTACAAGATTCCACCATCTAACTACAAAGAGATTCTGTTCAAGTTTGGTAAGATTAACTCCAAAATGCTTAGTAATGATAAAATACAGCATGTTATCTCCCTAAAATTGCTTGTTTTTGTGGTACATGATTCTCAAACAGTTTCCTTAACAGTGAAAAACAATACTGGCAGTCACTGGTAATAAGGGAGGGCATGTTGATTAATACTTTGTGGTTATGTTGTAACAACTTTTTTTTAATTGCATTTCCTAGATCATTATACAAATTGGATTACACTATGTCAACACATCTTTATTACTGTCTTTATTGATAGAAAGACATTTTTAGAACTATAGTACCCAAAAATGTATTTTAATTTTTAGATGTAAATAGTAGTGTAATGTTTTGTTTGTGTAATAAAGCAGTTATTTATGTTTAGCTTTGTAGTCACTGACCGCTCTACATAAAACAACATTCTCACAGCACAGAGGTCCTTCTGATTAGTCTATGCGCCTATTTGATGAGAGTTTTCAGAGTCATTTGTTTTGCCAACACTGAAAGACTGTTAGATGAAATGCAGCATCATTCACACGACAGCGTAAAAATGAGTTTTAGTAATGATCTGTATCTTCAGGTGAAAAAAGACTTTCACAGTAAGTTTTCTGAGTAGCTGTTTCTTTAGAGTTTGAGGGTTCCTTGAAGGAGGACCACCGCCGGACCAGCGATATCCACTCTGCCGTCATCTCTCAGTTCCAGCTCTAGCTCACCCCCACGTCTGGAGCACTGATAGGCTGCAGCACAAACAAATATAGGATTTGATGTTTGCGTCTGGGTTGCATCTAAGATTTCTTTAATAGCCCAATTAGGGCAAAGAAGAACAGTATGATCAAGATCTGTTTGTGTAATGGCACAAAAATACAAATAGGCTTTACACTTAGAAGTGGACTTTCCACTAGATCTGCTATGGAAGTAAATGAAGGAAGTGATGGTGCCCTGCAGCTCCAAATTAATAACAGATGAATACAATTTTAATTTTTTAAATATTTGGGAATAAAACCTTAAATTACTTACCTAACATTTTCTTCTTTCCGAGTCTTTCATACCAGTAGGGAGCAAGAATTGTATGTGCCGAACCTTAGAAAACATTTTTCTTTAGTTGTTTGTCTGCTAAAATAATACAACCCAGTAATCTAATCAGTAAAATAACACAGATTTAGGCTCACTGGGTCTTTAAAGCCTAATGCGTAAAGATATTATAAGACTAAAAACTTGGAGGAGGAAAAATAAAGATAGAATATGGCAGCTTTAAAAATGAAAACTTACCACAAACTGGATCTTCAAGGACCCCATGCCAAGGAGCAAAGTAGCGGGAGACGAAGTCATATTTAGGCTGGGAAGTAGGATCACCCTTCATTGTGACGATTACGCCTTTAAACTTGCTTCCAGTTTCATGTTTCAGCAGATCATCACCGTTTGGCTTCATCGATGTAAATATTGACCTTTAACCAACAGTAACCGTATTAAAGGTTACTAATAACTGTATTTTCGAATCTAAGTTTTGGAAATCGTATGCTCTGGTTTTTAACTAGTGACCTTCAGCTTAAAACTGACTTCTAGTAAACTCACTGTAGCAAGTCGTGTGAAAAATCCCCTTCAGTGCTTTAACAGTACCTGTCACACGTGTCAGCCAAACACACTAGCAGGTTGTATGTGTTTTTACAGAGGCAGACATCCTGAATAGGCAAATCTCCCACAGCAGCCTGTAAATTGTGAGGATGCCATCAGGTAGAGGTGTCACAGTATGCATGCATTATGTTTGTTTTATTCCATACAAAGTCTTAAGGTGACGCATGTGGTGATTTGAACAGTTCTGCTTAACACATAATCCATTGTGCTCTTAAAAGTGATGACTAACAGTAAAAAATCAGCAGATGCAATAACAACATCAGTAAAAGATTTCAGTGCAGGATCACTCTAGATCTTCCCTGTTCCTTAAAAAATGATGACCTAGAAAACTTACCTTTAAGAGGTCCTTGTATTCACTCTGGTCCTGCATAGAACACAGATGAGCACTGGGTATAAAAAGTTGGTAATTCGAACATTGTCAAGATATAAATGCACCGTCTGTAGAAGGACCTAAAACAGCTATGCCAACAGGGACCCTCAGATAAAACTTCTTAATGAAACCACATAGTCGGCCAATGTTGTTTGGATACGTGTTTGAATACTGACCAACGAAGATTCTCATAATTTATTGTTATACTAATGTGTCCATATACCATCACCCTCATTTGACATCCTACTCCAAAAACCTGACATTAATATGGAGTTGCAGTGTATCTGGGGAATTTTGTGCCTATTCAATCAAAGGGTATTTGTAAGGTCAGATACTGATGTCTGATGAGAAGCCTGGCTCACGATCAACATTCCAATTTATACTAGAAGTGTTAAGTGGGGTTTAGGCCAGGACTCTTGTGTTCCTCTACACCAAACTCAAGACCTGCGTAAACCCTGGAAATGTTTTAGCAATTCCCTGATGCGAGGTTCTTATGGTGGTGTTGCCTTAAAAATTGGTATGGAATTCTGTAGTGAGAGATGTAACGGAGTATAGGTGATTTTTGCACAGCGTTTTAGCACATGGCGGTACTGCTCTGAGCTTGCGGGGTCTACCCCTTCATAACTGCAATCTTGTTGCTACTAGATGCTTTCCATTTTAGAAATAAAGCACTTGCAGCTGATTGGAGCAGATATTTTACATGCAGACTTTCAACACTGTCTGGATATGTGTTTGAGTTTATATATCTGTTAGCAATGGCTATGGCTGAAAAACTTGAACTCTTAAGAATTAGGAGGGATGTCCACATACTTTTGGCCATATATGTTATATTATCATGTCTCCCACCACTAATTGCTGTAAAGTGAAGGAAAGGTTAGAGGCAGTACCTGGACCTCAGGCTTGTTGAGTGGAAAGTCCATCACTACAGATTCCCCACGTTGGCTAACCCGCAGCTCTCCGCTTAAGGTCTCAAACACCACCACAGGGTTGGCATTTTCTGTAGGATATTACTGCAGTGAAATAACTTCAAAAATGCTGCTGTTGATTATATGTAAACATTTTGCATGTTATTCCTAATATGTTTACATTTATGATGTCATACCTCTCCTATAAAACAGCACAGCTGCAGAAGCCAGAGTTGCATGTCCACAAAGTACAATCTCATGTATGGGAGTGAACCAGCGGACTCTGAAACGTGTTCCTTTAAAAAAAGAAAAGGAAATAAATACAAAATAAATCATTTTTTTATACTCAATATACTTTTTCCCACAAAAGGATATTACTAGATTAAATCACTTATAGTTCATTCCCATCTGAGGTACTATACTGTAGCTTTAGTATTTTGGGGAGACATCCAGAGTTCTCAGGCATCTGACCGAATCTGTGGAGATACAGTACTCCGAAATTTACTCTTCACATGACCAATAAAGCGGATGGGGCAGACCATGGTTCACATCCAAAGTGGTGTGCTGTTCAACAGCTGAGGTATTAATTTAACTGTAGTATGTGGTATGCTTTACATGGAAGCCCAGTAAAGTAATACATGCAGCCTCTTAACAGCCTGTAGGTTGCAGTTCCTTCAACAAGACTGAGCAGCACCATCACAGACCTGTGTTCTTCAGTCAAACACAACTGTGTACCTGAACAGAAGTCGTCTGTAGGTTTCAGCTTTATGATGAAAACAGTCTCTGATAAGTTCATCTCAGATGCAATGTTCTGATAGAGCTCCTCCTGCAGTGGCTAAAAGACACAGCATTAGCAGTGTTAACAGTGTGCTTCCAGCTGCTGGGCTCTAATACAGACTGTTATATAAAAGTGGGGGAGGGGAGATCAAAATATGGAGTAACTTACTTTCTCTAACAGACAAACTGCTGCAGGGTTGCCCTCAAACGGTGAACGGGCAAATGCGTCCACAATAAACATTGGGATCTCCATGACTTGTTCTGTCCTGTCCTTGGAGGAGACTGTACAGGTGAGCTTTCGTCGTCCCGTCAACTTGGAACTGAGCTGATTCAAGAGAGCCTCGGTTTAAGGACACGTTTTGATTTGAGTGAGTGAGTGAGTGGTGAGTGAGTGTGAGAGAGTGAGTGAGTGAGTGAGTGAGAGAGAGAGAGAGAGAGAGAGAGAGAGAGAGAGAGAGAGAGAGAGAGAGAGAGAGAGAGAGAGAGAGAGACGGTGGAAACTGCGCCCTCTCGGTCTCGAGATTTCGTTCCACCTTAAATCCAAATAAGCTGCAGTACCGCGCTGTGGCCAGCAGCAGCTCTCTATATAGTCCATTTAGAAATGACTACGTGGCGGGATATGAGCGCTCAGTTAAAGTTAAAATAAGTTAAAGTAATAAAAGAAGATCAATTTGGTATTCTGATTTTTGTGAAAATATCTCACAGTGTAGTAATCCTGCCTAAAAGTCCATAACACATCCATCTTTGGGTGGGTATCAACAAAATGTAACCTTGTTCTTTGGATGACGTGGCTGAAGTTAGCTTCATATTCTCCGGCTTATTTGACCTGCCCTGTTCACCTTTCCTGAAGCAGCATTTACCTTCAGAGTGAATTCTCAAGAAATCTAAATAAGAAGCTGGCAAATATAGACTGTAAATCTCCACAAAAAGCACGCTCCTCCTGTCGTTTTTATTTTTTTATTTATTTAATTTATTTGTCGTTTTTTTTATGATCTGCGGTTCAGGACGTGTAGAAACACTGTCTGTAAGCAGAGTTTGTGCTGCCGCGGCTGGTTAGCAGCGCTGGTGTTGTCTGAAGCTGGTAATTAAACAAACTGGCGGAACTCCGAGTCGGCTCTCAGCATTTCAGCTCTTACACTCTTACACTCCAGATGTGCTAGGGGTGAAGAGTAGACTCTTTTGGAAATTACAATAAAATGTAAAAGCAAAGCTCTTTTTGCCAAAATTGAAAATGAAATGGTGCGCAGACGGGACGCATTGGTGTTGATAATCTATACTGGTATTAATTTTATGTTTAGTTCATTGAAGAAATGTTGTTCAGTAGAAGATGAACACACGCTGTATCCTAACGATGTTGGTCCTCTGCTGCTAAGCAAAACAAACATCACCCTTAACGAGTTATTTCGTGTTTTGTTTGGAAAGAAGAAAGGAACTTGCAACTTTGCAAATGATGATGACTACTGAAGAGTAAGTGCCTCTGGTCAGGATACGGTCAGACTAAGCCATTATAGACAGCTGGCCATTCTAAACCAGGCCATATCCATATCAATCCATGCGGCAAATCATTAGATTGGTTTTAATATGCTTCTATAAGATTTTCAGTGTTTACATCCTTAGGCTTAGTATGGAATGTGTGAAGAAGAACGTGTGGGCAGATCATCTATAAGATTCATAAATGATCTGTATACCCAACAACAACAGGAAAACAGAACAGCAAGCATCAGTGAAGTCTTTGACTTTGCTTAAATGGAGGGTTAATATACATAACTCCAAACCAGAGTAGAGTGTAAGGGGAGTTTAATGCGGATCTGAAAGATATAAAATCCACAAACTCAATTTCATTCATATAAGTTTTTCTAGAAGGATTTTGGGTAGAGGTTTAACTGGTACCAGGTTTATCCAACAGCTTGTGTCACAGAAGTATTGAGCACAGTAGATGTAATACACACAATGCAGTGCTGTCTTGTGTATGTCCACAATATTGTGGACAGTGTGGGGGCAGTCGTGGGCTGGAGGTTCGGGAACCAGCCTTGTGACCGGAGGGTCACCGGTTCGATTCCCTGAACTGACAGTAACAACTGAGGTGCCCTTGAGCAAGGCACCTAACCCCCAATAGCTAGGTGCCCCCCCAATAGCTCCCCGGGTGCTGTGGATAGGGCTGCCCACCGCTCCGGGTAAGTGTGCTCACTGCCCCTAGTGAGTGTGTTTGTGGGTCTTTCACTTCACGGATGGGTTAAATGCGGAGACTAAATTTCCCCACTGTGGGACTAATAAGGGGACTTAAATCTTAAATATTCTTCGCTCTGAACACTAAGTGTTCAGCCATCAGCCATCGATATCCTCTCTGCCATTATCTCTCAGTCCTCTCAGCTCTGGTTCACCCCCACATCTGGAGCACTGGCAAGCAACAGCACACAAACACATGTGGTGAGCAGAGGAGGAGTGAAATAAATACAAAATTTTAAAATAATTCATATGGACTGTTCTTGTAAAGGATTCTGACTACACCATATTAAATATACATGCCTTAAAAAGCCTTGATACATTGCCTCTAAAATCAGTGTAATTGAATTATTTTTTATTATGTGTAAATTTCAAAAATAAAATTCTTTATCTTTGAAAAATATGTTAATTTTTTGCATACTGCTATAAAAAAATACAGGGTTTAACATCATTACTTACCTAACATTTTCTTCTTTCCCAGTTTCTCAGACCAGTACGCAGCAAGGATGGCATGAGAAGAGCCTGGTTTTCATCCTCATACCAAAATAAGTGAGTTTCACGGTTTATTATGGTTCTAGATAATGATAGTTGGGTTATTGTGTTGGCCAATATACAAATCTATGAGACCACATTTACCTGTCACTGGATCTTCAGAGATGCCGTTCCATGGGGCAAAGTTACGGGAGTAGAAGTCATAGCCAGGCTGTGAAGTTGGTGCCCCTTTGATTGTGATGATAATACTTTTAACCTGTCCACTGTCTTCACGTTTCAGCAGAGTTTTAGCCACTGGGCTCAAAGATGTAAGTGCAGACCTTCAACCACAGTTAATTATCCTGCTCATTATTGGGTTTTGGAAGCCCTTATGTAATATGCTGGAAATACTTTATGGACATTTATAATGCATGTCCTTTGACCCACATACTCCCATAGTTCAGGAAGGTCAGATGAAGCTCTGTTTTACCTGATTTAATACATGATTGATAAAATAATGTGCTAGATTTGAATTACAATGATTTTCAAAATCTTGGGCCTCCCTCGTCAGAATACTTGCTTTGTTCAAGTGTAAATAAGTTAACAGCTGATCTTTACGAAGTATACTTCTGTACATTGGTATTCATAACATGCTAAACATGGTAAACAAATATGCAGTACAATTAGCAGAAGATGCCAAACATAAATACTAAGCCCAGTATTGTGGGTGAGTTGAACCAGATTTGTCTGAGCAGGAAAGTTACTAAACTGTGCCAGTTACCAGCTCTACAGGAACTCCAGAACTGAATAGCCCTCCTCGGTGGACTCACTATAAGGAACCACATTTGATACCTTTATATTGAACAGCTACTCTCTGAGCCTGCAGACTATATTAAACGTGATTATACTGTGAACGTATGTTAAGGAGGTTACTGAATTTGTTGATGTCCTGCAGATAAAACAAACAGACACAATGGTAATGCACTGTTATCCTTTAACACTTCTAACCAACTGGCTAAAGAGAGATACTGATTATGGAGGAGTCAATAATTAAGTGTATGTACTTACATGTCTGGTTTGTTGAGTGGAAAGTCCCATGAGTCTCCATGTTGGCGCACCCGCAATTCTCCACTCAGAGTCTCAAACACCACCACAGGGTTAGTGTATTCTGTGAGAGATTACTGCTGTGCTATTACTGCATTTATCATTGCTGGCTAGTAAAATATTAAGTCTGGTGTTTTATTTCTTACCTTTCCTGTAAAAGAGCACTGCAGCAGAGACCAAATCCAGCTCCTTTAAAAATAAAGCAACACATATTACAGTTCCTGATGGTTTGCTTTTTTTTTTTTTTTTATACTTACAGTATAAACATGCTGATGTTCTTTGGGTATGCCAGTGGATGGCCTGGTGGTAGGAGAGGTGAGATTCTTACCCCATGACTGTCTAAGAATGTCTGGTTGGACACTTGTTATGGTAAGTAAGGTAAGATTTAAAAGGCATAAACTTAAAATAGTTGGATTTGCTTTTCCTTGTTTATCTAGTTAATGTGTCAATGCAGCAAACCAACTGAACTTTCTCAAGCATGTCTTAACCACTGTTTCAGAACCACTGGACTACAGTAATACACATTCAGCTTTGCGGATGACCTAGAAAGAGTGAATAACAACATGTCCAAGCACATATTTTAACAGTCTTTTTTAACAGTACCTGTCACATGTATCAGCTAGACACACTAGAAGTTTCTTTGTTGGTTTTACAGTGGCAAACCTCAATGGGTAAACCTCCCACAACAGCCTGTAAATTTTTTATGTTGTCTTAACAACATAAAAATAGTTTTAGAACCACTGAACTACAGTAACTCACCTTCTGAGACAATGTCATGTCTTATGCAGTACACACTCAATTTTATATTCATGTCAAAAGTTTAAATTAAATACAAAGAGATTCAACTCATGTCAACACTATATCCTATATGCACTGTGGAGAAGTCAGAGTGAAAGAAACCTTGGAGGTTGAATGCACAGGTCCATAGACAACTAATATTGGATCATTATGCTGTAGGTGCTATAATGTACATATTAGAAACTCTAGGTCTGAGATTTTTTGACAAAAAACGAGTTACCACTTTCACATCTGTACAGGCTTTCAGAATCAGGCTTTGTTGGCCAGAGTGACACTTCACACAGCACAAAAACATGCATTCCTAACACACGCATACACAATACCTTACGTATTTGTAAACCTCCTTTGCTCACTGAATTGATGAGACATTAGATGCATTGAGGTATAGGAGAAGAAAAGGTGCTGCTGATTGTGACAGATAACGGCTCCAACATCGTCAAAGCTGTGCGCCTACTTACTGATAAAAGTCAAGAACAAAGTGAGGAGTCCCCAGAGGTTCACAAGCTCAGCCAGGAGGTGCCAGAGAAGGCCTGGATGAATTGTGGATCAAATCGGAGTCGGAGGAGACAGACGAGGAGGATGAGGAGAATGCAGAGACTGGAACCCTCTGTGAATGTGGTTATAGTGCAAAATACACTTGCCAAAATACAATCAAGTACATGATTTCTCTTTCACTTTTTTAATATCAGTTAAAGCTTACAGTATATAATTGTGATTTTTTATATCCAAATAAAAAATCACAGTTATATACGGTAAGCTTTAACTGATATTAAAAAAGTGAAAGGGAAATCATGTACTTGATTTTTGTTATTGTTGTCATGTCTATACAGCAACCTTCCCAACCTTGTTGGCTAACATGAAAACGTGGGCCCTTTATTTTATTTTATTGCCTAGAACTTGACCTGCCAGATGATGGTGAGAGCAACAAGTTCCACAGATTCACAGATTGAGATTCCTGATGTGTGTCTCTGGAATAGGTTTATATTATTATGCTAATGTGTGTCCTTAGTCTATTGACTATTTTCAGCCAATGTATTACACACATTTTGCTTTTGTGGACTGTTACAGTTTTTGTGGGCAGTTGGTTTTCAACAGTAATTAAATAAATTTTTAAAAACGGTATCTTTCATTGAGTTTTTATTACACAATACTTACTCTGTTTTTTTAATCCAGCACCTGAAAAAAGTATGAAAAATAGTATAATACTAATAATATTACTAATAAAACCAAACTAAAAATAAGCATAAAACCTAATAATTACTTATAAAAACTAGCAAACCCACTCTAAAAATGAACGAAAATGAACTGAATTAGAGGCAAAAGTCACAACGAAATTAAAATATAATACCTTGCAGATTAGCTCAGGAACCGTGCACAGAGAGCTTCATGGAAAGATTTCCATGGTCAAGCAGCTGCATCCAAGCCTTAGATCACCAAGTGCAATGCAAAGTGTTGAATGCACTGGTGTAAAGAATGCCAACAATGGACTCTAGAGCAGTGGAGACGTGTTCTCTGGAGTAAGGAATCACACTTTTCCTTCTGGCAATCCGATGGAGAAGCCTGGGTTTGATGGCTGCCAGGAAAACAGTACTTGTCTGACTGCATTGTGGCAAGTGTAAAGTTTGGTGGAGGGGGGATTATGGTGTGAAGTTGAGCTCGCTCTGTTAGTTCCTGTGAAAGGAACTCTTATTGCCTCAGCATACCAAGAGATTTAGGACAATTTCTTGCTCCCAACTTTGTGGGAACAGTTTGTGGATGGCCCCTTCCTGTTCCAACATGTGCACAAAGCAAGGTCCATAAAGACATGGATGAGCGAGTTTGGTTTAATTGAAGCGGAGACTGCGAGCCAGGACTTCGCTGCCCACACCAGCGTATGACCTCACGAATGTGCTTCTGGAAAAATGATTAACACTCAACACTCATCTTTATTACTGTCTTTATTGATAGAAAGACATTTTTAGAACTATAGTACCCAAAAATGTATTTTAATATTTAGATGTAAATAGTAGTGTAATGTTTTGTTTGTGTAATAAAGCAGTTATTTATGTTTAGCTTTGTAGTCACTGACCGCTCTACATAAAACAACATTCTCACAGCACACAAGTGCTTCTGATTAGTCTACGCGCCTATTTGATGAGAGTTTTCAGAGTCACTTGTTTTGCCAACACTGAAAGACTGTTAGATGAAATGCAGCATCATTCACATGACAGCGTAGAAATGAGTTTTAGTGATAATCTGTATCTTCAGGTGAAAAACGACTTTCACAGTAAGTTTTCTGAGTAGCTGTTTCTTTAGAGTTTGAGAGTTCCTTGAAGGAGGACCACCGCTCGACCAGCGATATGCACTCTGCCGTCATCTCTCAGTTCCAGCTCTAGCTCACCCCCACGTCTGGAGCACTGGTAGGCTGCAGCACAAACAAATATAGGATTTGATGTTTGCATCTAAGATTTCTTTAATAGCCACAAACATACAAATGGCCACAAAATTACAAATAGTGCTTTACACTTAGAAGTGGACTTTCTACTAGATCTGCTATGGAAGTATGTGAAGGAATTGATGGTGCCCTGCAGCTCCGAATCACAACTCTCTCTAGAGACAACATCTAATAGCCATGTTTTGTTTTAATTTCTTAGTGAGAATTTCATTATTAAGGGGAAAGGAACTCACACAGTAAATGATCATGGTATATGGCCATGACAGGACTATAGTAATTATGAAATTACTAACCTATACTTTTTCACCTATTCAATTTTTAAATATTTCAGAATAAAACCTTAAATTACCTACCTAACATTTTCTTCTTTCCCAGTTTTTCAGACCAGTAGGGAGCAGAGACTGTATGTGCTGAACCTTTGAAAACATTTTTTGTCATTTAGTCGTATGCCATTAAAAAACACAAAAACAACTGAAACACGTATTTATTCTGACCCCTTTGTGTTGAAAAGTTGCACAAAGAGTGTTGTTATTGGACACGCTATAGCTGAGTTATTGGGGTGGGGAATGCAATAGATGGTGTGCTTTTTAATGCTGTCAGGAAATAAATACATCACTGCAGCCAGACATGTAAAATGAGTGACTGAAATTTAGTTTGGTTTTAACAATTTGTTTGTACATTTCGGCCTTGACCCAGTTAGAGCCAAAGCTATTACGTATACCATGTAGCTCAGTAACACATTAAATGTGTTTTAGAGTGATCTGAGCTAATGAGCAGCTTCATTGACAGCTCTCTTTTCAGCACACCTAGCCTGCCCTGCCACTCATACAGAACTAAAATCATTATACAGCTTTAATTTTATGCTAACTGGAAGAAAAGACAAGAAGAAACAGACAAGGAAGGGATGAAGAATTGCAGGAACAGTGGACTGAACGAAGCGATGTGTGAGGAAATGAACAAACAGTATTGGATTACCCATAATTAAATGAACAGGTGACAGACAGCTGCAGACAGCTAAAAGCTTGTAATGATTATTTTGCCTGATCAAACAAACTTATTGATGTGGCGAGGATGAGAAATAAAGATAGCATATGGCTGTTCTTAAGAATTAAACTTACCACAAACCGGATCTTCAAAGACTCCACGCCAAGGAGAAAAGTAGCGGGAGATGAAGTCATATTTAGGCTGGTCACCCTTCATTGTGACAATAATACCTTTCACTTTGGTTCCAGTTTCATATCTCAGCAGATCATCAGCGCTTGGCTTCATCGATGTAAGAGCTGACCTTTAACCAACAGTAACGGTATTAAAGGTTTGTAATTATATAAATGTAGTCATGATTTCTAATTAGTGACCTTCAGCTTAAAACTGACTCCTAGTAAACTCACTGTAGCAAGTCGTGTGAAAAATCCCCTTCAGTGCTTTAACAGTACCTGTCACACGTGTCAGCCAAACGCACTAGCAGGTTGTATGTGGTTTTACAGAGGCAGACATCCTGAATAGGCAAATCTCCCACAGCAGCCTGTAAATTGTCATGAAAACGTTTGTCTGTTATGTGAGATATTGATGTTTCAGGTTGTGGCTGCTGTATATTTTCCAAATTTTAATAGATGGCGAAGGAGCTGTTGTTGGTGGCAATATTAACACGCTTGCTTTCTTTAATGAATCTCTCTCTCTTCCTCTCTCTCTCACAAACAGAAGGCTAGCCTCTTTAATTTGTCCATGATGGCAGATAGGTGAAGTTGTTTGGGCTTGAGCTGGCAAGAATCACATCTGAGCGAGGATGCCATAAAGTAGAGGTGTCACAATATGCGTGCATTAAGGTCTTAAGATGATGCATGTGATGATTTGAATACTGTTTCAGTTCTGCTTAACACATGCTGACATAAAATTAATTCAGATCAGATTCCCATGCAAATACGTCAAATAAGCTAACTTGTTTGTGAAAACATCATTAAATGTGTCAGTTACCTGAGTGAGAAGAAATGAAAAGGTAACCTTGACCAGCTATTCAAATTTTCCAATCTACCTTAAATAGAGCAGTACCTGGAGACACAACTGTCTCCAGAGTTTCGGAAGTTACAAAAACTAAAAAATACATAAATGTTGAGGCTATGTTAACATTTGTTTTCTGGTACTCTAGCAAAAATTATAAAATATATCAGCAGATGCAATAACAACTTTAGCTTTTAAGATTTGAAGTGACTTTGAGTGCAGGTTACCTCTAGATGTTTTATAAAAACAATGACTTACCTTAAGGAGGTCCTTGTATTCACTGGGGTCCTGCGTGTAAAACAGATTAGCACTGGTTGTTCTAAAAAGTGGGAAATCTGAACATTGTTAAGATACAAGTGTGCAATCTCCAGAAGGGCAAGACCTTAAACAGCAATCCCAACTGGGAACCTCATCCAAAACTTTTTAATGAAACCAGAGTTAGCCACTGTTCTGGAGGTACTGAGTGGCAAAGATTAGACCCTAATTTATTGTGATATTGATGTGTCCATATACCTGTACATGGACAACTCTTCACCACATTTATTGGACATTCCTAAACGCTTTAGCACTTAGTGGCCCCGCTATGAAAGCCATTAAATGCTTCCATTTTAAGTTTTCAAGCACTTGCAGCTGATTGGAGCAGATATTTTACATGCAGCCTTTCAACGCTGTTTGGATCTGTGTTTGAGTTTATACATCTGTTAGCAATGGCTATGGCTGAAACACTTGAACTCTGATAAATTAGGACGGGTGTCCACATACTTTTGGCCATATATGTTATATTATCATGTCTCCCACCACTAATTGCTGTAAAGTGAAGGAAAGGTTAGAGGCAGTACCTGGACCTCAGGCTTGTTGAGTGGAAAGTCCAGAACTATGAATTCCCCACGTTGGCTAACCCGCAGCTCTCCGCTCAAGGTCTCAAACACCACCACAGGGTTGGCATTTTCTGTAGGATATTACTGCAGTGAAATAACTTCAAAAATGCTGCTGACTGATTATATGTAAACATTTTGCATGTTATTCCTAATATGTTTACATTTATGATGTCATACCTCTCCTATAAAACAGCACAGCTGCAGAAGCCAGAGTTGCATGTCCACAAAGCGCAATCTCATGTATGGGAGTGAACCAGCGGATTCTGAAACGTGTTCCTTTAAAAAAGAAAAGGAAATAAATACAAAATTAAGAAAATATTTATTTTTACAAAATACATTTTCCCCAATATGTATATTACTAGTTCAAATCAACTACAGTTAATTGTCATCAGAGGTGCCACTTGACGCCAGGGTATGATTACACCATGACCCTGAGGGTATGATTACATTTTATATATTTATTTTATGTTGTTTATATTAACATAGTAATAACAGTAATATAAACTCTTTTTAAATGTTACATTTTGCAATATTGTTGGTGTCAGATTTCTTATGATATAATGATGATTAAAGTCTGGTTGGAGTCTTTTTGCCAATAGACTCAACAGATCTTTTAATCATTTTTCAATATTTAAAAGCCCCATTGTGTCTTCAAATTCACAATAAACTGTGATAGCAGGGCGTGGCCTAGAGGAGGTGCTGCTCCTGCTCTAATGCAGCAGTGTATCCCTAGTTGTAAGCCAAGGCTCTTCTGCATACCCCAGTTGTAACAAGTCTCTACTGGTGGGTTCACCTCAAACAAGTCTGACCTGGCATTTTCGCCCAGAGAACCGCTGCTTACTCTAAGGACTGGACTGGGTGCCAAGCAACCAGGGGGCAGGGCAAACTGGCAAATGGTCCTGACACCCTGCAAGGGCTATATATATATTCCCTTAGAAGCAGTCTGTGGTTCTTTATTACACGAAGTGCGGGAGAGAGTCCCGTCAGTAACGGTAGACGGCTGAGAGTGTTGGTGTCCCCCCTTATCTAAACATAATAATAATAATCTCTTAAACTGTAGGGAGCTCGCCCACCAATGCAGTTGCCAAGGTTCAAGCCTGACCTCTGGTGAGGTCTCTTGCTTTATTTTAGCGTTTTATCTCTTCTGTACCACAAGATGATTGCTTAGCATTTGTGTCCTCTCCAAATTCCCACCGGTAGCTTGTCCGGTAAAGCTCCCGAGTAATATTCGGGAGCTATGTGTCTACTCCTACCGGCAGGTATTATTACACTCATTGGATATTTTCAGTTTCATAGACTACTCTACGTAAACCCTCGAGATGCTGTGTGTTGAAAATTCCAGTCACTTCTCAGGTACTGAGATACTCATACCATCCCATCTAGTAAAAACAACCATGTCATGTTCTATGTCACTTATATCATCTTTCAGCAGGTTGTCTTGACCATGGCTGTATTGGAAATGGCACACTGCTATACTGCATACTACACACCACAGTAGTATGTACTGTATACGGTAAACTGCTCCCTGTATGTAGTCTGCAGTACAGTCAACAATGGTCACATGACCAGTTACCTCACAATTACCTCAGCGCTGTTATTAATGTATCTACTGTTTAGAGCTAGCTGCTGCTAACACTGCTCAGTTTACCTGAAATATGTTTAGCCTAGCTGTTAGCTACCCTCGGCTAATTCACTCTAAAACTGATCCTTTAAAGCGAGTTCCTCAGTTATTATTCTTCAGACCTGTATATTTTAACTTTCTAAGGCTCATTCTAATGAACACAGACCCCAGTACCATCACTACACCCACATTTATACTCAGAGTTGGCTGTATTTTGTTCAACAGTGTTACCCGGCGCCATTTTCTTTGACTGAAGCAAACTAAGAGCAGGTGAGGCAGCAGTGCATAATGGGATGCACTATACCATGAAGACAGCTCCCCCTGTATAGTAGAACGTCTGACTGGAGTAGAACACCATCTGGGTATCTTAGGTGCACTGCAGCTTTTCAGTTTGGTCGGATACAACATACTACTTTTAGGCAGATTTAGTACAAGAGTAGTATGTAGTGTGCTTGAATGCATCTGGAAATTAAAAGGCAGCAGTTCGGAGCCAGTAACGTGAAAAGAGTTTAACGAGTTAAAAGTTTGAATGGACTGATCTTCTATTATTTCTTTCATGAGTTCTTGTAAATCTGAGTTTAATAAAACTATAATGAAATTATAATGTACTACTAAACACAGAAGGAGAAGGAGAAAAAGAAGACAAAAGAAGACAACAGAGCCAAATCATGCTCTTTCTGTCTACACTAGGCTGATAATCTGTTTATCTGAATGAAAGTTAAGACAGAGGTGAATTTACTACTATTGCTTGATGTGTGCCTGTTATAAGACGATATTCATTTAAGTCATACTAGTACTGAACTTAAAACAAACTACACAGAGACAGATCTGCTGTTTGCCACTCTGAAGGAACATAATAAAAAATACTCTTTGAAAAATACACGATGCCCCTGGATTCCTATGGTACAGACTTAACCCTCAACTATCTATGAACCACTAGTGACACCCCTGTATTAAACCATATAGGAATGAAAGCTCTCTTCATGCGGAGTAGTCCTGTTCAGGTGACATGTTATTTATTCCAGTTTAATATGGCCTGAAGCTGAGTATCCTCACTGGCTATGCACTTAAATGCAGCTGTTTTTGATGACTGGCTTGGTCAGTCAAGAACGCCCCACTTCTGGCCCTGAAAAGCTATATTGCTAGTGCTACTGTATTTTGGGAAGCTAACATTCTGTAGGGTAAAGACATCCAGAGTTCTTAGGCATCTGATTTAAACTGTGGAGATGCAGTACTCCTCAAATTCACTCTTCACATCTCCAATAAAGCGAAGAGAGCCACCATGTTTCACATCCGAAGTGGTGTGCTTTTCAACAGCTGAGGTATTCATTTCACTCTGGCTGTGGTATGTGGTATGCTTTACATGGAAGCCCGGTAAAGTAATACATACAGCCTCTTAACAGGCTGCAGGTTGCAGTTCCCTGAACAAGACTGAGCAGCACCATCACAGACTTGTGTGCTTTAGTCAAACACAACTGTGTACCTGAACAGAAGTCGTCTGTAGGTTTCAGCTTTATGATGAAAACAGTCTCTGATAAGTTCATCTCAGATGCAATTTTCTGATAGAGCTCCTCCTGCAGTGGCTAAAAGACACAGCATTAGCAGTGTTAACAGTGTGCTTCCAGCTGCTGGGATCTAATACAGACTGAGATTAAAATATAAACAGAGATTAAAATATGGATGGAAAGTAACTTACATTCTCTAACAGACAAACTGCTGCTGGGTTGCCCTCAAACGGTGAACGGGCAAATGCGTCCACAGTAAATATTGGAATCTCCATGACTTCTTCTGTCCTGTCCTTGGAGGAGACACTACACGCGACCTTTCGTCGTCCCGTCAACTAGGAACTGAGCAGGTTCAACTGAGCTGCCTCGGGAGACTTCATTCCACCTTAAACTAAAATATGCTGCAGTACCGCGCTGTGACCAGCAGGTGTCTCTATATAGTCAATTTAGAAATGAGTGGGTGGCGGAATATGAGCGCTCAGTTAAAGGGGAAACGGAATAATAGGTTTTAGGTACTTCTAATGGCTCCTACTATCTTGTAGACATTGTGACCCCCTGATTTCTATTCTATCACCACCACTGTAATGAAATCTTAGTCAGAGTTGCTACATAGCATCACGCCCACTTTAACATGATTTTAAATGTGTATGATGTTCGTATAACACATTACTGTTGGCGGCAAAAATTATTAACATGCAAACATGTTTACTATGGTGCGTTATTGAGTTAATCTCTAATTTCATACATACCGATATATTTGTGTGTGCCATTTTACTACATTTTTGAAATGTTATCAAAAACTACCCAACAAAAAACAGGTTACGTTGTGACAGCATAGAATGCTCTATTGTCTCTATTGTGTACTAAACACTCTCTATTGTGTACCAAACACTAATCCTACAAAGTATATGCTCTGTACTAATCTTAATAGTTTCAGTTCTGCAGGCTAGTACACACAGTATTAACATACTACATCATTTCTTATTACCAGGAAGTCACATCATGCCATACTTTTTGAGTACACTCAGCTTTGACATTCGTAACTGCACTGTACACTACATATTTAAACACTAGTTAGTAATAATATTATTATAGTACTGAAATGCAGCTTCCGTGTTCATATGATACTGATTAAATAGCAGAAAACAAAAGTACTGACTCAGTGAAAACTCTGCCTTATCATGCACTGCAGGCAAAAAGAGCATTAAGACAGCTATATTCAGTTTCAGCATGTATACATCAAACTCACAACATTGTTTTACTGTCTTGTGGCCTTACTACAATGCTGTCAAAAGGTGATGCGGTTTAGATTGTCTAAACAACGTTGTCACTGCGTTGTCAAAATGTGACCATTAATAATGTTTAGTCTTGGCTACTTTGCAAAATTCTGTGGAATTCCAGGCAGTAATAAGGAAAAGGATTTTATGGGGGTGCATGCTGGGGGTCTGAATCCCTAACAACAAAAACAGTAAAAACATAACACCAAACTCGTGTTTTCTAACAGCAAAAGTGGGTTTTCTTTTACTTAAATGTAATGCTTAAACGGGCAAATACACATAACTCCAAACCAGAGTAAAGTGTTAGGGGACTTTAATGCGGATCTAGAGGATATAAAACCCACAAACTCATTTCATTCATACATTTGTAAGTATTTCTGGAAGGGTGACTAATAACTCACAGATAATAAGTCACAGATAAACTGCTCTGGGGTCTTTATGCAGGTTTCTCTAGAGTTTGAGGGTTCCCTGAAGGAGGACCACCGCTCGACCAGCAATATCCACTCTTCCGTCATCTCTCACTTCCAGCTCTAGTTCACCCCCACGTCTGGAACACTGGTAAGCTGCAGCACACAAACAAATGTGGAGATCAGATAAGTACAATAAATAAAAATATTGAATAATGTACGTTAATTGTTTTTGTCAAGGGATCTGACTGCACCATATAAATGCACATAAATGAAAAACCTTGATACATTGCCTCTAAAATCTCTAATTAAATTCCCCGTTTATTTATTATGTTTCATCTTTGATCATTGTGTTCATATTTTTTGCTTACTTCTATGAAGCACAAGTTTTAGATAGAACATCATTACTTACCTAACATTTTCTTCTTTCCCAGTTTCTCAGACCAGTATGCAGCAAGGACAGTATGAGCAGAGCCTTCAAAAAAAAAAAAAAGATATGGTTTTCATCCTCATACCAAAATGAGTGAGATTCATGGTTTATTATGGTTCTAGATAATGATACTTGGGTAATTGTGTTGCCCTGTATGCAAATCTATGAGACTGCATTTACCTGTCACTGGATCTTCAGGGATGCCGTTCCATGGGGCAAAGTTACGGGAGTAGAAGTCATAGCCAGGCTGTGAAGTTGGTGCCCCTTTGATTGTGACGATAACACTTTTAACCTGTCCACTGTCTTCACGTTTCAGCAGAGTCTCAGCCACTGGGCTCAAAGATGTAAGTGCAGACCTTCAACCACAGTTAATTATCCTGCTCATTATTGGGTTTTGGAAGCTTTTATGTAATATGCTGGAAATACTTTATGGACATTTATAATGCATGTCCTTTGACCCACATACTCCCATAGTTCAGGAAGTTCAGATGAAGCTCTGTTTTACCTGATTTTAAACGTGTTTGATAAAATAATGTGCTGAATTTGATTTAGAGTCATATTCAAAAGCTTGGGCATCCCAAGGCAAAATACATAATTTGCTATCGTAAATATCTTCTTTAAGAAAAACACCTTTGCACATTTTAATGCATACAAGGTTTTGTAATTCATATTTTGTTCAGTTTTTTCCCAATATGTTAAACATGGCATGGCAAACAAATAAAAATATGAACTACAGTTGGCAGATTTAGGTTTGTATATTATAACTTAAATGAGCAAAATCTAATTTTACCAGTTCACAGCTGTATAAACAAGTTGTAGTAAACACCCATTCTGTAAAAATGACATTAACCTGATTACCATGGCAAAAACAAGCTTCTGCGTCACTACGACACATTCAGCTTTGAAGATGACTTACAATTAGTGAATTCAATGCTCAAGCACATACTCTACTTTAACAGTACCTGCCACATGAGTCAGCAAGACGCACTAGAAGTTTCTTTGTTGTTTTACAGTGGCAAACCTCCTGAATGGGTAAATCTCCAACAACAGCCTGTAAATATCGGGAAAATTAGTTACAGATGAGTCAGATGTTTCTGCTTGTTTGAGATGATACACAAAGCAAGAGAGAAATTCTAGGAATAAACTAAAATTGTTAGAAAACATTTACATTACATTTATTCAGTTTGGCTCTGATCAGAGAGGGCTGGCATCCAGAACAGAGTGGTGGTTTCCCTTTAAACATACCCACTAAACCCAGGGCTGTGGGTGAGTTGAACCAGATTTGTTTGAGCAGGAAAGTTACTAAACTGCCAGATACCAGCTCTACAGGAACTCCAGAACTGAATAGCCCTCCTCGGTGGACTCACTATAAAGAACCCTATTTGATACCTTTATATTGAACAGCTACTCTCTGAGCCTGCAGACTATAATAAACGTGATTATGCTGTAAACTTACGTTAAGGAGGTTACTGAATTTGTTGATGTCCTGCAGATAAAACAAACAGACACAATGGTAATGCACTGTTATCCTTTAACACTTCTAACCAACTGGCTGAAGAGAGATACTGATTATGGAGGAGTCAATAATTAAGTGTCCGTACTTGAATGTCTGGTTTGTTGAGTGGAAAGTCCATCACTAGCGAGTCTCCATGTTGACGCACCCGCAATTCTCCACTCAGAGTCTCAAACACAACCACAGGGTTAGTGTATTCTGTGAGAGATTACAGCTGTTACTGCATTTATCATTGCTGGTTAGTAAAATATTAAGTCTGGTGTTTCATTTCTTACCTTTTTTGTAAAAGAGCACTGCAGCAGAAGCCAGTGTTGCATGGCCACATAGTGCAATTTCATTGGTAGGGGTGAACCAGCGCAAGCCGAATCTAGCTCCTTTAAAAATAAAATGACATGTGCTGCAATTTTTGATACTTTGTTTTTTCAGTGGTGTAAAAAAATTACATTGTGATTTGTTGGTTTACTCGCTATAATGTTCTAAATCAGATCAATCAGATCTGATCTGTCAATCAGATTAGATTGACAAATTTCCTTTGTAAATAATATAACAACATAATAACACACCACCTGCTAGTATCTAACTTTAAATTAAATGTTATGCTAGACTTAATGTTATTATAATCAATGGGTCATGTTGCAGAGGTGAATTATATTGGTATAGAATTGGATCTTTCTGTGAGCCATTGATGTCCAATTGATCAATATCCACATGAATATCTATGAATTATATTATAAGCTTTATAATATTAATAATCATTATAAGCTTTAGTGGTGCCTGGGTTCCTTGCACCAAAGGCCATGGTGTGAGTGCCTTACTCCATTTTGTACTCATTTTTTACCTACTGTTAGAACTTTTTTTTTAAAATTAGGTTGTTTTACAGTTGAGTCTACTGCAAATACCTAAACAACTATGAAAGTAAGTTTCAGACCCAATCAGTTACTTCATTACATTGTGTACAGTTAAATACCTGAGGAAAAGCTGTCTGTTGATTTCAACTTTGTGACGAATGCAGTCTCTGATAAGTTCATCTCGGCTGCAATTTTCTGGTAAAGCTCATCATGCAGTTCCTAGATTTGTCACAAACAGTTCCCAGTCATTTCAATAAGGCAAACATGGTTGAAGCATGCTCATTGTGTAATGCAAAGTGACTTACGTTGTCTAAAAGACAGACTGCTGCAGGGTTGCCTTTGAAAGGCAAATTAGTAAATGCATCAATAGTAAACACGGGAATCTCCATTAATGAGCTTCAAACGTCCTCTTTTTTAAGTAAGCAGGTAGATTATTGTCCTGTAGAACTGTTCCAGATTGTCACTGCAACTAACTTGGACTTTGGCCTAGCTGTGTTGCATCATTTTAAAGAAACAGCCTGAGAGAACAGTGTGTGCTGTCTGGTTATTTTTACATTCCATCTGGTTTTATTTACATTATTTATTAACATTGAATTATTATAATTAACACTGCTTTGCTCTTCTAAGCCAATGTGAGTTCCTGCTCTTTTGCCTCTAGCTAAAAGAGAGAAAATAGATTATTGGCTATGCTTTATTAAAGGCTTTATTAAATGCTACACTGGCTACCTGATAACAGACACTTCACCACCAGTCTTCAACACGAGCCACAGCAGGCAAGTATTCATGTGCTGTAGATATACAGTATGATCCAAATATACCTTGTGTAATCTGATAGTTATGTGCTGGCCAGTACTTGTAATACTGTTCTAAAAATACGTTGGTTTTTCAAACACTGATGTGAGCCTGGTGTAGCCTGCTGATTAGGCCGTTACTGTATCTCTTAAAAGACGCTTTGTGTGTAGCTTCTGTAGTTTGCATTCCGTTTTCCTCACAAAGGACAGTGTAGGCTTTCAAATTCAGTTTGTTTATATGAATGTGTCTCGCTGCATTTCTCATGTAGGGGAAAAGCAGACCTCCTTGTCTTTGGTATGTTAACCTTTTCTCAGTTGATTTTGGCCTCCGCAGACTTTGTCCACCAGTAGTGATTAGTACATGAATTTTAAAGCCACAAGCAAAGACTTAAATCTCAGCTTCTTTACTTCTAAAAAAGAAACAAAGGTCCAGGGCTGCTTTGCTGTTCTGAAATATGTGACTTAAGATGTAACTACTATACTCAGAATGTGAGTCTCCTTACAGACATATATATGTCTCAAACTGCTGCTAGATTTTTTATGAAAATGCTAAAAAGCAATTAGTATAAACTAACAACTGGCCGCCACAAAAGATTTGTCTAATCAGCTACATTTGGGCTAAGGGGAGGATTGTGTGCATTGATCTTTCAGTGGATCTTTCTTTCTGTATTGGAAACTATCTGTAATGAAAGCAACTTGGGTTGATGCAGTTCTGACCTCGACCACTTGGGGGTGGTATAGCATCTGAATAAAACTGAACTGGCTATTTTATGCTGCCTTTCAACTACGTGTCTAGCTCGGTTTATGTGTGCTGTGAGCTGGTTAGTAACACATTTATCATTTACTCTCTAATATGAATTGTACTTATGTAAATATTTTTAAAGAATAATTTCATTTATTCTTTTAACTTGCCATTAACTTGTCATCCGTTTATTTTAATATTTTTTTCATTCTATTCTAATGTTGGTGAGAGCAACTGTATTAGTCTGTATTAGTCTGTGGTTTTGGTTTAGACCAAAACAATCCCAAATGAGAATAGCAGAGTCTTAACCAACTTCAATTCCTATGCTAATAGAAGCTTGAGTAAAGTAGGAAGTTCAACTAGAGTTCTGTAAGTTACTCTGTACTTAAGGGGGTTTCTGATTATGTACTTCTGTATTTCCCCTCAAGTTATTTTTGAAAGATACTTTAATTTGAGTGTTTGCTTCATGTTATGAACAATTATTAGTATCAGTACTTTTACTTAGTGATTGTTAAGGCTTATGCAAATCCCTAATTTAAGTGACTGAGTAGATACACTTTATTTTAAATGCAGTCAAGTATCTAAAATAAATATACTCTATTTACACTCTATTTATATGTATAGATATACTTTAATTCTCCAGCGCCTCTAAGAACATATACCTGGTTTCCTGATTTTAACATACAGCCCCAACACTAAGACATTTAGATAAAAACTAGTGGCTTGTCATTGGCACTTATCCCTGAACTGATAAATTGGACAGTGAACACGTGAACAAATAAGGAGGGGATTAGGGAAAATCAAACCTCCTCCCACTTCAGAGTAAATTGAGGGGAAAAAATCCCAGATATTTCCTATGAAGATGTAGAGAAGACATAAAAACATATTTGAAGTATGATGATGAATTACATGTACTTCGTAACTACCCACCTCTCCTTTTACTTAAGTATTGCTTTGGCTGCTGTTCGTTTTCCCTTTTTAGAGGGGAATTCCACAGTCCCAGTATAATTCAAAGGTTGTGATGTAAACATAACCATCCAGAATGATTCTTGGGGGTCACACGTCTGCAGTGGGCGGTTCTGTCCGAATTTTAAAGCCCTCTCTAAACACCCATAACACCCAGCTTTGTTTCTTCCCCTTGGAAACTGCGGTCTCCAGTGAGCCCACCACATGACACACACCATAACATCAGTACTCTTCCGGGATTTTCTCTGTGCGTTTTTCCTCTTTTTGCTTTGCAGAAGGCACCCTACACCCTATGTAGAGCACTACGTAGTCATGCAGGGAGGCTCCTCCACCCAAACTGTTAATTACATAAGCCATTCTCAGCTAATATTCGCACGTTTAAGGGTGATTTTAAACCAGCTAGAGTGAAAACGTTGAAAGGGAACCTCAAACCACACAGGCAGCGGAGAACAACTGTTATCACTTCTTAGGAAGCTGCGGGACAGTTTACCCATCATTCACTGCAAGATGGGTGTTTGTTAATGACGTTCTGAATGAAGGTGTTCATCATCTGCAGTCAACCGACTCCCTGTGTCAAGTGTTCAGGGAACAGAACAGTGCGGAATGCAGCTCTAGGTTAATGAGCTGTGTTGGGCACTACATAGGGAGTAGGGAGCCATTTGGGATTCTGCCTCTGTGAGAGCGGGTAAGTGGTTTAAAGTACTTACGGCAGGGTAACTGCTGTGACTCCCAGGCGTTAGGGTGGTTCAGCTGGTCTGTTTTCTCTTTTGTTGTTTTACTTCAGTGTTCAGACTGTAATGGCGAGATTGGTTCTGTATATGCTGGTGAGTGTTCTAGTACTTCAGTGAATCTGGAATGACTGCGGCTCTTTATTGAGAGATCGTGAAGCTGGCGTCGCTCTGGGCGCAGTGATGCTCATACCGAGTAATCGAACAGTTCGAACCGGATGAAAACGAATCTCTCTGAATCGGAGTATACATACTACTGTCTCACCCGCTACTTCATTAGGTCCATCTACACCGGCTACCTTCTACATCGTTACAGGTTGTTTGGTCAGGACCATCACTGAACAGATACTATTTGGTTGGTGGTCTTTTCTCACCAGTGATGAGAAGTAGAAGTTCCTCCATCCGAGTACTAAAGTATTTGCCAACAAATGTAACTAAGTATGAAAGTAAAAGTTTATAACTCTAATGTCCTATTGTCTTTTCTGGAACAAGACTCCTAATCAACACATTGTAAGTGAGAAGAGATAAGATAAGATAATCCTTTATTAGACCCACAGTGGGGAAATTTACAAAAAGTCTGGTGACTCTAGTGTCACTCTCAGTCCACCAGTCTTTTAAGAGAAGGTCATTAATGAGTCTGACACAGATGTGTTTTCATATTATCTTAAGCACAAAACACTCAAGGAGAACAAGCTAAACAAGCTCAAAACACAGTGCCCGCTGTACCCTGATAGGTGGGCTTACTTCACACTTCTTTAGTTTTGACATGTTACGTTTTATGCACACATAATCCAAAGGAATGACTTTTGCATAGTGGGGTGGAGTTAAAGTTAAACGTCCCCCAGAATGGAAATACTTCAGTAAAGACACAGTGAATAAGTACTACAGTACAGAAACCAATTACATTTACTTCCCTTCTATCCACCACTGATTCTCAGCCCGGCACCGATACACTGAGTTGTAAATCAGTTAGCACGTCAGTGTCACTACAGTGCTGAGTCTGATCCCCTACCCAAATAATACCTTCTCTTTAGTGGTCCTGTGAGGTCCCGACCTTTGAGTACCTGGGTAAAGGTGAGATAACAATGTTTACAGAGAAACAGACAGACCACGGTCTGTAATCGTAGTTACAAAGTGTTCCAGTATGGTAAAAAAAAACAACAACTACTAAACGTACTTAAGCAACTTGATATTCAGCTGTAGTTTATATGTTATTTATAATTAGAGATGAAACCACAAATACCAGAAAGTACAAATAAATGTGTGTGAATATGTATTAACAATAATAAAGATAAGCAGAATAAACAACTTCTTATATTCTGGATCCTGTGGTAGAATACAACAGAGAAACACCCCATTCTGACTGGTGGACACTTAATCCAGTATGTTGTAACGGTTGACCACCTCTGTGTGCTATGGTAAAACATTTGACACAAATGATCAGATAAGTCATCCAAGAGGAGTCAGAGTCAGCCTTTTAAAAGACATGAGTGGGGGTGTTTTTAAGTAACATTGTGTCACCCTCCAGAAAAGAGAAGTACTGAGAACACAGATATACTTTTTGCTTCCTCAGGATCTTTCTGAGTCTAGCTTTAGTGCACTGAGCTGTTATTAAAGTTAAAATAAAAAAAAAATTCTACAATACAATTTCTACCCTTTGGCTTGAGCTGATGACTGAGTGTGTGTGTAACGTTGGATCTGACACATTTGTGAGCAAATTTGATTTTGAAGTGTCCCAGCAGGCCCCATTGACCACATGGCCTGAGAAGCTGTCTGGTTTCATTACCCCTGACAACTTCCTGCAGTACAAAGTGATTCTGCCAGGGATGTGCCACAATACCTTGCAACTCTACATGACTGAAAGTCCTACATAGATACTGTGGTTTTATACAGTTGTTGCCGTTCAGATCAGAACTTGCTAAATGCGATTTTAGAAAGCCTCTTAAACAACATAGCAAGGCAGAAGGATGGCTAAAAACTGTATCCCAACCAAGACAGAAAACACCTAGAGTTTCTCAGGGTCCACAGACTGTGAGGTACTTTGTACTTTTTTGAAATGCTATCTTATTACAGGGTTTGAAAATTTCACTATTGTAGTTTTTACTATAACTGACTGTTATATGTTCCGGTGGTTAGAAGCTTGTCTGTAGGCAAGACAATATCACTGTTTGCTAATGCATTGCTGTTGGTGCACTTCTTTGAATAGGCCCATGATTGAATTGACCATCCAGTATTTCGTTTATGAAAGTTAAGCCTGTGTTTAGGGCTCTGCTTTACTGCATGATTCAAAATTTGGCTTGGGGGCTACCACTACAGGTCTCAACTATATTAATGTATATGTTTGTAGTGTTGTTTTTATTAATGTGCAGTAAATGTTAACCTCACTGCTGCACAAAACATTGTATCTCCAAAATGATGACTTAACAGAAGAAGTAAAAAACAAACTTACTGTAAGTCGAGGTCACCAGACTTTTTGCAATGTAATTTTGGTAACTGCAAAACGATCCTCATTATCATTATCCTTATTTATGTAAAATTTATTGTATTTTGTGGTTTGGTATGATTTTGATTAAAAACAACAAATATATGACTTGGATGTTGACAAGGCACATCGGCTAGTAAGTGTGATAACCACGTTTTTTTCTCAGCTAATTATTTCAGTTTTTTTCATAATTGTGTATATTAGGTTTGGTGGGGCCATAAAAGGTAAAACCACTGAGGGGAACGAAGCAGCATCATGAGAGCACATTTCATAGAGTCGCCTAAGTGATTTTATTGGTTCAATTTTATAGAGATTAGTAATGAGTACGTTTAGTTTTAGGCTAAATGCTGATCATCAGTAGTATTAAACAAAAAAACGATTAGACAAAATCTAATAACAAAATCCTGTCTTCCTCAAGGCCAGTCCAGTAGAGTGATCTTTGACTTTGACTATGTGCTGCAGGGCTTTGAACCTTTTCTAAGCAAGAGACTCCTGTTCAGACTATATTTACATATGAACGGGCGTACAGGAACGTAGAACTGACAGAGGAGGAGTGTTTTTTCTAACTTTTTTCAAGCGTGTTTGCCTATTTTGTAACCCAGTGTTTCAGCAGGTTGCCCACGTCCACTGACAGACCAAGCTAATTCCTGAGCTGTTACAGACATATATGGAAGGTGCTACCATGGATTTCTCAGCCAAGAAAAACAACAAGAAAAAAGTTGCTGTAGTGGGAGGCGGTTTGGTAAGATGATATGGATTGATATCTTAATCACAAAATGCATTTAACACAAAAATGCATCTGACAATACAGTAAGTCATTCCAACTGTGATTCACCTAATAGGACAGACACCTGATGCAGATGCAGTAGCCTAGTCATGCATGATATTTCAGTTGTTGAGAAAGTGAGGGGTGCTTTAATATCTTATTGGATACCACCTATGTGGATATAATCACTCTTCTTAAAAGAGGTTATATATAACTTATAACTAATAAAAGTATTATAAAACCTTATAAATGTCTTAACCAAGGTATGTTATGCTGGGAAATATCCAAAGAGCTTTTTCCCCCTTCGTAATGACCTTTAGCCATGAGAAATTGGGTTGGGATTCATCTTTGTACCCCTTTTTACCATTGATTTTCAAATGGCCTGACGTGGCTTAACTGAGTATATATATATAAAATCTGCAGTTGTATTTTTAGCACTTTACCTGTAGCAGAGATCTCTCTACACCAGTGGTCTGCAAACCAATCGTCAGGGCCCGCTAGATGGTCCATACAGAGAAAGAGCAAAAATGATCAATTATCAAAATTGTAGGTTGCTAGAATTTTAAATGTAAAAATTTGTATTAAAATTTAGGTGTATTTTTTTCTGTCTGTGGCCCTGATTTAGGTTGGCGCCTTGAATGCTTCCTTCTTTGCAAAGAGAGGTTTTGATGTTGCAGTTTTTGAATCTCGAGAAGGTAAGAATGAAAACGTTTGGATTATAAGAGAAGTTTGAAGATTTTTATTTATAATCAGGATACTATATGATCATAGTAGTTTAATATAGAACAAGAACCTGCAAAGATAATCATGGTGTTGGATTAACTGACTCATTGACTTATGTCCCATCAGATATTCGCTGTGCCAAAATAGTGAAAGGCAGAAGCATCAACCTAGCCCTCTCCCATAGGGGGCGCCAGGCTTTAAAACATATTGGGATTGAAGATAAGGTATTTTCAGCTTCGTACCCCCTCTTGTACAATCGATGAATGCTCAGTATGACATGCATAAGCAGTTTGCAGATTTCACTTGAGTCTAAGATGTATGCTAGAGAGACGTAATGCGCAGTCAAACTTCAGGTACAGTGCATGTAGCTGAAATATTCGATTCTTCTCTCCTTTGGTAAGAAGTCACTCTGATGTACCACTTCTATTTTATATATTACAATTTTGCTGTTAGTCTGTGAGGTCAGAGATTTCTTTGGGGCTGATTTTGGGGCATACAGAGGCTGTTATGCAAGCCTTAGCAATAAGTGCATCACTATGGTTTTATACACTTACATGACTCTTCAGCCTGAGAGAACCAGGCTTTTTATATTACCCTCCTCTGGAGTGCTAAAACTCAGATCTAAAAATTAAATGCCTCAGTAAATTGAGATGAGACATTCAATTACAATTTTATAAGCCATAAACAGTTTAATGGAATTGTGTAAATGATAGTTAAATATGAATTTTCTTGCCCATATTTCTTGGCTTCAGGAAATGAGAACACTTAAAAGCAGATTTTCTGAAATGTATGACAAGGCTTCCTTTGCATATTCCTGCTAGAATATTCTTATCCTTTCTCAGCCACATTCATTGTGCAGCCACTGTAAGTATTTGCCATTAATAATGATCAAAAGGTAACCAAAACCTTGCGCTGCAGCATTTCAGGGAAGGTTATAAATATATTTTTGCATGATGCTGTTAGAAGCTGCTCTAGAAAAGTAGAATAAAGGACTTGAGATGGTTGGCTTCAGTTGTATTGTTTATAGTCATTTAGTCAGTGTCCTATGCATTTGCATGGTTTGTTTGAATTGTTTGCCTTATTGCTTTGGCTTTGATGTTTTGCTTGTGTGTCTGTTTAATGCAGATTGTATCTAGGGGCATCCCAATGCATGCTCGCATGATCCACAGTCTGAAAGGGAAATGTTCACCCATACCGTATGGAAAAAAGGGTCAGGTAATGCAAACAGTTGTTTCCTATTTAACACAAACATCTATATGTATGTATTTACACAATGAACATAGACTTTCAAGGTAAGCAGATAAACCTCCCTTTTTGTACTCCCTTATTTACTGCCCAGCTGTTCGTGTGCACTAATTTGTGGAGATGTAACGATATGGAAGCCATTATTGGACTTATGAGCTGATGGCTGTGGTTTTAGCTACAATTTATGCTATTGTTATTTTTCATTCTCGTGGTTGGTATTCTACATGGTACTGATAAAACTTAACTGCAAATCAAGCATTTTTCTCTGATTGTTAAACTATGATGCTCTAATTTATAAACACTCCTACCAGATGCATCATAAAAATACACCAGAGAAAAGAATAAAATATGTGTATTTTAGATCTGCAAATTGGTGTATTGCAGCTTTGATGACGAGGGACTGCTGTTGTGTAATTTATTAACATGGTGTCACATGCTTGGCATCTTGTACCAGTCTAATTTTTTACCACTTTATAATTTATATGAGTGTACATTATAAACCTAAACCAACAAATAAATTATTAATATTTTAAAAATCTAGAGTAAATTATATTTTTTTGGGTTTGATATTTTTTTTATCAGTTTTAGGAAAAAGTTGTGCTAACATATGGGTTCTTCACTGCAGCATCAGACATTACTTACAGCACTAATGCATACATGAGCTGATATTGCTTATTGCAGATACACCATATTAACAGCATGCTCAGTGGCCTTAACTTAAGTCAGTAAAACTGCCAAATTGAATCTTTTGTTAATCATTGTCATAGGGAGAGCAAAATTTCTTTAGCACCATTTCTTTGTTACTACTAGTACTATTGGTGCCACAGGGGGGAATATTTTTTACATATAAACCAAGCTGTACACTGAGAAATAGATTCAAATGTTTAAAACGCTGTATTGATGTATAACATTTTATATTAATTTAAATCATACACACAGTTCCTCAGTGTGTGCAAGTTTTTTATCCAACTCAGGTATTAAGTGATATACATCGCACCTAGTACGTGTAATTCTGTGTACATATATGACTCTATACATAAAACAGCTTAATTTGCCTTCACATTTCAAATTCAACCTTTTGGTAGCATGTTCACTTATGGTTAATAAGGACTGTGATTGTGGAGTATTATGGAGTTTGATTACAGAGAGAGCCCAACAGATGGGACTATTCTGGACTCTGGGTCCTGAACATTTTCCTAAAAAGTGCATTCACATTTAAATCGTCAGCTTATTAGTGCGTGTTACTAATCCTCTTACTAAAAAAGAGAGAGACAGAGCAATTGGCAGAAAGAAGAAGAGTCTGATGGAACCACAAAGGCAGAAATTCTGACTGGATGGCTGGTAATGACCTTGTTTCAGTGCTAGAGAGTGCTTTTACATGCAAGTGCTTAAGTGCAGGATTAAAGTTCACTCCATGTATGAATGGTAGGCCTCGCATGAACCTCCCACTGTGGAACAGGATCATTTCACTCTGGACCTCCTTCACTTCTGCCAGTTATAAAGACTATGTGTAGATGGAAAAGCTCTCAGGTCATTTGATGTCAGATCTCTGAGACTCGGCAAGAGCAAATATAAATCTTCATGTACTGCACTGGGAGATGCAGCAAGCAAATAAATTCCGTCAAATCGCTTAATTTGTTAAAAATGTTCAGATATGAAGATTTTTTTTTATTTTTTATGAAGAAACATTTTTTGCAGCCAATATCATCATTTAAAACTCAATAAAATAAATTAAATGAATTGAATGTATAGTTGTTTTAAACCTGATCCACAGGGACCCCCAGACAATGTGCTGTGTGTCAGGTCTGAGCAAAAAATGTGAATTGTCTTGTGTCCCCTGAGTGACAGGTTAGGAACCACTTCTTAAAAGGAAAATAATACATTTTATACATGCGGAAATGAATGGGCCCATTTATTACTTCTCTACCTGTACAGTCTATATATGGAAACTAAGCTGCATTAACAGCCTGATTTAAATAAAAACGGTAGAAATTGCAGCTTATTATTTTCAAAGATTCACAGCCCACTTAAGGTCCTAAGGTCCGCTGTATTGTTCCCCTTTGAAAAAGGTACAAAACACTAAAGCATTCCTTACAACTTCACAGAGAGGGGGCGGAGCTAAACAGCTTAAGGCTGAATACTTGAATGTATGTAAATGTGTTGGTTTTTGTGACATCACAGAAACAATTATCCTTTTGCTAAACTGACAGGGATATTCTTTTCCTGTCAATGAAATGTATTAATTACAGGCCTCATCTCCATTCTGTACACGAGCAAGCAATCATCTCCATTTGATGATGTGGGCTGTCTTCATGAGTCAACATCTCATTTCTTTTCCTTTCAGTATATCCTCTCTGTAGGCAGAGCTGACCTTAATAAGGAGCTCCTTTCAGGTATTCACACATTCATCAGACAGACCTATTTACTCTGTTTATTATCTCTTGAATTGTTCTATGGCAAATTAAGCTTGATATGGAAAAGGGGTTGGCTCGGTTTCTGTGATTAGCTATTCTTGGAGTCATTCTTTTCTTGATATTTAAAACAGTTTTACAAGCAGTTTATGTTGTAATGTCTGTAAAATTACAGACACACTGTGTAAGTAAGAGTGGGATACCATGCTGTACTTCTACCGGTACTGTTAATGTTAAAATTGGGTTCATTATTTTTCATAGGGGTTTCCGCTTTATTTGTCTTATCATTGCAGCGGCTGAGGCATATCCAAACACAACACTGAACTTTAACCATAAGCTGCTTGACTGGAGCCCAGAAACTGGCACCATGACCTTTTATGGGTAAACAGTTTGTGCTTTTATTCCCCTGTTTTCTTGACCTCTGGTTTCTCACATACATCATTAAATCCAACATACTTTCATGATAAATGCAGAAACTGTGACAGTTCTGGTGTGAAACCAAAATGAAAAGGAAACTCCATCCTCTGTAGGAGTAAGGACTACAGCTAGACTTCTCATATGGGTGCTGGTTTATTAGTGACTAATAATTTGCTGGGAGTTATCCTGGAGCAGTACTGCAAATATTCTGTCACTGTTTACTTCGGTTTACTTTGATGGTTGCTTTTTTTTGGTAGACACCCAAAATAAGAACTTTCTGTTTTTACTGACAGATCCAAAATGTAAAGTCCAGAATAGAGTAAAAGATTTACATAGCCAGAGTTTTTGTTATGCTTCTAGCAAATCATTAGTAGCTGTAACAGTGCAATGAACCAGTATTTCTGAGAATGTGGATATTTTAATATTAGCTGATTTGCCTTGCACACAGCTATTAGAGGGCCTCTATCTGAGATATACTGCCTATAAGGATTTCTAGACTTATAACATTCAAAGTTTATGGTGACATAAAACCATTTTAGTCTACTAATGCTTTTAGCAAATTTCATTTTCATTTACAGCATTTAGCTGACGCTCTTATCCAGAGCGACTTACACGGTTAATCATGTTACAGGTAGGCCAGTGTAGTGTTAGGAGTCTTGGACCACGGACTCTTATTGGTGTAGCACAGAATAGTCACCCAGACCGGGATTCGAACCCCAGTCTCCCACATGTGGTGGTAACTCCCTGGCAGCTAGTGGTGTTACCAAATCAAATAAGCATCATCAAAGTGTCTTTCATTAAAGTTCTTTGTGTAAACAGATTTTAACTTGACAGTTTAATTTTCTAAATGAATTTTAGAATGAATAAAAACCCTAAAAGATGTGAAAGCTGCACAAGGAGAGAAAATGCATAGTTTATTAAATTATTCCCACGTTAGCATTGTTTATCAAATTTTCTTCATTTTTCTGGTTCCTGCAAATACAACCTTCTATTTAATGTAAGTTATTGGAAACAACAGAAATCATGCCTGTTTATTTTGGAAAAGCGGGATGTCCTTACATATTTGAAAGCTCATGTATATAAATATACATTGTTATTTATGTACATTTGGTTATGACCTTTTACATATTTGTTCTCTGATTGCTTGTAGACCTGATGGAACTGAAAAGGAAATCCAGGCAGATCTGATTGTCGGCTGTGACGGTGCCTTCTCTTCCACCAGGAAGCAGTTTTTACGCCGAAGTCGCTTCAATTACAGCCAGACCTACATTCCTCATGGTTACCTCGAGCTCACTATGCCCCCTAGGAATGGTGATGTAAGTACTCGTAACCAATTCTGAGCATTTTTATTGCATGTGTGCCATTCAGCCTTGTTTGTGTATATTTCACTAAGATACATGTTTTGATTGTTATGTAGTTGTTTGTGGAAAACTGGTTGAATGTAGATTCCAAAACATGTGAGTACAGTGTGATTTATGAATGTAATATCATCTCTGTCTCTGAGATCAGTTTGCAATGCCGCCCAATTTCCTGCATATCTGGCCCAGGAACACATTCATGATGATTGCTCTGCCCAATTTGGTAAGTGAACATCTTAGAAAACTCATTTTGAAAGTTCCACATTGTTCCATAGATATGCCAGAGTTCTGCCCTTGATCTAGCGCAAATAATTTTGTATGTATTTTAATTCATGCTGTAACTTCAGCCAGTCCACATCTCTGTTCCTAACAGTAATGGTGTCATGCTATAATAATAAAAATAAAAATGAAAAGAAGCAGTGCTGGTGATATCTTTCAGTATTTTATGTATTAATTTTACTCGACAAAGCCAATTTACTATTTTTTACTTTAAATCTATTTTTATTAGTGTTTGCTGGATCAAAGAGACTATATACAAAAAGAGTTTACTTTTTAAATTGGTCAGGCTTACAGATGTCATACAGCATTCATTCAACTACATAATTATCAGCAGCCACTGTATTGGATACAGCAACCCAACAAGGCCCTAGCAACCACTAAATTTACCATAGCAATGACCTAGCAATCACTTATCAACTGCTAACCAATCATCTATCAATTATCCATCAGTCACCTATCACCCACATACCAATTAACTATCAACCACCAAGCAATCACCTATCAACTACCTAGGATTCACCCAGCAATCGGCAATAAACCACCTAGCAATTATCTATCAACCGCCTATCAATCATCAGTCAACCAGCTAGCAATCATCTGTCAGCCACCTAGCAGTCACCTTTTGACTACCTAGCATTCACCTAGCAATCGGCAATAAATTACCTAGCAATTATCTATCAATCACCTAGCAATCACCAATCAACCGACTAGCAATAATAATCAACCGGCTAGCAATCACCTGTCAGCCACCTAGCAGTCACCTTTCAACTACCTAGCATTCATCTATTGACCGCATAGCAATCACCTGTTGACCGCCTAGCAATTATATAGCAATTGGCAATCAACTGCCTAGCAATTGCCTATCAATCGTTTTACAATCATCAACCGCACAGGATTTATCTATCAGCCACCGAGCAATCACCTATTGACCATCTAGCACTTACCTATCAGCAACCTAGCACTCACCTTTTAACCATCTAGCACTCACCTATTAAACACCTATCACTCACCTACTAGCCACCTAGCAATCACCTACTAACCACCTAGCAATCACCTATCAGCCACCTAGCAATCACCTATTGACCACCTAGCACTCATTTATTAACCATCTAGCACTCACATATAAACCACCTAGCAATTACCTATCAGTCACCTAGCACTCACCTATTAAACACCTAGCACTCACCTACCAGCCACCTAGCACTCACCTATTAACTCACCTATTGTTCCAAATGATCTCTATATACATATAAGGAATTAACAATGCGATTTCCAACACAAACAACACTTTCACACTAAAGTCAATAAGTAGTTTAACCTGGACTTCCTATTGGCTATAGCACAATTTAGGTGAACAACCATAACTCAGGTAATTTTCTTTATATCAGTCTTAAAGGCACAGTAAAAACAGCCTGTTTAAGAAATAAAACAAGGGTCCAAAATGAACATAGTAGTAATAGTTAATTGTGACCACACAAATGTTTTATGTGGACCTTAAGGAGACTTTGACAACATCTAAAAACTAATTTTTGTCAACTGACCTCACGATAGGACATTCCCTCATTAAAACTATACACTGAATTGGACAGCCTTAACTGACACGGACATCCCACAGGCACTGTAGGAGAAGGAGTCATGGCAATTCAGGGGTCTAAAATATTGTTATGTGTTTTCAAGGACAAGACATTCACCTGCACACTGTTCATGCCCTTTGAGGACTTTGAGAAGATCACCACGGGCGATGAGCTAATGGCCTTCTTTCAAAAGAACTTCCCTGATTCCATCCCACTAATAGGAGTGTAAGAAATGTCCTTTATTTCCACTTCCTGTCTTTTGTTTCTATTGTGAGTCTTTCAGGTGGCAGGCCTAAACCTGCTGTCCGTGAAGTGTGAAATTGCAGGCTAGCAGATACACTGCCCTCAGTTATGAGTTTTTAATTGGTGGAGGAGGAAATGCTGCAGGTAGCAGGTAGATATGGAAGAAACTGTTGAGCTGTGCAGCTCATTTCAATCCTCACACAAATTAAAGTTCATGCAACTCCAGCTCTAAAAAATAACTTAATGTGCTGTTTTGTTTGATGTCGTACAGCACAGTACAAGCAGAGTCTTCCAGTTCCTTGTGTATTACAGTGTTCTGATTATGCCTATTGTTATAACAAGCTGCTTGTGTTTAAACCATAGACATAGCAATGCTCTTCATTTGAGTCAGTTTAAAATCACTCTGTCTTTTATAGAGGAATTAAACTCTAAAGGTTGTTATAACATGTTTATCCCAGTAAATATAAAGAGGCTTTGACTTTATAAGCTATTGTGTTTCTTTAGTTACATTTCCCTTAATGACGGAATTATCCTCTCTGAAAATTTCCCTTGACTTCCTTTAATATTGCGCACAATATATATGATTGAGCAGTCATGTGTATTGTGTGCAATATTAATGAAGTCAAGACAATACACAATGCACATGACTGCTGTAGAAAAAATGTAGAATTAAACTGAGAAGCTCAAGAAGCATATTTTCTTTTGATCATCATTTAATGAATGTTCTCATCATTGTGGCTCGTCTTCTAGGGATGGTCTGAAGAGGGATTTTTTCCGGCTGCCTGCTCAGGCCATGGTGTGGGTGAAGTGCACTCCTTATCATGTGCTGGACAGGTGTGTCCTAATGGGTGATGCTGCTCACGCTATGGTGCCATTCTATGGTCAGGGCATGAATGCGGTGAGTAAAGGAGAAAATAAGGGCTAAGAGAATGGGAGGTGAACTGAAGAGATTAGAACAGTGGGATTGCACTACTCCTCAGCATAGTACATGAATCATTCTATCAAACTGGTTCAGAGTAACTTTTAACTGACCTGGACTGTAGACTAAACTACTTTTGCCTTGAGTACCCCATATCTTAATTAGGTTCATTTTATTTATTAAAATAAATGATTCAACATTTTGTTTTTTCAGTAACGTCAATCAATCAGTCAACCAATCATACCACTTCTAAATCTTTGTTAAATGAACTGGCATTGGCCGTTTTGATGGGGATAATTCTAGCTAACTGATTTACAGACATTTACTTCAAAACAATGAATTCTAACAGCTCACCATATAACCATGAGGCACAGGGATGAAGTCTTACATTCTGCTTTAAAATGCAGGGGTGTGGCCAAAATAAGGCCCTGCCCACAGAGGGACCTCAACAGCCAGCATTTTTTTGCAAGCATTATACAGAATTAAACAATAAACTACTCCTCAGTAGAATAAGGGAAAAGGAGAATATTTACCAATATTGACATGGATGTAATTTTGAATTTGTTATGTGCCCCAGTAATCTGTAACCTTCTTATCCCTGCTTATCCGCTGTTGTGTTTTAGGGCTTTGAAGACTGCCTAGTTTTTGATGAGATCATGGATCAGTGTAATGAAGACTTTGGTATGTCAGTTTCAGTTTTAACTTTCTAGAAAAATGCTGTGCTTTTTAATTATCTCACATTTAACATTTCCTGTTTTAGCCAAATAATGGTTGTAATTTCACGTAAAACCTTGATTTCATCTCAAATTTTTTATTTTTTTTTGCAGCTGCTGTGCTACCAGAGTACACGAGAGTTCGTGTGCCTGATGATCATGCAATGGCTGAATTAGCTATGTACAATTACATTGAGGTAAAATACTTTCCTAACTTACCAATACAATGGCAAAACATATTAAAAACAGTGCTACAGGAAATGCTTGCTTTAGTCCTCTCTGTTGTACAGCAAATACCTATTCTATTTTTGAGTGAACCTTCATGGGTTTGATACAATGTTATGTGAGGTAAAAAGTTCAGTGAATATCTGCGTTCTCCATTCATTAAGCTCTTTCTTCAATAGGCCTTTCATAAACATGCCGTGCAATTAATCTCTATTGTACTGCTGATCAGTAGGTAGGGTGACACCTCAGACAGTGCACTATTCAGATGGGAGAGTGATTAACTGCTAGGGATAGATGAGAGAATTTCAAGCTAAATGAGGCAATTTCCATATACTTATATATATTTTCTCTCACATGCACAACTGAGCTTAAATACAGCGGTGTTATGGCTTACACACACCACAGGGATGCTAACAGTTTAATAATGAAGGTCCTGGTTAAATGGATAGCTTGGCTAGAAGGTCTGGAGAACTTTGTGCTGTAGGAATTTACATTCAGCGACATTCATAAAAAAACCTTGTCAGCTACACTATATAGCCAAAAGTATCTGGACATACATTCTAAATATGGACTTCTGGTGTTTCAGCTATACCCATTCTTAAAGGTGTAGAAAATTAAGTACATGGCTATGCTAGCTTTATACACATTTGGCAGTAGAATGGGTCATATTGAAAAACTCAGTGACTTAAAATATGGCACTGCCATAGGATGACACCTCATCACCAATCACTGTGAATTTTCTGCCCTGGTAGAACAGCCTGGTCAACTGTGGGGGCTGCTGTAAATGGTGCTAAGTGCTACAGAAGCATCTAGAGCTGAGACATAAAGTGACAGATGCAATTTCACAAAACGGGGCTGTCTAGTGCTACCCTGTCTTGCATCACTCAACACAGTAGTTCCGAAAACAACATCAGCACAAAAACTGGACTTTTTTGGAGCTTCATGAAATGGGACTGACTGTAAAGCACCGACCGCATAGTCTTTTGAACACCCTTAGAATGAATTGAAACATCATTTGCGAGCCCCATATTGTTGCCCATAGAGTTGATGTTATTCCACAGATGAGCATTTCTTACATCTTTATTTGTATCTTACTAAAATAATATATTCTTGGTAAGATGTTGGCATATTGCTTTGGTTATACTAAGTCAATAAATGGACTGGTTATCATGGAACTAAGTGTAAACGCAGCCTTTATTTTTGTCTTGTGCCCTAGATGAGATCACATGTCAATTCCAGATATTTCCTGTTCCGCAAATACTTGGACAACACACTCCATTTTATCATGCCAAAAACAATCATCCCATTGTACACAATGGTAAGCTATTTTATGGGAAATTTTCTTGGTTCTGCCTTGGATAAGGTTTAATGTCTTGTTAATGTACTCCATTCTATTTTTTTATCATTTGCTCTTAGATCACCTTCACCAGAAAACGTTATCATGAAGCAGTGATCCAGTGGAAATGGCAGAACAAGGTAAAGCTAAATATAATTGGAAGTGCTTCTGTGTGTCTTTGAGCAGTTGTGCTATTGAACAATTGAATCATGCCCTGGCAGGCTGTTCTCACTGCTGCCATACAGTCTCAGTAGAGTTCTTGCATACCCTTTCTGAGTAGGACACAGAGATCACTAGAAACTGCAGGTCACTAGAAGTCGTGTCCCTGTGGAACCTGGAAAGACAGGCACTGAGCATTGGCTTAGGCCATTTAGTTTGTGGCAGAAAAAGACAGTGTGGTACTGGATTCAGATTGTTTGGCAGCACCTTCTGCTTTCAAAGATTGTCACTTCAACATTGTCATTTTCAAAGACATCTCGGGTAACTTGACTGATCTCTTTAAGTCTGAGAGGTAGGTGATCAGAGCAGTCAGAGTGAAGTGTTAAATGTGAGGGTAATCTAAATTTAAATTTTTCAGTGAAGTGTTCATCTGCTGTAACCATATAGTGAGACTATAACCGTGTAGTCCGTGGTGGTCATTCACAGTAGCTATGTTTACATCTGAGGCATTTTTTGCACAAAACACTTGTAAAATTTTATATTAGAATTGTTGATGTAGGCTGTCAAAAAGCACTTGTTGTATATGAAAGTTGTCTTACAGACGTTTTCTTTTAAGTGTGTACCAAAATGCAAAGCAATGAGGATAGGCTAATGCATCTCAGAATTAAAACAGATGTTCCTTGTGCTTTGCAGGTGATCAGTCGGGGGCTGTGGGTCTTTGGGACAGTGTCTATAGTGGGAGCAGCTTATCTGTTTCTCAGATACTGTCCCAAAAAGCCCCGGATTACTGTGGAGGAGCTTTGGAACCAAATCCTTGTCCTCAAGTTCCTCAAAAACTAGAAGCTCAAGATCAAAGTGGAAGATATTTTATCATTCTCCCGCAAGTCCTAATCGTCTGGGGCCCCCGATGTGATCCTTTGTCTTGTTCCATCATCTCAGTTTGAATATATACTCCAAAAATATTTAAAGAGCAGTGACACCCCCTAGGCTTGAATTACATCTAATCAGTTTGGGAGGAGAATAAGGTCAGTGGTGCATTTGTATTCAGGAAATGGTGATGCTGCTTGGAAAAGTTTAGACTGAAGGGCAAATGAGGGCTGGCTTGGGTTTTAATTGACCAGCCCTCTGCAGCAGTCATTTTAGGTGGAATAATTAGATGTTGTCAGTAATTAGAGAAATGTTATCGTATTTAATTGTAAAGCCACATAGGCCTGCTAAGACATCGCTGGAGGCACACTCATGGATTACTACAAGTACATTCCCAATAAAGTTAGCACACTGTAAAAGACTCAGCCTCTCTGGGACGTTCTTTATATACCCAGTCATGTTACTGACCTGTTGCTAATTATCTTAAGTAGTTGTGGGTATTCCGCTTTCTAGCATTGCACAACTTTTGCCAGTCTTTTGTTTCTCCTGTCCCAAATGTGCTGGCATCAAATTCAAAATAACCATATATGTTTTTAAAAAACAAAATAATTGCTTAGTTTCAATATTTGATATTTGATTGATTGTACTATTATTAATGAAATGTCCAGCTAAATGTAAATTCCTGTTAGGGACAAATCAATGACAGTTATTAGCAAAATAAATTGACTTAGTTAATTATGGCTTACAATAATTTTTTAAAAATATCAGGGAACCTAGTAGTCTGCCAGTAGCCAGGTACATGCTGATACACAATATGTTTATAATCAATTAAAAATAAAAAGGATTATTCTGCACAGTGTTCTTTTAAATATAAACACCTCCCGTCTTCTATAATATACTGGGGGAAATAAAGCCCTTAACAGAATTCTGACCCTAACCATTGACCTAATTTAAGACCTAATCCTAAAGATAAACCTGGCCCTAATCCTAACCCAAACCTTAATCTCAATTCAAAATCTAATCCTAACCTTAACCTCGACCTAAAACATAACCCTGACCCTAACCCTGGCCTTAATCATTATCATCACCCAAAACCCAATTGCAACCCTAATTGCTAATCCTAATGCTTTAGCTTTAACCTTAACCCAAAACATAATTTTGACCCCCACCCTGACCTAATTCTCACCCTAACCTTAGCCTCAACCTAAAAACTAATCCTAACCCCGACCTTAATCTCAACCTAAACCTGATTTAAGCCTCACCTTGGCCCTAATAATAACAACCATAAGCCTAACCAAATCCTAATTCAGGTAAACTCTGGTTATAGCTTGGTATCAGTGGTATGTTTATAACAGAATATTTTGAGGATGTTGAGTCTGTATTATACCTGTTACATGTTCAGTGACTTCTCAGATGTACAGATATGCACCTAGACCCTTCAAATAAAGTGAAAAGCATCTAAATTTGGCAGATTATAAACAAATATATTGACACAGTTCATTCAAATCTCTTGATAATCTACTGAATGTATTTAGATGCTTGACTGCTGATACATCATTGAGTCGGTTGAGTGTTTATTTGATAGAATAGGATCTGTCAACATAAGGTTCCTCCTAACTTAGCTTCAGTGACCAAAAATACCAGGGTGGGAGGGCAAAATGTGAAGAAGAAAGATATGCCTGATTCATTTTAAGATTATATGAAAGTTTATCATCATGCCAAAAAAAAAGAGATAATCTTTTGATAATCAATGACAATGATAATCATAATTATTATAAAAGAGATTGACCTTTTTGGACAAGCAAACTTTATGAACTACTCTCCCCAGTGGGTCCACCTTCATATAGAGTTCTTGTATTTTACAAATCAGACTGCATTTGTGTGTTTCACTGAAGTCTAAAGAGACCAGGCAAATTGTGCTCTCCGAAAGTTGTTTTCTATTATTTCTCATCATTTTCAATCAACAGTTCTACTTAAACCCATAGTCTCAGAACACTGTGACGGTGTGATTATATGTCAGGAAATGCTGCCCTGTAGCCCTAATTAGTGCTATTCAAAACTGAGCTGCCCAGAGTGTTAGAGACACAGGACTTGTGTGAGTTTTCCCCTAATATAGACCTTATCTACCTCTGGGTTTCTCCTGCTTTCTTCCATCATTTCATTAAAACCAACTGAAAGGCCATTTCTCTCATTTCATTGACTGCCCATGACACAAGCTGAGCAATGAGAGAGGTCCAGCAATGTAAAAGTGAGCAGAGAGTTGCATATCTAAATAAAAGGTGTCTTTATTGGTTCTTTACATGACCGAGAAGCTCCTAGCAACATTCCAAAGCCAAATCTGTTCCTTTCATGCACCGGTGAAGGACAAATGGACCCTTTTTCATACTTTTACAATTCAAGCACCAACTCATGGCATCACCTGAGGCAAACTTCTGTTCCACACAAGGAATGCAATCCTTCATTTTCTTTATCTTGAACACCTCATAGTTCAAGTTAGAGGTACCCAATTCTGCCACTGAGCTCAGGAACTGTAAAAGCTGTTTAGAGCCAGGCACACTTGTGAATTGCATACTGATTCAAGACCTGAAAATTGAGAGCTTTTATGAGAAGAAATATGAGAAACGTGGATTCAAGTGGCCTAGTAGCAGGTTACTCAAGGCTGTCAGAAAGGAACACACAGCTAGTCTTTTCAAGGAAATACTTTAAAGTGCAGTTATCTAAGGTGTTAATACTGGAAGTCAGCAGAGGTTCTAGTTTTGCCCGCAATACTGTGCATATGAAAAGGGTCCATGTGTCCCTCTGTAAGACTGAAGAGGCATTGATATATATACATTTTCGGCTAAATGAAAAAAAGTAGGTTAAATTCAGGATATTAGCTTTAGCATTGTTTATAAATGATTCAATAAATAGATAAACATAAGTGATTAACTAAGTAGTTAACAAGAAGTACAACAGTAAATACAGTTTCCACACATAAAGAGGGAAAATCATCACTGCAACATCAGCAGTGTGGAATAAATCATTTTCATGGGCGTGTAAAATAGGGATCAGCGTGGTCAAAGAGGCAGTAGTTCGAAGGACCAATATGATCAAAATGTTTGGCTTCACAAGAATTTTTTCACATCACCGAAGGGCACTGGATAAGTGTTTTATCACCATGAAGATGGAGTCCCTGGGCTGGGTCAGATGGGGCGCACTTGGATGACATTGACCTCCGGTACCTCACTGCATTTAGAACTAACGTCCAGAGGGTGTGTGTCATTGCTGGTGATAATGAAGACAATAGAAGAGGAGTTGAAAGTCACTCGTTTTTTGGGCCGGTCATTGCGGCTGCGAGACATCACGATGGGCCGAATAGGCCGGTCAGCACAGGTCAGGGGGCGGTCCTTGATGCTGCGCTGCAGGCGAGCCAGGCGAGAGCACAGCAGCTGCAGCATGCAACGTCGAAACTGATCAAGAACACACACAAGGAAAGACGAGATTTGACAGATTATTTGTGTGTTGATTTAATGTATTATGATTTTTCATTTTGTTTTCATTCTTTCATTCTTTCTTTAATTAGTACATCAATACTACCATTGATTTGTACAATACTGCACACTTTTAGCCAAAAACAGCGTTCCATAGAACTAAAAAACCTTCTTTAATTTGTAATACTAGTGGAACAATTCTTGGTGCATTAAAGGTTCTTTAAAGAACCACTTTAAAGAAGAGTCATCTAATTATACATGTATAGATTCAAAAGGTTCTTTCAGTAGTCACAGTTGATGTGTGTGTATATACAGGGGTTGGACAATAGAAACACCTGATTTTAGACCACAATCATTTATTAGTATGGTGTAGGGCCTCCTTTTGCGGCCAATACAGCGTCAGTTCGTCTTGGGAATGACATATACTGCGTCCTACACAGTGGTCAGAGGGATTTTAAGCCATTCTTCTTGCAGGATAGTGGCCAGGTCACTACGTGATGCTGGTGGAGGTTCGTCCTTCTTGGTGGTATGCTGACATTACCCTGGATACCGTGGCTCTTGATACATCACAAAGACTTGCTGTCTTGGTCACAGATGCACCAGCAAGACGTGCACCAACAATCTGTCCTCTTTTGAACTCTGGTATGTCACCCATAAAGTTGTGTGCATTGCAGTATTTTGAGCAGAACTGCTCTTACCTGCTAACTGAACCTTCACACTCTGCTCTTACCGGTGCAATGTGCAATTAATGAAGATTGGCCACCAGGCTGGTCCAATTTAGCCATGAAACCTCCCACACTAAAATGACAGGTGTTTCAGTTTTATTGTCCAACCCCTGTATATATACAGTATATATACCATTTGTCTTTAATAGAAGAAGAGCCCCTGTAGAACCACTTTTAAGGGTATATGTTAGCCCATAACCTGCATGTTCACAAAGTTTTAGCCTGATGCATTCTTAAAGAGAACATATTATGGGTAACATATGGGTGTCTGTAGTGCTTAACAATTCATACACTGTGAAATAAGACTACCCAGTCAGTGTTTTTGAGATTCAGCAAACTGTTTGGATTTGGATCCCCTTGTTACATAAATTGGGAAAATCATTACAATGAGCTCTCAGAATTTTCCAATTTTTTTATAATTCCAAACAGTGTGGCATGTATGCTTATGCGTCAGGCTGCCTGAGGAGCTTCTTGTTCTATTTAACATGTTGCAGCAGTTAGGCTGGGTGCTCAGGCTACCTGTGGAACCTCTTGTTCCATTTTTTCCAGTCCACCTTTAATGGTGCAGCACTAAACATGCTGGTGCCTCAAGTGTTAAAGTAATTGCGCCATTTAAAGTGGAATGAGAAAATTCAAGAAGCTGGTAAACTGAATACCAACTTCAGGCCTGTGTGTCTGACTGCTGCTTTTCCAGCCTGGGTTAGTGTGCAAGTGGGGTCAGTATCTACTATACATGGCAGAACTGCAGATGAGGGACATGTAAGTGTATGTGTATAAGTGAATGTTTGTTTGCCTGTTAAACATGCTAAAGTAGCAGGGATGTAATGTTTTAGAAGTTCTTGGTATTGCTTGCTGCAGGATCCACAATAACGTTAACACCCTTGGTCTGTTAGCTGAAGATTAACTTCATGGTGAGGGTAGCACAAAGCCATTCTCTCCTCAGAACACCACAAAAATGGAAGAAGAGGGACGGATTGATTCATTTAAAGGAATAAACACATAAACGAGCAGTGGACTGTTTAGGCAGGGGGAGAAAGGTGCTGCTGTTTTTGTAATCCCTGTGGTACTTTGAGCAAAGTATTTCACAGACATTTCATTAAGAACCCATGGAACTGATTAAGACCTCTGTAACTTCTGAATATAATATAACCTTAAAGTGCTACAATAGGTTCTTGGAACGATAGTGGCACACTGGCTTATTAAACCTGAGTTAAAGATTATTCACCAATGTGTAAATGTGTAATGCTTACTTTTAAAAGTGTATCCGAAATGTGTGTACAATTATATTTTGTATAATGCTTTCAGAATCTGATTCAAGGTTTATTGGCCAAGTTTGTTCACACCTACAAGGAATAGAGATTTTTGGTTCAGTCCTAAACGTTTTATGTATTGATTTGGTAGGGGTGAAGAACCAACCACAAAGTAACAGCTAGTAATATGTTCAGAGTATTGCAGCATCTCGCTACTGGCTTGTTCTGCTATGGACATGTGGAAGGGTGCGGCCCTGCACAGTGGCTGTATGTGGAGCCTGAGTGGAGGACTGGTACAATAAAGACATGAGAAGTAAGGAGGAGCTGAATCAGGCCTGGAACAGGATGATTTCAGTCATGATTACTTTGAGATATTTCCTGTTTACTTTCCCACTTAAACATAACTTTACAGTCCAATTTAGTGTGGATATATTAATACCTGTTAAACGACTGTCTTGGAACTCACTAACATGTTACTTTGGAGCCCGTACCTCACACTTACATGATTATCTTACTGGACTGTACAAGAAAGCATTACCTTGTACTACTCCACTATCATAACTTCACTGTTTGGTGCATCCAGAGGAGAATGGAATCTTTTTCTGAGTCTGGGTTTATCTCAGTAGTTTATATTTTAATGCTCTTGGGGATTTTTTTCCTGCCATTGCTGCCTTTAACTTGATCATTAGGCTCGGAACCTATATATTCATAAAGCTGCTTTGTGACATTGTCTGTAAAAGGCTCTATGAATATTACAATAAAGTGAACTGAAGTGTAAACGCTGCTCTGATAAAATCTCCCTCCTGTCTCTCCTCACCTTCCTGCTCATGAAGACGTATATAACAGGGTTGTAGGCAGTGCTGGACTTGGCAAAGAAGGAGGGGATAATGGCGACGGTGGGGGAGACCATACTCTGCTTGCCAAAAGCCTCCAACATGGAGACCACAGCGTAGGGTGTCCAGCACAGCAGGTAACAGAAAATCATCAGCAGGAACATGGCCGCCACCTTCTTCTCGTAGCGCAGGATCTTAATGATCTGCACTGTCTGCAGATCCTCAATGGACCGCAGCTAGAGTCATAAACAGGAGAGACAATCATAAAAGAGACAAATGTTTATAATCACCACAACACCACATGAAATACAGCACATAGATGAAACTCATTTACATTTTACATTTACGGCATTTAGCTGACACTCTTATCCAGAGCGACTTACAGGGTTAATCATAGTACAGGGAGGCCAATGTAGTGTTAGGAGTCTTGCCCAAGAACTCTTATTGGTGTAGCACAGCATAGTCACCCAGCCTGGGACTCAAACCCCAGTCTCCCATGTGTGGTAGTGGCTATTTGGCGGGTAGTGGTGTTATCCACTGAGCTACACCAACAGCCACCTCTCAGGAAATATTCAACAGATTTTGTTTTTCTGTATTTGTAATAGATTTTACTTGGCCATGCATATAAAGTATTTAAAAGCCAGTCAAATTAAATCTGCAGCTTCATTTAAATATGTCCTCAACAGTATTTTATTTAAGGGGACTGGTCCCCTGGCGAGGCCTCTTTCAATTAAGCCCAGTCTTTCTCCACCTGATTCTCTAATTACAGCCTGGATCACATCATTACTGAGGACACAGCTGCTCAAGGTCAGCATCCAGAATTTGCTGTGTCAGGCTAAGCATGGCTGAGATGGGCACACTTTGTGTAGGGCATAACTGCTGGCAAAGAAGTAGGTCACCAGTAGGGGGTGTTTTGGTATTATTGTCAACAGTGGGTCAAACTCCAGTGGTTAGTTTAACAGAAGCATCCATTGTTGCTGACCGCATAGGATGGGGATGTGTTTATGATTAGGCTGTGTTTTGCTCATTATGACCACAGCATCATTATACAGAGGACTTCATGATTATAATTGACCTTATATGTTTTTCGACTAGGGATGAAAAATTCACATGTTGCAGACACATAGAGTCCTCCTCCTTTTATAATAGGCAGACAGATAATAAACATACCCCTAACCCTACATCTGGTAATCCATCCTCACCAGCACCATCTGGCACCTGACACACTTATGACTTGTTCTATAAGCTGTCAAGACATTTTGAAAGTGCGTTCAGATGAGGAAGACAAATTATACAGCCAGAATAAATGTCAGTGCCGTTTTAAAAAGGCTATTTTGACAGTCAGGGAAATTGCAACCATAAATCAGATCAGCTAAAACAGTGAATGGAGCTATGAATCACACTGTTGTGTTCCAGGGGTGTTCTGAGCACAAGCATGCTGCTGAAAGTGTATGCTTATGTGAATTTATGTGCATGAGAATCAGTGTGAGACAGAGTGTGTTTGTACATACAGGGGGTCTCCAGTGACTTAGCTGGAGCTGGTAGGGTGTTCAGGCTCTGAAGAAGTAATGACTTGCTTCCTATGAGTCATGAATCATTTATAAATCTGAGCTGGTCAAAACAGAGGATGCTTAGCTCTCCTGCGTGCACTTGCTTATGCTTATCTAAACCATTTAGAGCACAGATAACTAAAAAAACTATATATTTTATCTCTCACACATTCCACACTGCAGATAATAATGGGATCAGACGAATGCATGGGTCTATGCTGATTGAAAGTACAGACTAGTTTTGTAGAACATCATTGCTTATACCAGATGCCTCCGGACAACATGTTTTTAGCAAGAAAATATGTATATATAATAAAGCAGTTTTCCAGCCATTATTACCTCTATAACAGATAGGAATCAGATAGTGGGAAGGTGAATATACCAAGTTTGAAAGAAATTGAAAGGCATATAGTTTATTATAACAATATACCACAAATGGGGCATCCGACTGACATGTCCATTAGGGCAGGTTTTGAACCGTTGGGGGGAAGAGCTAGCTTTATCTAATAAACAATATAAGCAGGCGTTTAGAGCCATATGTCCTCCAAGGGACCCCCTAACACCTGCTGGGTAATCATTTTATCAATTTCTTGTCTAGGTTGCTTGAGTAAATGGAAAGCAACTGGTCAATAAAGACTCAAAAGGAATGTATGCATCTGGAGTAAGAAAAAAAATAAAAGAAAAAGACTAAAACAAAGTAAAGTCTTTGTTGGGGTGTTACTGTTATGGCATTCTTTTTGGTTTGTTGATGGATAACAAAAAATTTGTTGATCTAATATTAGTATGTCTAATATTACTATATGTGTATATTAGTATGTCTAATAAAAGCAGGCTCAGTGTAGAGTTTCTGAAACTCAAAGCCTAACAAGCACCTGGGCTTGTAAGCTAACTAACAATAAAGGACTGGCAACATGTGGTGTGGTCCGACAAGTCATGGTACCAATTGTTTCTGGCTGATGGTGGGGTTGGTGTGTGGCGGAGACCCCATGAAGCCATGGACCATTGACTATGCACTGGGCTGACACACTGTTGACATGGCTTGGGTCTACTGGTCCACCTAAACATGTCACAGACCATTTCACGGACTTCATGTACCCCCACAAATTCCAGCAGGATGAAGTACTGTGCCATCAGGCTTAAGTTGTCCAGAATTAGTTTGAGGAGCATTCTGGTGAGTTCAGAAGAATGGCATGGCCTGCATGTTCACCCGACATGAGGCCAAGCAAGACATTCCGCTATCATGCCTGGCTGTCTCTGATAATTCATGTTGGCTTGCTTTGATCATGCTGGCCAGCGTATAACCTCACTCCCAAGATAACACTTCTCAACTATGGTGGGATTCCCAAGCCATTTGCATACTGCTATCCCATGTCAGTGTATTTTAGACAGCTTGAAGGAATCTTTGTTACAAAGACACATTAATATTAAATATAATATTATGATATTTAATATTTAATTAATACTTTATTTATTTTGGTAAAGAAACAATGTAAGAAAATCTATGGACTCAAAATTGGTGGCTCAAAAGTCCCAGTGTTGTTGGGTTAGACAAGCTTTACAGAATCCCATGGAGTCTAAGATATCAAGTTAACCAACAGCAACCACATATAGACTTGAAATCAAAACTGTAATCACATTACCATAAAAGTATCATGTCACTATAACATGAGCAAATTGCTTTTAAGTCTTACCATGTGTACAGTGTACAAAATATTCCCATAGCAGTAGGCCATGACCCCCACAGGAACGAAGAAGCAGCCAAGTAGGAAGAAGAGGATAAATGATGCATCATTAGGGTCTTTAGATGCCCAGTCCAGGGAACAGCCCAGTTGGTGGACTTCCAGTGTGTACCTGTTCCAGCCCAGCAGTGGAGCACCAGTCCAGGCCAGGGAGTAAAGCCAGATGTGGGTGATAGCCCTCCAGGCCCAGGGGAAGTCTATGACCTTGGCATGTACCACTCTAATGTAGCGTTCATATGCCAGGGCAGACAGCGTCATAATGGATACGATACCTGGGCGTGGCGGAGACAAGGAAAAGTTGACGTCAGTGAGAAAGCTCCTGCCTATCAGATATACAGGATGGAAACAAAACTCTTCATCCTCTAGTGTAGCCTGATAAAAAGTCTTTGAAATTTCTCCAAAGCTTGAAATAAGATCAGACGTTTCAACAGGGATTAAACGGTGTCAAGTTTACTGGCACCACGACCAGTGGAGATAACAACTCAGCGCTAACAGCTGCCACATATAGTAGATGCCCAAATCTAGGACAAATGACAAAGTCTCTGTCTGTCTCTCAGTTTCTCTCTCTCAGTATCTCTCTCTCTCTCTGACTATTCCCATCGTGGGATTCTGGGAGCTGTCTCGCACCCAGCAGTGCTGTCAGAAAATCAATTGATGCACATAGCCGGTGGTAATTACCATTGCCAGACATTTGCCCTGAATAGCGGCGCGAGAGCATCTATCTGCATATACCTGTGGCATCTAAAGCATTTTTAAGAGGAAGAGGCATGCTGACCCAATTACCCACTTCTGCACAAGATACAGTGACAGAGCCAGACAGATGTGCTGCTTGTTCTTTTAGGGAACCTGTGACAAAGCATGGTGAAGTATATGGTGTGTGACATGCTGTACATGTATTATTATTAGAAATGTTATCATGGTAGTTACTGCTGTTCTTAATGTAATAAACATCAAGTGCCCTTTATTTGTGTATGGTACCGGATCCAAACCTGCAGACTGACTGTCAAGAAACTCAGTTGATAACAATCTGAAACGCCCCAGCTGTGCTTTAAAGATCCCATATCCTACATTTTTCTCCACTATTAATTATTAATTATGACTAATGGTCATATATATATATATATATATATATATATATATATATATAGAGAGAGAGAGAGAGAGAGAGAGAGAGAGACATATCATCTCTAAATTATAACTCATATCACTTTTATTAGATATTAAATTAAAAGGTGTTTTCCATTAACATAAAATGTGATTATATTAAAAAAGAAACAGTTTATAATGTATATACAGCATTTTGGAAGAAACCCTTCATTTCTCATTGTGTTTTTAGGGCTGATAAAAGATAAATGATCTCGGTTCTGATTGGTTGTTGTGTATTGAACCTCACCCACAAAGCATCTCAGAGCCACTGCAGCTGAACCACTCTCTATATAACTTCAGTATGACAGGCCAGGGCTAAACTGCAGGTGCATACTGCTGTCAAACTGCTGATTTGAAAATTCTCAGTCTCTGAATGATGTTTCAAACCAATGTTGTGATATGTTGATTAAACATATTTTTAAAGATGGCAAAAATGTCCAAATACTTTTAGAGATCATTGTGAAGGTATTTTAGTCACTACCAATATGTAAATTATACAAGGAAACAAAATGAAACGAAGCTGTTAACTTGCTACCTTACATCATCATTTGGCTTGACCCAGCAGAATTTATATGGTAAGTCGATGAGCAGAAAGAACAAACTCTGAGTCACTGACCTTATTCCACACACACAGTATCCAGAAGCACACAGCATGACTAAAATGTTGTTGAGACAGCCGTGGTTTAATCTACATATGCAATAAGGCCATGAGCTCCGTAATTGTGTTTGGCAGTGGATTATTGAGCAGGTAAATGATCATGATTGTGTGTGACCTTGAGCATGTGGGAGTGAATGGGGAACACCAGCACTGAGCATTCGGTCCATCCTCAGGCGAGAGACATCTTCATAAATCCTTTCAAACATGCTCTGACAATAGCTGATTTTAATGGCCTTTATAACATATGTTTGAAACGTCTCCTGTCATATCTGTTTATGGTGCTGGGTAATATAATAATGGGTAATATAATTATGATATAATACTCTGGGTGACTGTGAAGATTAAAATATTTTGCTGAAATTCATTATTGTGCTTTTGCATTATCATCGCCAAGTGCTCGTTAGGTTTGTTGCTGTCACTTGTTTCCTGTAAATGCCAGTCAAACACAAACCTGCCCTTAATTATCCCACAGTGCGGAACTGAGAGGACTGAGGATGTGTTTGTACAACAGTTCTGTAAATGGTGGATAAAACAAGTGTCACAGACTCAGCAGCAGCCTTGTCAAAAGTGTCTGTGACACGTCACATGCCATCATATATATATGTATTTATGTATATATATATATGTGTATATATATATATATATATATATATATATATATATGTAGATATACACATATTTCTAGATATAGATATACTATAAACAATAGTATAGTACTATTATATATGTATAATATATATGTATATATAGTACTATACTATGGTTTATAGTATATCTATATCATCTACATCAATCTACATCAAGAAAAGATTTTGATTACTGCTTTAGGGTGAAATATAATTATGGTGCTAGTCTGTATTTAACATCAGACAAAGTGTTTTTCTTTCAGTTCTGCTGTTACATATGAGTAATATCTTCGTTATCCATCTCTAATAGCCCCACATAATAAGGATGCTAGATAAGACTCTGTCTGAAGGTAATGAAACCAATGGCCAGTTGTTCCTGTGGATGAATGAACGTAGCCCCTGGGCTCCCCTGCTGTTCCGCGCCTTTAGGGTCGGATCGCGTTACGCGCGCGCTGAGTTTTAGAAGCAAGACGCGCATTAAGGCATCGCGCACTTCCCTGCACAGCCTGTTACCCTGAACCTCAAATTAAACACAGAAACGCACCGCAGCCAAAGGAAGATGAGTTGCACAGCTACTGGTGAATCATTCACGCAGCGCGGGCACATGACACCACATGGCCCGGTGGGCAAAAGAACCTGAATAATTAATCCAATTCTTTATGTGGAACAATGAGTGTGACAATCAAAGAAGTTCCAAGAACGCACAGCGCACGGACCCTAAGCAGTGTAGAAGACGGGAGTAAAATAAACTTAACAAAACATCACTGCTGTGTGCGAAACTTGGGCATGCAGAAGCAAAACAGAGCACCGACCGAACAAGCTGTTGCTGAATCCATCCCAAACGCATGTGGCGGCGTCCCATACCCATCCTCGCTTTACGCACGAGACAAAGGTGAAGTTAACCCCAATGATGGACACCAGCAGGTCACTCACGCTGATGTTGACCAGCAGTAAATTCGTGGGCGTCCGCAGTCTTTTAAATTTGTAGTAAAGTATGATAACCACGACGTTGCTGCAGAAGCCCAGCACACCAATGGTGCCGATGGCGAAGGCAAGAAGTTTGTAGGTCCCGACGGCGAAAAGGTAATGCTCCGCGTTTGTCTCAGTCCCTGTCTCGTTGAAGGGATTCATTGCGTGCATAAATTCGCCCGAAGCATTCTGCTGTGCCCGTGCGCGCTCGTGGGAACTCCTGGCATGGTAGCGGAGTGGTCCTCTCTCGTGCGTTAAGCTTCAGGATTTCTGGCCACCTCTTGCTCGCCCGCTGAAGCCACAGACGTGGAAAAATTAGGGCAGTTGATCACACAGTGGAGGGATCACAATGTTTTCCCCCACCTGTATTCCAGACAGTTCCGCCTCCTACTCATAACCTGAGTGAGAATGAACTATAAGCCACCCCTACAAGGGGTCCTAGGAGCCAATCCTAGCGGAGGGAGGCGGAGTCTGTCGGAAAACGGGTGGAGAAAAGACAACAACTCTGATCTGGGATCGCAATTTGGGATGCTACTGAAATTCTCCATTTAGTCGTCATTCACCACGTGAAGAGGTTGGTCACCAGTCATCGCTCTCAAGTAGATGAGTCAAAGTTGCCCGCTGATAAAAGCGCATCTGCCTCCTGCCTGTTCTTCATCTACTCATTTCGCGCGCTAACGAGGCTCTCTGGCTCTCTGTCACTCCAGCCAGACGCACACAGACGCTCTTCATTTTGTAAAGTTCAAACACTGCAACGGCGTCGTGCCAGGCTGTAATAGAGTCACTCAGAATGGAAGCGGTTCATCTTCAGTGAAGAGTGCTGCTCTGTCTTTGTGAAGACGACCAACGAGGTGTGTGGAGGCACCGTGGTCAGCGACAAGATGAACGGTTTGTTGTCACACGTCCATAAGGCCTGGTGTTACTCCACCTCCACCCTTACCGCTAATATTGCAGGAACTAGGTGAGAATATTCAAGATGCATGTGATGGATTATCACAGGACACCATTAGGAACCTCTACAACTCCACACCAAGACGTCTGGCACGTTGCATTAGTTATAAATGTACAACTATTTTTCTAAAATTCTGAAATTATATTAGTCTAAATTTATCATCATTATTGTACCTGGTAATGCTTGTCTTCCTTCGGCATTGCACTCTGACACAGATTGGATGAAGCACTGATCCAGGCACTGGAGGATAGCAACATATAATACTAAGCTTCCTTTGAGGAGAGGACTGGACAGGGCTAAACGAACACATTGAAACACATGTAATTAGTACTTATTAATTATATTTTTATTGTATTATTGTTTATATGGTTATCTGTGCAACACTTACTGTCTGTTAGTCAGACAAACAGCTTTTAGCATTTTCCGAAGTGTACCTAAAGATGGACTGGAGCTCAGATGATGAATAAATGACTAAATGAATGAATTAATTAAAATGTATTTTCTTAAGTTCCCAAAACATTCATGCAGTACTTTATGTATTACACTAATTAGTTGAATAATTGCAGATCAGGCTACAATAATTCAGTGAAGGCTAAATGGTTTCTGAGAACTAAAAAAAATGTTTTGTGATATTTACAGTTTTTATTCCAATACACTCCTACTTGTAATTCAACTCTGTAATTCAGTTCTACTCCTGTCCATTGTTAAGATATGAATTTAAAAAGTTTTTAAATAGAAAAACCAGGTGGAAAAGGAAAAGGAATTCTAATGGGTGTTCCATTGGTTAGGACTTGAAGAGAAGTCCTAACATGCCAGATTAGCCATCAGTTAATTACAAAGTGACAGAGGAATTAACCAGCCATGTTTTGATGTACCAGAGGAAAAACTGAAATTCTAAGTTTTTAAAAAGATTAAAATATCTGTGTTTAATTAAATTTAGAACTGCCAAAAGCACTGTTAGCTTAGTGCTAACAAACAACTGGAAATCCCATTGGGATGCTAGCAAAAATGAATAGCACTAGTGTTTTTTTCCTATGGGAAGAGTATGGAACTATCAGAAATGCAGATGGGTCACTCCGAATGGAGCACCGACATTACTAATATTCCCTTCTGCTTCATTCTATATGCAATTTTACATCTGTACCTCATGGGCTGTGATGACAATAATAATATATCTCAGCCACAAGCCTACATTAGAGTACCAGCCTGGTTGGGATATAACAGTCATGCAGGGGTGGGGATCTGAGAGCTGGAGCCCAACACAGTTTGCTGATTTCTCTGCTCTAACGCAGCCATTGAATCAAGCAATTAACTGCTGATTTGAGTAAAGAGTGTTTGAGTAGGTATGGTGCAGGGTGATGAGTAAGAACTGTCACACAAAAAACCATCTGTGGTATTTCAAAGACTCACTCTAGGGTTACGGCAATGATTGCTCATCACATAAGCTTATTATCAGTCACATTAAAATTGCGTTTAATATGTTTTGTGTGGTCTGTGGAGAACTACAAATGCTTTTTTCTGTTGTCAGGTTGCGATAGCTTGTGAACGTGATGCTACTGTAACAGCAGTTCAGCGGCTAATTTACACAGTTCAGACACACATACTGCTCTCAGAGAAGAAACACTGTGTCACTGAGTCAGTCCCATAAATTCTGGGCAGAATGCATTTCCCTTCTGTATTCAGAAACCCATCAGCATGATCAGGATATATTAAAGCCGGAGATAGTGTTGGATTCCAGTGGCTTCCAGACTTGGTTGAGCATCTATTATTCTACTTTCATTTATTTGTGATCTCATAGTGCGTTAACCAGGGGAGGGAATGCAAAGAGTATTACTATGCCAGTGTTGTAAAACATAAACAGCCAGAAAATAAATTCAGTCATGCGTCACATCCCGCTTTTCATCTTTCACAAACTCTGCTTGGAGTAAACAATAATTTTGTGTTCATAGTCTTAATGCTTGTCTGAATACCAGTTTATCTTGAACGCACACTTCCTCCTCGCGAGTGTATTAGAATAGGAGAATGGGAAAGGTTTGCAGAAAAACATTCCTGGAGACTTTAATTAGCATTTCATGAAATGTTCTCCTCGTTTGCTTTGCCGTGAGGAAAATGTCCATGTGGTTGTGTTGCAGCACAGATGCGCACACTGACCTGATTTCTCCTTTTCAACTGTTACGCCGAACAAATAAAGAGAATATTTATTTCCTGCCAGTGGTGAATACATTTCTCTGACTTGAGGAATTCATGCAGGAGTTTTCATTTGCTTTTATTACTGAAATCTATTTGTAACTGAAGAGTAAACAGGTTTAACACTGCACACATGACATCACTAATCTCCATTTGGGTTGCGTTCAACCAAACATAGCAAATACGTTTATTTAAACGTAATTGGTGCTGCGTTGAACACTCTATACCAACTATGCCAGCTGAGAAGGTTTTTATTTGGTCCTTATTTCAGAGGCTGACGTGACGAACATGTCTTCTTATGTTATCAGTTCTTGAGTACTCCAAGCTGCAGCAGCCACCTTTGTGGAGGACTTTTATTAGAATCCATTAACACAGTTATATACACTGACATTTCATTAGGTACACCTCTGTGTATCTACACGTATTGCCTAATTCATCAGCTCCACTTACCATGAAGGTGCACCTTATTCTTGAATCATCAGGACCACCACAGAGCAAGTATTATTTGGGTGGTGGATCATTCTTAGCACTGCAGTTACACTGATATGTAGTAGTTGTGGGTTAGTGTGTGCTGTGCTGGTGTAAGTGCATCAGAGACAGCAGTTCTGCTGGAGTTTTTACACACTATGAGGCATCACCTTCCACCCCATGGTGCCGAACTCCCAACACAAAACATTTAAACTCTGACGCAGTACAACACCAATAAACATCTCTGACTAAAGAACAACCCTCTTTCAGATAGCAGTGCAGCCAGTAGCAGGATGCTACAAAATTAAGAGTAGAAAATGCAGTATAATATACAGCTTCACTGTGGCTATGATTTGATCCTGCCTTTGGCCCATTGTTCTTTAGCTATTTAGTGTCTGTGAGATTCTAAAGGAAGTAACATTCCTGAAAACTGGTTTTGCAGTAAGGAATAAAATAAATGATGGATTTTGTGTGCTTCTTTAGCATGCACATATCATTCAAAAGAAAATCGCAAGCTCAGAAGTCTAGGGTGAGGTCCCTTTTTGATTTAGCTCATCCATATGTTATTTTGTTCCTTCGGTTTTCTCCCCAAGCAGCACAGATGAGCATAGACTCCTGGAACTGGGTCAGTGTTACAGCCAAGCATTCCCCGCTCTCTCGCTCATTCTGTCTCTCTCTCTTTCTCATTCTCTCATTAACCGTGTACCACTTCCGCTGCTTTGCTCTCCCACTCCTCAAAATCAGAATCACAGTATAGACTGTGCTCACAGAATGAAACCTTTGAGGCGCAGCTGCCCGAATGCATTTTCTTTCGTTGCTATAGTAAAAACAAAACACTGGCCCATTTCTTTCTCCTCGTTCCAGTATCTTTTTCCAACTCCTTCTCTCTGTCTCTGTCTCTCTCTCTGATTTATGATTTTATGAAGCATCATTGCAGATGCTTTATGTAGAGAACCTTGAGAATATGTCAAACTGATATCATATTCCTCCTAACCTTTCACTATATGTAACATAATGTTCGTAGATAAAGTGCCCCAGAAAGCACAAAACATGAAATGTGGTATTGATCATGATTTACTATATAATTATACACATGTGGCAGAGTAATAAATAAAGCTTGGAACAAAGTACACAGTTGTTTTTGCTCATATTCAAGCTGTTGGAACTGATTCCTTAGATTCCTTTGAAAATGAATGGATATACCAAGCTATACAAATAGAGAATAGCACTATACACAGCCATAGTCTTGAAGAGGAGTATCTGGGTCAGAGTGCTCCACTGAAAATACAGAATGTCAAAAGCAGTACACACTCACTGTTGAATATTGCTCAGTGTTTCAGGAGATATTCCAGTTCTGGTCCACTCTAGGTTGCGTAAAATTAAGGCTGTTCTGGTCCACTTTCTGTCTTTGTTGTGTGGTGCTCCGTTATGCATTAATTTGCTGCTGCTTACAAATCATCTTAACCAGATTTACCACAGCAGCCCTCACATTGCCTTGAGGTGTTGCGAGACATGTAAAGCCTGTGGAAAAAAAGCGAGAAGGCATCACGTCTAAACAGGACGCTTGTTTAAATCCCCTACTTTACATCAGCATTCATTAGAACTACGTGGGAGCTCCAGAGCATCCTCAGCCTTTTATGACGTTCTAGGGATATATAGGTAAAACGAGCAGTTCAAAGTACATTTTCACCATTGACACCGTGATGCATAAAATAGGTCGCGATTTAAATAAGCGTATGTTGTTGTTGTGCTCTCTTAAGAATAGCCAACAGCAATCTCTGAGCTGGACTCAGTGATACAGTTGGGAAACAATATATACTAAAATGTGACCCATGTGCAGTCAGAATGTCATTATCCTCAAAGAAAGTCGGAATAAAAGAATATCGATTGACTAAAATCTCATCTCTTTGTGGATTTTTTGAACCCTCAGAGCCTCAAGAAGTCTTGTGCCAGCAAAATTAGTTGATTTGCTTGTTCACTTCTTCAAATGTGCTAGCTGCTAATTGAATGGCTGATTATTGATTTTCTCAAGTGACTAAGAAATGTGTAAGAGCCTTGAAGCTGTCAGATCTCCCAGTAATGGCTTGTAGCTACAAGGACAATTCTCTTCTTAATTCCACTTGGGCTTTTTCTTGTTGCAGGAGGAGTAGTCGATGTTGTCTTGGAAATAAACGGAGCCAAATTTCTCATGTTCACAATAAAAGCTTCCACAGATAATATATCAAAATACTACAAATACCATAATGCATTGCTCTATAGCAGATGTACTACGTTCTTGTCTTGAAGATCAGTCACCCTGCAGATTTTAGCTCCAACCCTGATCTAACACTCCTCTAAGGGAAATCTGAAGATTAGAAATGGGTGTATTGAATCTGACCTCTTAAGGGTGGCAGAGCATGCACTTATGTGGACTTTAGAGTGACAGTGCTTGTGTAATCGCATGTAAGCAGGAAGGTTTTGTTGTTCTTTATTCAGAAATAATTGTTTTGTTGTTTGGGGGCTCAAATAAGGTAGCAGCGTTTCTAATCTTCTTATACGCAAACCGAGTGATGTGTTTAGGCAAAAAGTAAGGAAGATTCGCTTGGATTTTGTCGTTGTGATAGAATCGCACGTGGGTTTTAAACCAGTGCTCTATAGAGAACAAATATACTGCAGAAACATGCTCAACACATGCCTGTAGCTGTGCACGTGCTCCTTTAAACACTAAACACGATCAAGTCAGTCAAGTACAGTAAATAAAAACAAACAAATTCAAATCTGAAATGAGGATCAAATATCCAGAAACCAGTGCAAGTGACTCTTTCACAGTGGCTTTAGCCTTTTGCATTAGTGTGGGTGGATTTCAGAAGTGCCTGTTTAATACGGCAATGGCTAAATGTTAAAATAAAATAATGACGAGTTCTTTTTATTTCTTCACTCCCGCTGCTTCATGTCTCCTGTCCTAGATTTCATGTCTCTATGGCCCTGATTTGGAAACATAACTGTCACCTTTATCGAAGGAAAATGCATACTATGATTTGATTGTCGTCTTCAAATTACTGTCTCTCTCTGTCTCTCTTTTATGTTTCTCTATCTCTCTCGACCTTCCCCTGTAACTTTCTCTACCCTCTTTCTTATGCTGTCTCTGTATCTCCCTCGTTCTCTCTTTCAATTGCTTTTTCTTCCCATCTCCACTTTCACCCTTTTCACTTTGTCTTTCTGTATATCTTTTTTCTCCTGTCCTCTCCTGTTCTTTCTTCTCTCTCTCTCTGTCTCTCTCCGCACTGGTGAACTGACATTAAAAAAGGGTTTATGGTCAGATTCCTAGGGGGACTGTTCAGACTCAAGTGTCCATTCCTCTGCTCTTCCTTCCATTAGCACATTCACTAATCCTGTCCACCATGCACTCCCAGTCTACCGCTAAAGAGCCCTGTGCTGATACCTGGGAGAATAGTGTGGGTCAGGGTCTTGCTGCTCCTGTACATGAGTAACTGTGGAATGTGTGATGCATTAGCAGGAAGTTGGGTGGAGACAAGGCTACTTCTGGGGTCACATTAAGCATGCCTCAGTGGTGGTCAAAACTATAACTCGACAATCATATATACATTAAAAACTGGCAACTGCCACATCTAGATCAGAAAGTACCTATCTAAATCTTTTGCAGCTCTTCCAGAAATTTCTCCATCAGCCCCCTCTCTACCCCCCACCCCTCGGTGACAGACAGGATTAGTGTGTCCTTGGATGGATGGCAGGGTGCTGCTGTGCCTTATCTGCTGTAACACAATGTGCTGTTAAACTCTTTGAGTGCGTCAGTCACGCCTCTCTCCGCTACCTGACTGATGAGTGTATCTTTATTGCCAGAGTCACCATGTCGTCTCACTCCCCCAGGATATAGCGGACCATGTCCTCGCGAACCCACTGCACACACAGTCCTTCTCACCTTGCGGTACAAGCAAAGGATGTTTGCTTCCCTTTTTGAGCACAGTTTTGTGATGTGTGCCATACGCTACAGAATTATACACACATGCGCACACATTAATCTATTTCTGTTGTGAAGAGAATGTACTCTCACTGTCCGACAATGAAAATGGTTATGAATACAGTTTGGCATCATGTTCTTCAGGCAATCAAATCATTTCTATCTGATAAATAAAAAAAACTTCCAATTTCTTTGTATGAGGCAAATATATGTATTATCTTAATTGGAAAAATTGGAAGTTTAATAGCAACACAGCCAAAAAAGACCAAAAAATAGCATATAGAATATAGAATAGCATATAGACTGGCAATACATCTGGACCAAACTGGGTTCATATCTAACAGATTTATATTTCTATATTGTGGTCTATTTTGCTCTTGCTTTTGCTCAATATTGTATATTCGCAGCGTGAACTCTGCTGAAGCCACAATTTTGCAATACACTCAAAAGAGGAGTCTTTTGGACTCGTTGCTGATAACAAGCTGGATGGTGCATTTCATCTATTGTCTGGAGCACAGTGTTTATTGTTTCAGAATGATCCAGAATACTGATTCGTCTGCCCATCATACATGTTTCCACTGTGTGATGGTTTATTCCAGATGTCTCCAAGCGCAGAACAGTCAACATCACTTCTGGACATGGTTAAGACAAGATTCCTGTGTCATTTGTGAATGTAACTCCAATTTGTAGTGCTTGACAAAGGTTTTCCAAAGTAATCCATTGCCCATGCAGTTATATGAGCTATTGTTGAATGATGGTTCTTGATGCAGTGCCATCTGAGGAATCAGAGATCATGGGTGTTCCATTTAGGCTTGCACACTTAAATTCCTCCCCATCCCTTTAACCTTGTAACGATATTATGTACTGTAGTGGGAGAGAGATAATGTTCTTATTACAGAACAGAGAAAGTGTCTGGGTGCTAAAAGACAATTCTGGATGTGTGGGTACCGCCGGGTTGAGCAGCAGTACAGATATGCTGTAGTCAGTGTGACTGAGGAGTCTCGAGGGATAGCACAGTGAACGCTGAAAGGGGGTGCAGCTGAATTAAATCCAACACCACTGTAGGCAGCTCAGGCAGCTTTTTAAAAAGTCAGGTAAATGTCAGGGAACAAATGGGAGAAGAGACGTGCTGACATCGGCTTTGTGCTCATGCGAGCTGCTTCGGAGAAGTCCAATGTCTAGCACTGGTCATATTTTTCACAGATAAAACTCCGGCAGTTGATGTTTTTCTGTTCTTCGAAAAAATAAAAAAAATAAATAATTGACAGACCGAAGATTGCTTTTTTGTTGTATCTTTTTAACCTTCACCATTCCAGTAGCTCCTGTATCTCACTGCTTTTCAAGACAGTTCCAGGAATTATTGACAGCAAAATCAAAAGCTATTTTTACCCTTTATGGCATGGCTGTTAGAATATGTCGTCTGAGCCCAGACTAAGTTTAACTCTATTGAAAACAGCTATAGTGGTATTACAAAACACAACAAAATTACTATACAGGGTAAGATAATATAAACAGTACTACATGAATATTAGTATTATAAATATATTATAGATTATTTAGGATTATTATAAACACTAGTACACACCACTATAGAAATCATTGGAATCAGTTTGCTATAGTATACTACAGTTGATTTTTAGAAGTGCATACTCACTGACCCACTTTCTCACTTACACACCCACTGACTTTCTTGTTCACTCTCTCTTCTAATCTCTCACTCACATTTAACATGCTAAAGATGCTCCACACAGTGGGGTTATTCAGTGCCCTCTCCAGAGGCTGGAAAATGCCCCAGCAACTAAAACTGGGTGATATGTGAGGTGAGGAACCCTCATTACAATCAGATGTAACCCCACAATTTAGTTTGTCTCTAAAATTAATTATAAGTATAAATATTATTCTAGCCCTCTCAAGACAATGACACTGGATATGACACTGGACCTAAAAAGAATAAATCACAGAGGCACTGGATGCTAGAGCATTTTTTTCCCAGAAGTAGTAGCGCTGTTAAAGGCTTAAACGCCTTGTTAAAGGAACAAGTTTTTTGGAGGGAAAAAATCAAGCACCAAATGTCTTCTGTGATCATGTATTTATTTCTTATATGAAAAGAGTTATTGTTGTTAACATCACCATTAGCCATCCAGTGATGCCTTGGGTTGAGTTGGCCAACCGGGTAAAGGCTGTATTCCCAGACACACACATTCATCAAACATGCAAGTGTACTCAAGAACTGAAGTGGTTCTGATTATATTTTGATATGAGTGGCCAAAGGTGCACACTGGACTTTGCGATCCTGATTGATCCTCTTACTCATGATTACCCATTTTTTGAAAAAATATTGTCTAGAGCAAAATGTGCGGAAGTGTTTTATCGTAATAAAGGCATGCTCTGGCTGCACTATTGGAAGACCCAGAGATCGTGGAGACCCAGGTCTCCAGGTTGGCTTTAGAACAACAGGGGATTGAGAATGAGCTGGAGGAAGTTGCAGGGGACAGGGCTGTCTGGATTTTTTTTTCTTTCTCTTCAGCAACCACAACCACAACCACAACCAGTACTGGATTAAGCAGTAGAAGAAGTTGAAAGATGAGAAGGATGCTACCAGACATTAGCTGTATCCTAGATGTAAGATCTTTTTTATGTTTTGACTTCTGACTTGTTGATATCTATGGACTAAAATAAAGGCCTAACTTTGATTGTCCTGGCTTGCCACTCCAAAGCTTACATGTACATGCGTCAAGTTCAGAACTCCACTGAATGACCACTGCTGAAATATTCTCAAGTACCATAATGACAGATGTGCAAAACGAAACGTACACAGGAGGTCCATTCAGTGGAGAGATTCCTTTTCTTCTTCTCAGTGAGCAATAGCCCTGCATTGGGCCACCCAGGTGCTGTACGGGGGGTTGTGCTGGGGAGTGAGCACTGAATGAACAGCTTTGATGAGCTAATGGATATCCCTACATTGAGAGCTGTGGCCCCAGACTGACCTTCTGAGCTGTTGGTTGGCGCTACCATGGCAGAGCTGTCTTTGTCGGTTTGTGTCTCAGCCCTGCCACCATCTATGTCTGCCCACAGGGCAGCAGACAGAACAAGTTTTCGACACGCCAGTTAGCATGCATCAACGATTTCAGGGCTGTCACCACCAGGAGGTACTTTTTTCTTCTGAGTAAAAGTGAAGGATGCCTTCCCATATTTTGAAATCTGCGCACTGATATTTATCATGCTCACATTGATCTTAGATGTGCACATATACCTTTATGAGGCATGTAGAGAGTAGTGTCAAAGTCATTTATGGCTCACAGTCTTAAAACTATTAATTTTCATTTACATTAGCCAGGGGAACAAACATATTCCCATTCAGGGAAAGCTTACATTACTAGGCTACTACTAAACATTACAGATTATGTAGGACTGGCAGAAGGTCACACTGTCCTAAATATAGCTTTTGTAGTTGCCTAAATCCAACATGTATTTAATGCGCTGAATGATAAAACATGTAAAGAATGGTAAATACCTTTTTTTCAGCAACGTTTCGACATGATCAATTCTATTGTCATCCCAATTCATTATCAGAAGAGTTTGTATACAACTGTATTCTGACTACAGCATTTGCAAATAATTAATAATTACAGCCCAGCCTGCTTTAACAAAGGTCTTTTGAACCCAACTCCCTACCCCCCACTTCTCTCGTATGCCGCAGTATAGAGTTTTTACTTCTTTCTTCACAGATTTGAACATTAAGATCCCACTTCTGTACCAGCTCAGTTAAGTCTTAGATGAATAATGCATCTGCAGTGAAGCATAATCTATGTGATGATGGCAGGTAAGAAGACAAGAGTGCTGAGAAAGCATTTCCATGTTTAATGGATTTGTGCTGACCCGATCTGTCTGAAGTACCTGTCACCTCTGCTCAACTTCAGCTCTGTATGAGTGTTGCAACCAGTGCCTGAGTGAGACTTTGTTTTCAGACTAGGAGACACATGATGTAAATGACCTATTCCAAACTACAAAAGGTGCTAATGATTTGCAATGTTATTATAGCAGACTATACCCTGTTTCTAACAGCAGCACAGTTGTAACCCTACATTTTTCAACACTTCTGTTCTGATACATAACAATAGCAATGTTGTGCACAGTAGTCATTTCTTTTAACATTTTCGTAAAGACCATTTTAGCTTTTATAGTGAAATAGCACCGTATGTACCAAATTCACAGAAAGCCGACTACTGTTTCTTTATTTATTTTTGGTTTTGAATGGGCAGAAAACAACATACTTTAAGGATATGCACTGAATTGTTTTTGTCACATTTCAAATGCAATGCAGCAGAACCTCATACTTACTTCCTGCTGTCTCCTCCATTGTATTTGAAGTCGTTCACTTGTTTTCAAGGCAGAAGACATAAAAGAAATGACCAATCTGCTGTGGGTTAGTGGGTAATTTTATGAGTGTCTGATGCTTAGAGGCACAAGCAAATGAAAAGCAGAAGTTTCTGTCTAATTTAACATTAATATTCCACCTTAAATGGTGCAACAGTTACATCCAGGCCCTCAAACAGGGACCATAATGTGACTGCTGCTCTATTTGAGGGGAAATAGAAAGGCAAATCCATACTTGTAGAAATGTTGACCTGAAATGGCATTTTAAAACAGCTTTAGCTGATTTTGCAGGTCTATGGAAGCATACAGTCATATGGGTCTGCCAGCAGTGGCAAAAATCCCAGGAAGTTTTAATCAGAACAGTGCCAGAGAGAGCATTCACAAAATCTGTCGGATCTGCAATTCTTTGAGTGTTTAAACGTCGATGTCACCTACATTCAGAAACTTAAATGTTTCTGAATGAACCCGCAAATTTTTTTTTTAGCAGATGCTAGCAGTATCCTAGATGTGAGTGCTTTTTTATGTTTTGACTGACTTGTTGATATCTATAGACTAAACTGAAGGCCTAAGTTTAATAATCCTGGCTTGCCATTACTAAGCTTGTCCATGTAAGCAAAAAACTCATGGGTCTGTTTCTGAATTGTGGACAAGGAGAGGCTTTGTAACTTTCGGTTCTTAAAACCCAAGTTACTCTTCCAACAGCAGCCAAGGTCTTTATAAACTGCATTTCTTATTGTGTCGTGAAAGGCCTGCAATGATCTGACAGAGCAGTTTTTGCTGTCTCTGCTTGCTGGGTGATGGTAAAGACATAAAAATGTCCGAACTTATGTGTAAAAGTGTCCTGTCATGTTGATCTAAGACCAGTTAATCTCGTTCTTATATGACTGGAGCATATAACGCCTGTGCCAAATGAATATAAATGGACAGACTGTACCTGGAGGTGCTCAGGGCTTCTGTCAGGGTGATTCATTATACAGAAACATGTAGGGTTGAGACAGTAATTGGCCCAATCAGGGTTACAGTGATAGCAGTGATACATGCTGGGCATAGACTATACTGAACAGCTGGGAGGCAGGCATATGCCCTGCTATGAATTTGACAGTGTTTCAACAAACTTATTTCCAGCTTTGAGTTTAATATTGCTTCATGTTATCTAAGGCCATTTCCTAAAACAATTCAAGACAGACTGTCTTTATTTCATTTACCGTTTGAGTTCTTATTATGCTGGATAAGAAAAGTGGTGAGCCTACACTCTTGTGGAAAACTGGGCCAAGGTCAAAATACTGTGGTGTCAGCATAGAGTATGACATGGTGCAAAACATAGTGCTGTACAAAAAGGCTCTTTTATTGGACTCTGCTCTAGTGAGGACCATTAGCCAGCGCTACTGACCAAATAGGATTGCTGGCAGGTCACCAGTAGTCACACATTCCTCAGTGATGGTAGGCATTAACACTGCACCACAACCCCACTAACTAGGCGCACAGTCTACAACACAGCCCAATAAGCACATATACAGAGATTTAAACTATCAGTCCCATAGCTTTACATCTTTTAAGTCTCTCTCACTGTATGACTGGTGTTACCTGTGGTTCAGGTCTTTCAGCTGTTCTTGGCCAAAGCCTCCGCACCTACACTGCTGAAATTACTGGTAGCAGGACACTGCAGTACTAATGGCTTTTACTAATGGTTTTGGTCTGGTCAGGATCCAGATCTAAAACCCTATAAGAGAACACTGGGTCTCACATTAAACATGAAGTTGCTTTGCAATGTCTTTTATCGGGGCAGTGTTGAGTGGAATGAAATTGACTCGTCTTTTTATAAAAGGTCTGCATATTTACAAGACTTCAACATGTATGTATGTATACTCAATTTCAAACACAAGTTTTGATTTGTGTGTTGAGTTTTTATACTTAATAGTCAACTTAAAAAAGGGGGACTCTTTCCATAGATTCCTTTAAGTGAGGTAATGCATAGTCCATATCAAAAGTCACACCTGTATTGGTATTTTGGCTGATTTAAAGGCTGAAAACATGACACATTATATAAGATCTTTTTTATTGCATATAATGAATTATAAATAACAATATTTCATTTGGAAAAGTGTCTCCTTAGCAACAAAATGAGCAACATGAGAAGAAGTATTTGGATGTTCACTGTAGGTCTGTGTAGGTTGGTTGGTAGTACATGCAACAATGAACTGTAAAATGATATCACAATTCAAAAAATGTAGCAATGGGCAACACTGAAAAGGTGTGCTTTATTAATTATGACATTGCATTTGCATTTTTTGCGCAATAATCAACAACCAACTCCAGCATGTCCATGTCATACACCACACTCCATACGACCTCCAAGATCTAGAGTTGTAGTGTGTAAGCAAACACCATGGATACATTTGAACCCATAAGAGCCCACAGTGACGTGTCACAAGCCAGGAAAGTTTATTATACAGCTTTATTGTTCATTTAAACTTGAACAATAAATAAATAAAATAGAGTCCTTAAGCAACAGATACTGAACATTATGGATGCATTTGTAAACATGTGGCCATGTTTACAAAATGGCATTGTGCTTGGTTAGTGCATCATTTTTTACTGTTACTATTTAATGATCTGTAATACATATATGCCATTCTGACGTCTAGAACAAAATGATGAAATATATGTTATGAAATGGTTATTGAGACACGTGTTACCTGTATTTTGAACTTAAACTAGTTATAAAAGATCACATGTAACCTCTGTCACAATAAGACTGATCTTCTATAATCTTATAATTAACGCTTCATCATTTGGCTCTAAATTCTTATTGTTTAAATTTCTTCATCCATTTTTTGTTACAAATATCTCATGAATTCAGTCAAATTATGAATTAAATGTACCCATAGACCCCTAATAGGCTGTTGATGGTTGTTTCATTTACTCCCATACATTATGAATAAACTGTTTTTATTTCCATGCTAGGTCAATAAATCATATTCTGAAATTATTTGTTGGGTGCCATTTATATATGGGCAAAGATAAAATATGACATACCTGTCAGCTAATAAAATATTTGTTTTGTAAGAGAGTCTGAAATCTTTTAGTTTAAAAGCTTTGCTGTTTCTTGCTTTCCCTGGTGTGCCACTGCACATGGGTGCATTCTTATTCCTGTCATACTTCTTTCTTTAATTTTTCTCACCCTCCCCTGGCTCCGCTACCATGGATTACTGTTGCTCATAATTACGCAGAGAACTGCCACAGAGTCAAATTGAAATGCAGAATCAATCTTAACATTAGCCATGATAATCCTTACCTTGCATTCCTCAGCCAGACCCATCAACCGCCCCACCTACACCCACTGTGTATGCTTCTTCAAACGATTACTTGCTATGCTTTGCCTGTCAGGGTTTGCTTTGTTGAGCCTATGACAAAGCATGATAATTAGAAGCATGCACGAGTGGATCCTGTAGGTGACCTCGTCCTTTCAGTGTATAGAGACTGCATTGCGGTAGTTGTGGAAATTTCAGTCCTAATGCCTCAAGGTCATGCATAAATACCATTTTATTAGACTCTCAGGGCACGGCAATTGATTTTTGGCTGTGTATGAGCACTCTTTCAGAGAGATCCTTTGGATTTAAAAGTATTTTGAAATGCTAAGTGTAGTGGCACACAGAAGCACACAGATTTTACGAGTATGCTTTACATTTTACAGTGTGGTGCATTTGGAGTCTAAACACCCATTAAGGACAAGTTATTAATTTTTCAGGAGATGTTTATGTGACTATTAGATATAAGACCAGAAGAAAGAGAAGGGAAATAGGAAAGTGGGTGGGGGTGGGGGGGTTGGGTCTTCACTATGGAAAGAATTCTGTAATTATCCTCTGTAATAGTCTTTGGTCTTGCAGACCTTTTGCTGTTGCTGAGCTTGCCAGTGAGTTTTAAAAATGTATCAGATTGTTAATTTGGCCACTTCTAAAGTTCCTGCTATCTCTCTAATAAGCATATTTGGCTTTTCAACTTGCACTTTTTGGACTGAATATCGAGAGTTCCTATGAACAGTTACCAAATGCATATTCACTACCTGGAACTTTTTGACTCGACTTTGTATCTTTTTAATTTGTCATGAAGTAATAATTTTGTTATACCCCTTAAAGCTGAAAATCTACTGCCTTATTTTAAATGCACTGTGGTGGTGTACAGAGGGGTCTATATACTAATGAACCTGTATGTAGTTGTACAGGCTTTTGTGTGCCCTATTTGTGTGGTTATGGAGCAGAAGGCAGGAAACACCCTGGACAGGTTACCAGTCTGTCACAGGCCAGACACACAGACATACACATTCACACATGCACTCACATGTTCCCCAATTCTTTAGCACCATGGGACTGTGGGACGAAAATGGGGCATCCAGAGGACACCTATGTAGACATGGGGAGAACATGCAAACTCTACAGAAAGGACCTGGGACGCCCCAGCCAGGAATGGAATATTTAAAGAGCTGTTCCTGTAAATATGTTTTATCTGATTTATAAAGTTAACAGCCTTTAGGTTTAAAGAAACTCCACAGAACATAAAGGATCAAATAAAGTGACTAAAGTACATGTGCAAAACTGCATGATAAAGTTGAAGGATCTTTATTTTGATCTTTATGTATGATTACTAAAATAGCATTGTTGCTTCAAACCCTCTGTCAAAATTAATCAATACATCTCATGCAAGTTCATTTATTGTACACCAAAATAATAGCATGGATCATTTAGGCAGTCGTTATCTCAACATCCGCTGTATGTACTGGAAATCTGAAAGGTCTACAAGCAACAGAAGCACCTTGTTATCAAATGCATTGTATTTACATGTTAGAAACCGGTTTGGGAACCCCAGGCCAAATGACAGGTTTTGTTGATTTCTAAAATAAAAAAAAAGTAAAGAAATTCATTCAATTCTGTACAAAGTTGGAAGACCAAGAAAACTGTGCTCATATGCTGGCAAGCAAGGCAAAGCAAAACTCATGACAGAAAAGGAGCTGAAGCTGACGGGGATTTGGTGGTACACCATTCTACTTATCAGCATTGCTTGCACAATTATGATATGCACGAAAGAGTCTAGAGAAGGAAGTCTTACCTGAGACCTCATCTTAAAACAACATCGAAACCAAGGCATTTTGGAAAGTGCTGTAGACTGATGAAGCAAAAATATAGAATCTCTGGCCACACTCATCAGAGGTAACGCATGTTTGGAGACAAAAAGGAGCAGCATTTGATGAAAATAACACCTTGTCAACTGTTGAGCACAGGGTGGATTTGTTATGCCTTATGGTTATGGGGCAGTTAATGGCACAGAAAACATACCCAGGCAGATGGGAGAATGAATTCCACTAATTATCAGTGATTACTCTGAGCAGATGTAATACAGTCAGTCAAGAAACAGAAGCTGAAAAGACGCTGGGTTCTAGAACAGGGCAACATTCCCGAAAAAATAACCCACTAGGAACGTCTTTAAGAAATACAAGATAAATTGTCTTTAAAAGATATTCACAGCCTTAAAGGTCTTTGAGAATCTGGGAGTAGATGTTAAACATGCTGTGCAGGCAACATATCTAACATATCAATGAATTGAAGCATTTGGAAAGAAAAGTGAGTGAAATTTCCTAAAACAAAAATGACAGTGGGGTTGTCAAGAGTGTCCATATAACTTTTTCATAACCCACAATTACAGTTGAATTTATTTATTTTATGAATTTATTTTTTTTAAAGTAAATCAGAAACAACCTTTTAAAAAAGGTATGTTTTTAAAATAGTACATTGAAGAGTTTGTGTTTACTTCTTTTCTCTTAAACATCAACAAAATACGCAATTTGGCCAGTGTGTTCAAACTTTCACATACAACTGTAAGGCCTATAACCATTGCCTTTGTGTTACCATTGCCTCATTGCCTCTTTCAGTGTTGCCTTATATACACCAATATATACACCTTATATACCAAGACAAAGTAAAAAAGAGATCAGTACTCTTGAATGCTAGTGTAAGTGATATGAAAGTCTCTTTGAATAATAAACTAGATACAAGCATTAAACTAGTTAGAACAGCATTGATAGGGTGCCTGCATTTAGTAGTTGCTCTACTTCTCCAGAATTCTCCTTTTAATTCCTGTCTAGAGTAATCCTCAGACGGCATGAGTCTGCAGTCAGACCAGCGGGGTGGAAGAACTGCTCCTGAATCATAAAACACTTGGGTGTATTGAATGCTCAGACACTTTCTATTTATGTGTGATGTTCTGGATCACTCAGTGGAACACTTTCTCTGAAGAACATGATAGACTCTCTCTCTGTCTCTCCCTGCCTTTCTTTTCATGCTGCCCAGACTACCCTGTATCTACTGTTGAGCAGTGTGGCAACCTAGAAGCTGTGTAGATTTTTGGAGACTATATATACAGAGACCAGATATATAGATATGAGCACAGGTGCAAAACAAAATGTGCCTTTACAGGACCACAGTCCAGAGTGCCTCTGAAGTTAATGTTCAGTTTAATAATGCTGCGCAGGGGATCACACACTGCGAACAGGACCACCCTTTAATGGATAATAGTGAATGCTCCATCAAAACCTTTCAGAAAGCTTCAGAGGAAAGGGAAATGACTGTTCACTGACAGAGCTAGCGGTGTTAACAAATTAGGCCCTTTCCCGCCAAAATATTTCACAGCTATAAAATTCTGTTCTGACTAATAGAACAAAATTAGTTAAACAACACAGACTGTGCACACATATTGGACATAATAAGTCATTTAGACCAGGGAACTCACATTTGTGTGCAACCTTTATTCCTGATACAATGGTAGCAATAAACATGCGCCACAAAAACAAGCCCATGTGTGCAGAGTGCAGTTAAGAATGGCTTCATGTGGCTTGGATCAAACATCAGTCTAACATGAAGAAGGATGATGGCATAGACAATATAAACACAGCTCTCAGTAGGGATATTTGGCAGTGTTTCCCTACATACAAAGACCAATCTGAATAAAACAGGAACTCTTCAGTGCTGGAGGAAATGATTTTAATTAAATGTTTTACTGAACAACAACAACAAAAAAACTAATTAGAAAACCAGTTTATTATTATATGCTGCAAGAATACACTTACTGTGAATTCTTTCAGCACGTGTTTAAGGTCTGTGTGCCCATTAAATCTTCTGCCATAAATAGTTTCCCAATAATGCATATCTGTGACAAATATACTACAAGTCTATGCCTAGTAAAAAAGGCCACCACATGTTGATACGTGGAATATCTGCTGCACTTTTAATATTGAAGCCTATTCTGTGTGCAGTTCTTTATCTATTGTGTACATGACGTTGGACTGCATGGCTAAACTTGTGCACCAGTTTATTTGTATTGTGAGCAAAATGCCCAGGTATGCAAACTAAACCACTGTGGAAAGCTTAGTACATCAGGCCCTTATGGGCAGTCTCCTTATGAACACACCTAGTGTAGATAAATGTAGTTGCAAAATTTGTGTCAATTTTAAATAAAAATTTGAAATTTCTTTTGGAAACCATGGATGCCAAGTCCTCATGGCTAAAGAGGAGGGGAATCCAACCTGCACATCTTATGCTGAGTGATATGTACCAGTTGTGGAGCAACATATGCTGCCACCCAGATATCTTTTTTAGAGAAGGTCTTTCTTATTTTAGCAAGACAATAAACCACGTTCGCCCCGTATTACAGCAGCAGCAAGGAAAGAGTCTGATTGCTAAACTGACCTGCCTGCAGTTCAGAAAGGCAAACCAATGAAAATACAGAATTACAAGAAAGGAGACAAAGGAGTTTACAAAACTACAGCCACTGGTCTCCTCAGTTCCCAAATGCTTACAGAGTGTTGTTAAAAGAAGACATTATGCAACACACTAGTTATTATAAACCTGTCCCATGTAATCATGACCCTGGAAACATGGATATTTTTCAGAATATACTGTCTTTGTATTATTTGTATTCCAACCATTTTGCAAACACTGCTGTATTCATTCATTCATTCATTCATTCATTCATTCATTCATTGAATTTATTGCCTCTTGTTATGTGCAGCGTACAAATATCTGCAAGGCCATGGCTCAGTACACATCAGTATCAATATAATATTATAATAATACAGGATTATGGCCATGTAATATTCATGACCATGAATCCGTAATAAGCATTACTACTTACAGCTGCCTTGTACTGTATTTGCAGATTTTTGTTATTGAATGAATTAAAATTAAAGTTGAGTTAATTATGTTTTAATTCATACTATAGTTACCACTAATTACAGTGAATGAATAAGATCATATATATCTTAAGTTGACATAGATGCACTTACTTTGAAACAATTGATGAAAAGCTAATTATCATTAGTGTTGCTGTCTTATTTTCTAAGCTAAAAAGCCTTTCCTAAGCTTCATCTGAATGGGCATGCGAATTCACAGTGCTGGCTTTGGTGAGTCACATCCCTTTAGAGGAAAGGAGGGAGTAAGGGGAGGGAGCTGTAGTAACATTGATGGCTGTAACCCAATTACCCAGTGTAACCTGTAGCAAACTTTCCTCATTTTCTAGCAACCAAATGCTTTTATGCATCTGATGATGAACCACTCTTCAAGCTAATTTATTTTACACTTTTTCACCTTTTTAATGGCCAGTTATGAGGCTTCCTAGTAAATGAATGCACAAGTTGAGTTGAGACAAGATCACTAAATCGCTCTAACTTTAAATTAAAAGAGCCCAACTTCTCTCAAAGATTATTAGCATTGCAGATTCCCAGTTCAGAGTGGATGTCGCATCAGCAGTGTTCCAAAAAATGTGACTGTTCTGCTTTTAGAATTAGAGATAAAGCCTGACCCAGTGGGCCAAGCCTCTTAAAAAACATGAAATGAAACATAAAGATTATGAGGTGAAAAGGAGATGCTTTGGCAGACAAGCAGGATTTGCTGTATTTGTTTAGCTAAATAACACCCACTCTCAGCCACTTTCTTTCCATCACCATGCACTCTCTGTCTAATGCCATTTGTCATGTTAGCCTTTCTCTCGTGTGCATGCTGTAAGGGATCAGTCCTCATACAGGATCTCTTCTGTACGGGAGGGAGCAGGGATAGAGTGATGAGGTCAACCATGGAACGAGGTGAGATTAGAACACAGACAGAAGAGATTGAAAGAGACAGACAGCACACCCCAGAGCTAGGCTAACACATCCTAAAGCACAGTTACGTGTAGCAAGGACTCACACACAAAGTGAACACTAACACACTTACCCAAGCCCACCCTACCCACGGTAAGCTCAGAGATATCCAGTAGGGAAATGCATGCTTGGGAGGGAGAAATAAGCCTAGGCTGTGATGTACAAGTTAATGTACAGACAGAACAAGGCATGCCAGAGGGCTTGGCGATAAGTGTCATCTCAATAGTTCTGTCCAACCTGTAAACCTGCTGATTCTTCTGTTTCTAGAGTCTACCTCTCTCTCATCAAAGGTTACCACGCTCACAGCAATAGGGCAATTTGTGTACTGTGGCCAGTGAAGATGTCATTTTCTAAATACCACTGAGGACAGTGAGTAGGTGTGTGTGCGTGTGTGTGTGTGTGTGTGTGTGTGTGTGTTTGTGTGTGTAGTGTCCACAGAGATATCAAAACAGTGTTTGTTCTCTTGTGTTGACATCCGTGACATGACTTGAGATTGTGGGAATCTGGGGACAGATGTGAAATGTTCCAGAGTGAAATAAACATGACTGACATTTGCTGTGCTATTCTTTACGCAAGCGGAAGTCTGGTGGTTCAGTTTTAGATTCTGGAACAGACGCCTTCTTATACCTGTCAACCAGATTTAATATGTTCTGCTTTTTTGCCAAGGGTAAGAGGCCAGTTTCTACAGAAAGCACTTCAGACATGGATTTGCACAAATGCCATAAAAAATTAAAAGCTCAGCCTTTATTTTTTTAGCCACATTTTGCAGTATGTAATACACTGTGCTTCTTTGCTGTAATCTGAGATGTATGGATTGTTCTTTGCCTGGAACCACAGGACAGAAATGAAAGAATTGCTCTGTTATTGCTTTACTCAGAGAAAACTTCAAAAGAAAGAAGATAGTGTATAAGATGAAAGAGTTTGGAAACACATGGAAAAACATCTGCTTCCAGCACAAAACAAAAGGCTGAGTCTCCTGAGAGGTGAACTACGTGAGATATTGTTCTCTGTCCTCAGATAAAAATGTCAGTCAACAAGTTTAGCACGCTTCCACCTGCTAATAATGGCCTTTCATTTAATGTAGTCATGTGTAAGGCAAAGTCATCTTAAGTCTGACTTCCCAGGTCAATTAAACTCATTCTGAGCTAAAGAAATCTAAAGGTATAGTACATTTCTTACTCTTTTGCTTGCTAGATCTTTTACTGAGTTTGAGTTAGTGTGTAAGCTTTGTTAAAGTTTCACATCACACCTTTCAATCCACAGTTCTTTATGAACAAAATGAAAATTAAGCTGCAGAAAAAGCCATCATTTTTACAATGTTACGAAAAGCAATGTGTTCTGCCTATTCGGCCTATACCAGTTCAGCCCCACCCATTCATGTTGTACCATAAGTCATAATGAGTTTTTTAACCCAGATTACTTTTTGAATGAGTCACAAACCAGAGCAGCCAAACAGAGCAGAGGTTATCTGTGTCACCTCATGTTTCTGAGACTGAAACATAAGAAATGTTTCCTGCTTAGACAGCAGGGCACCCAGTCATGTCTGAACCAAATGCCTGTGTAAACATATTGACGGTGTCTAATGATAAACAAGTATCTCCAAAATAGCAACTTTACAGGAGAGCGCAAAAACCTTGTAATGAAATTGTGATTGTAATGTAAGTCCAAACTTTTTTTCCAAGCAATTTGGGATAATTTCTGTTGGTCCATTATTCATGAAATTCTCACACAGTGTAAACAGCAGCTGCTGTGTTCAAAAGATGCATAAAAGTCAAAATCAACAAAAATGGAGAAATATGATATATATATAATATATATAATATATTATATATATATTATAAATATAATATAATTTTTTTATATATTCAACAGCAATGATATGCTGCTGCCTGCTGAGGTTTCTCTTGCTGGCTGCTTTCTGAAGGCAGGGTAGCTGTTTTACTACTTTACATATCCCGTAATCCTTTGTGCCATCACTGATGTAGTTAGGAAAAATAGCAGAAAGCAGCAGCACTGGTAGAGGAGGAGAGAGACTGTTTATTATACAAACATAAACTATTACTTGTATACATAGTGCTTTATCTTGGCTGTAAAAAGCAACATGTCAGATGACTCAACTTGTCATATTCATACTGCAAACAATAGGGTGTAACATATTGCTAGAATATACACTGTTGCTCCTCCTCCCTCTACTGTTCTCACCGGTCTAAGAATGTTGTGAGTTCACCATTATAAGTCATCCCTTTACTTGTCAAAAGATGATGGAGTTATGGAATTGCTGAAATTTTGCTTATCTCCATCATCTCCTCCCTGTTTCCCAGCCCTGTATCAGTCCTACTACAGGTATGAAGGAAAGGGGTTCCGGCCCACCAGGTACCGACAGAAGAGGTCTGCTTTATCAGCAGTGATGTGCCACTTTTATGCAGTAGCACCGCACACACAAACAATGGGCAGATTTTTTAAAATCAATTTCATACAGTTTGACATAAAATTGTACAGACACAACAAACGTACATGGTCGAGAACTGAAAGGGCTACATTTAATGTAAACTGGATAATGAGGGTCAAATAGCTAAATGTCCTTGATAAAACTGTGCCTTGTTATAAACTTTGCTGTTTAAATCTCCACCTATATTCCGAAGCTCTAATCTTTTTTACTCATGAGGATAATATCTGACTGATGTGATATACATCAATGATCGTGATCTTTGGCAGATCCTGCTGAAATCTAATGTAAAAAGTAGCACACGCTTATATCAGTGGATGTTGTTGTGTGCACACTGCTTATGCTGGAATTTGCTCAAAGCGATCTTATGCAAGTAGCAAGTTGTCAAGTTCTAGTGGCAGTGGTCATTATAGTGATCGTTTGCCAAGAGCTTCAGCCATAATTGTATTTACTCCTCCTTTCACTAGCTATAGCTGTCCTTAAATGATCCAAGCAGTAATAGAACTTTGTTAGAATATGCGGTAGAGCCAATGCAGGGGCAGTTCTGCTATTTTGGACTGCTTCAACTCGATTCTATAATCAGTCACACTTACTTTTTGATGTACAAAGACAGTACAGGCTGGGCTAGCTGGCTAGCTTGCTAACCTCAGTAGATATCCCTGCAACACCATACATAGACATCTTTGATAAACTTTAATAGTCTTAGTCATTTTGGTTGATGATTCTCTTACTTTTGGACAGGTTAAGCTAAAAATAATACATTTTGTTCCTTCAGATGATATTTTTCTTTTGGCAAAAGATGGTAACATCTAATACTAATAGTTAGCAGGGAGCTTTCGCATCTTGGCATGCGTCTTCGCTGCATTTGATGTGAATTTAAACAATTTGGTTGCAGACAAAAGATCAAATGCAGGTCATGTGCCCATTCAGAGATACAGTTAGGCTCAAAAATATTTGGACAGTGACACAATCTCCACACTGAATTTGAAATGAAACAGCTGACAAGCAATTAAAGTGTAGAGACTTTTTTTAAATAAAATCTGGTATTTTTTAATTCCTCATAAGGGGTAATTAAAAACAAAAATATCCTATAAATTATTTGCAATTTATGGGACATTGCATCACCAAACACCGGGATTCCCTCTTTGTGAAGCAAGTAAAATGCATGCTTGCCGATCGCGTCCTCATTGTCAAGGTATCAAAAAGTAATTCTGAGCAGAAAAAACAAATTAATTCGGCTGCTTCTGTCTTCTGCCACATTATCACTCAGATCCAATAAAAATGTGCCGTCATTTTTACCATGTTTTACAGAAAGATGTTTGCAGGCATTCCAAGCCTTCTCCATGACTCCCATCTGACAGTCTGTCCCAAACCTGTTCCAAGAATGGAGCTTCATCACCTGGCTTTTCTATTTTTGAGGCTGATTACCGGGCATTCCCCTGTATTTGCTCTCATGAAAAGCAAGTGAGATAATGCATGCTTCCGAGTTGCTTTCGCTGTATGTTTTGGTTTTTTTTTCTTCATTGTCATCATCATTGTACTTTTGTGAGCTCACCATTGCGCTCTTTCTTTGCCAGAATGTTCCAAACTGTTGATTTGGCCACTCCTAGCATTTCAGCTATCTCTCTGATGGATCTTAAAAAGAGGCAGCTACATATTAAAGAGCTGTAATTTCTAAACCCTTCCTCCAATTAGTCTGCACTTTAAGCCCATGTTGATTATACAATTGTATCTTGAATATATTTTGGTAAACAACTAAAATTCCAAAACTTGTGCCACTGTCTAAATATTTCTGGGCCTAACTCTATTTTCAATGTAGAATAGTAAAGTAATGAGTATATTCTGGAGAGTATCCATTCCAGACATTTCCATTCTAGAATCTTCTCTCTTCTCGGCTCAGTAACACTGTTATTTTGCTCTCCCAGTCTTTTCTGGCAATGACAATTTCCCTGTTGCATCTGTGTGTCTGTTATAACACAGCATAGCCCACTCTGCTCTAATGAACCGTGTAGGCTGAATGGTTGAGTACTGCCGACAGTTCACCACACTGCCTGTTTACTCCTCTACCTTTCAGGGCTGATGTTTTTCTGGTTCTCTTTCCTCCTCCTCCTCACCCAGTCCTGAACTGTCAAAAGGCCTTCCTTGGGAATAGTTAGCACAAACTTTCTCGACGACAACGCTCCACTTTAAGGGCGTCTTCTTGCTCAGCCCTAATTTTAAAGGACAGGTATTCAAACAGTGACCATGTTTGTACAGAGCCTAGAAGGAAAATGGCTTTTGTCCACACCAAGAACCCAATATGATGTGTGTGCACTTTACCCATCTTCTGCAGGTTTGGCTGAACTGAAGAGCTTAATTAAAGCTTGCCTATGGTAATAGAAATGAGATCTAATTAGACAAGGAGAGACTGCCTTTAGTATTTGTTATCTCTCTATATAATGTACTCTTTAACTTACTCATGAGCTTCATATGGTTCAGTATCATATTGAAGCAGGTAAAAAGGATAGATTGGATTCTGCCAGAGGTTTGTGTGTTTTTCCACTGTGGGTCATTTGCTCTTTCATGATGAGATATGTTTACCCACTCTGCTCACCACCTGTGTGTATCTAATTACAGACTGAGCAAAGCTCCCAGAGCTCTTATCTGTTCCGCTGCTGCTCCTGATCCATCTGCCACTCAAACTCTGAGGCTGGGGAAGGGAACAGAACTGAATTTTAAAATGTCTCCCATCGCAAGGTGATCTCTGTGGTTTTATCAGCAGATGTTCATATTGGATAAAATAGTCCAGTTTAAAGACGCACAGTATAGAAACACAGTCATCAAACTAAAAATTAAAACATAGCTGGAAAAAATAGTAGTTTTGGGAAAAAATGGCTTTCTGTATTTCAATGCCAAGTGTCAGCTTTGGGGAGAGCAGAACTCGTCTACCTTATAGAACTGGCCTATAACTAATGACTGCAATTATTCTCATGCACATGGTTTTTAAAAAACCTTTACCAATACGGGTGACTCATTACAGTTCGTTATTTATGCACTGTGGGGCTACAAGAGGAAAAGGACAGAGGTACCATGACGCAACAGCTAGTTGAAAGTTGAAAGTTTGAGGCACATGACTGTGTTGGGGAGAAGTCAGCTAATGACTTACATATACAATCTCATAAAATGATTTTCAGATACTGTTTTTATTAAATATTATTTCCGCAAACATTAATACACAGGTACATTATATTTGATGGGTTTTAACCATAGGGACAAATCAAATAGTAATTGTGGCATTTGCAAAAGTTTGGCTACCCTACTAAGTATCTCCTTTGACAAATAGACTCCTGCTCTTCTTTTAAGATATTTCCCACTCTTCCTTGTGGAACACTTCTAGTCCTCTAATGTTTGTGGACCCTACAGCATACAGAGGACGTTTAGGCTGTGAGGGCCATTTCAAAACTAGCGTTTCTTGAGCTAGTTCATGTTGAAATCCATTTCTTAATTTACCCCTGCTGTGCTACTACTCGCTATAGAATCTCAAACCATATCAGATCCACCTCCATGTTTTAGTTGTTGTCAAAATGTTCTTTACCTTTAGTAGTTATAGACAAAAAGTTCATTTTTACTTCATCAATATGCACCACTTGATTCCAAAATGCCCCTGACATAGCTAGATCTTGTTTGCCTGCTTCTTTTTTTTGTGATGAGGTTGCAGGTGAGGTTTCCTACTGACGGCCCCAGTAACATGTTTTTGTGAACAACACTGCACAGTAGAACAGTGCACCACCTCTCATGTGTCAGTGAAACCTTTCATGTAAGTATTTTAATGTTATGTGGTGTCATTTTGGACAGCATTCGGGCAGTTCTGAGACTTTCCCATCAGCTCTAATGTCTTTGCTGTCGTTTATAGGCTTCCTTTTAGGCATCGTTTAGCTTCATTTTCAGTTTCTCTGCTTGACGCTTACAGGAGCCTGTTGTTGTTGAGTGTCAGCAAAAGGGGTAGAATTTATTATGCTCTGGAAGTGTCATCAGATGGTAGTTCCTTATGACAGTTCTTGACTTGCCTAATTATTCCTATTGAGTCATTTAAGGCCTAATGAGTTCATCAAGTTCTGAGACATTACAACAGAAGGATGTGTCAGCTTTTGCACATGAAGCAGTAAATCTATTTTTTTTATTTAATTAATTAAATATAAAGTAACAGCATCTTATCTGCAGAAAATTGTTACTTTTTTAAAAATAGTTTGCTGACAGATCTGCCTGCTTCTAGTTACTTTGAAACAAGAAAAATTAAAAATGCAATTTTTAAATGTTGCTGTTTTTAATTTCTTGAGCTAAAATGCAATAGTGTGGTTTAGATTTCTCATACATATTTATATGTTTCAAGTGAAAAGCTCCTTCATAACTAAAATTCATTATTATTCCATTAGCATTGACTATTCTCTACCAATAGCCTGTTTGTTTTACATAAATTAGTAAAGGATCATATGTGCCCATGCAGTTTAATCTGGGAACATGAAACCTGACAATCTAGGACACTACATGTTCTGTGTAAGCCACAAAAGTACACATCTGCTATTGAATGAGCTGACAAAAGACCGAATGATTTTAAAACACTATTGGTAGACCCTGTTGAAGTGCACGGCACATTAGAAGTGTACGTAACCACTGTTGGGAGGATCTCATTGAAAATGCGAGACATGATGCATCTAGCTTGCTCGTGCAACCGCTTGTAGGCTTGTACTGATTACATTTTGGAGATACTGGTCAGTTTCACTCCATTCTAGGGTAAAGCGTCTGCTGCACAGCCTTCAGATAATATCTTATTTAACCTTACAGCAAGTCGGAGTATAAAAAAATATTACCTCATGAAAGAGAGAAGATGATAGACCTGCAGTTTATGAATTATGTATTTTTAAATGGGCTGTGAGTGAATGTATAGGATAGCGAATAATGTTAGAGAAGTGGAGGCGCTGCCCAGTTTCTGAATGCGTTGTAATAGCTTGATGCATTTTTAAACCCCTATTTGGCTCAGGACCCACTGGCTTTGAATATCTGCAAAGAAATATGCTTTCAGATTCATGCACAGAATTGAAAGGTAAAAGGTGTTCTCTGCTGATATGAGACTGAACACACTTTAAATACATACAGATCAACCCTCCTTAATAGCTGTTCAAAGAATTCTCTCATTATAAAACACTTTGTATGCATATTAACTTAAGAGGTGATGCATATTATGCAGACAGTTTTAATCCGGCACCTTAAATATCAAAGTTTAATTGGTCCAGCTTCATCCAATTTCTATAAAAAGATGGATAGAAATTTTATGGGACATTAATACTTATGAGTTTCTGATGAGCTTCTGTAATTGAGCATTTATCATTTTAAAAGGACCCAGAAAATGTCTGGATGTGAGACTAGTGTTAAATACCAAGATTACAGGAGTAGTTTGTGGGAAATCAGATTCGCATGATTTTCTGCTTACTCCTAATGCACACAAGCAGCCAAAACCTTTTGGTGTCCAGGTTTTACTTCTTTAGCTTAGAACTGGAGCTTCCAGGCTCTAAATAATGACAGCAAATAGTCACTAAAGTCATTCCACTAAAACAATACAAAGTCTTCATAAACAGTATTTGCTTTAAAAAATGTCGATAGGCTACATACACTGTTCCATTAATGTCATAGATAATTTATTATTTACAATTAGAAATATATTATCACATAATATCCTATTTTTTATTCCACTGTGCCTTCAGAGTGCTGGAGCATGCTGTAAATGGATGTTGATGTTAAATAAATGAACATGTGGATGAGGATCATCAGCGTTATTGTTCAATGGTAACATAGAGCATTTTTTCTGGCTAATAATCTATAACCTGATAAAGAGGTCACCTTTCAGTTTCAGCAGCCTTCGATATTCGTATCACATAAAATGGCATGAACAGACATTATTTACACATTTCATTAAAATTAGAACTGCATCATCATTTACATAACTACACTACTACACTACACTACATATCATTCATGAAACATCCTGTTTTATGGTACTTTTGAACCTTTAACTGTGGTAGGCTGGAGGCCAGGGCCATGTTGTAAAACATTACTATCCAGGTAGTGTTAGCATAGTAATAACTAAAGCTTGCTCACCCACAAAAATGAGGCAAGAAAGACATTCAGTATTGTTATTGTACAACATCTTCGTGTAAGTGGGGAAGATTGTTCATTCGACAATTACAAGCAAGGTCCCCAGTAGGATAGTCTTAAATCTATAGCTATATCAAGAACATCTGTATGTGCCAGCTAAAAACATTAAAAGAGAGGTTCATTTTGTTTTTCTGTTGCAGCCACTTACCGTCATGCCATATGAAGATAAATGGACGAGGCTAAAGTTGGCTTTCTATTTAGCAGTTTCTTATTCAAATTTTCTGTTCCACTTTAAAAATGTGCAACACCGACATTATAGTGCTTTTAGCTTTTGTATACCACAAGCTAATTTAAAAACATTCTCCCAAAAAGCAAAGCAGTGACATGCATCCAATGCAGTGGACAGTTTGCTGCCTTAAAAGTGGCTTATTATTGATGCTCTAATCCTGCAATCAGGAAAGCAAGAAGCAGGTACAGTGGGGTGTGAAAGTTTGGGCAGCATTGTTCATTTTCCTGATTTACCTTTATAAAGCATTGATTGTTTGGATAAAAAAATTAAGTTAAATATATCATTTAAGGGACAAACACAGTGATATTTGAGAAGTGAAATGAAGTTTATATGAATTACAGAAAGTGTGCAATAATTGTCTAAACAAAAGTAGGCAGGTGCATAAATTTGGGCACCAAAAAAAAAAACCTTTAGTAGATCCTCCTTTCGCAGAAATAACAGCCTCTAAACGCTTCCTATAGCTTCTAATGAGAGTCTGGATTGTGGCTGAAGGTATTATATTAGACCATTCTTCTTTACAAAACATCTCTACTTCATTCAGGTTTGATGGTTTCCGAGCATGGACAGCTCTCTTTAAGTGACACCACAGATTTTCAATAATATTCTGGTCTGTGGACTGAGATGGCCATTCCAGAATGTTGTACTTGTTCCTCTGCATGAATGCATTAGTAGATTTTGAGCAGTGTTTAGGGTCATTGTCTTGTTGGAAGATCCAGCTCTGGCGCAGCTTCAGCTTTGTCACTGATTCCTGGACATTGGTCTCCAGAATCTGCTGATATTGATTGGAATTTATGCGTCCCTCAACTTTAACAAGATTCCCAGTCCCTGTACTGGCCACACAGCCCCACAGCATGATGGAACCACCACCAAATTTTACTGTAGGTAGCAGGTGTTTTTCTTGGAGTGCTTTGTTCTTTTTCCTCCATGCATAACGGCCCTTGTTATGCCCAAATAACACAGCACCTTATTCCAAAATGAAGCTGGCTTGTCCAAATGTGCTTTAGCATACCTCAAGCGGCTCTGTTTGTGATGTGGGCAGAGAAAAGGGTTCCTCTGCATCACTCTCCCATACAGCATCTCCTTGTGTAAAGTGTGACGAATAGTTGAGCGATGCACAGTGACTCCATCAGCAGCAAGATCATGTTGTAGGTCTTTGGTGCTGGTCTGTGGGTTGACTCTGACTGTTCTCAACATCCTTCGCTCCTGTTTATTCCAGATTTTTCTTGGTCTGCCACTTCGAGCCTTGACTTGAACTGTGCCTGTGGTCTTCCATTTTCTCACAATGTTTCTCACAGTGGAGACTGAAAGCGGAAATCTCTGAAATAGCTTTCTGTATCCTTCCCCTAAACCATGACGGTGAACAATCTTTGTTTTCAGGTCATTTGAAAGTTGTTTTGAGACTCCCATGCTGCGACTCTTCAGAGAAGATGCAAACAGGTGAAAAACTTACATTTGCCCCCCCTAAATACCCTTTCTCATAATTGGAGTCACCTGTGTATGGAGGTCAAGGGTCACTGAACTTACCAAACCAAATTTGAGTTCCAATAATTAGTTCTAAAGGTTTTGAAATTAATAAAATGACAACAGTGCCCAAATTTATGCACCTGCCTACTTTTGTTAAACCAATTTTTGCACACTTTCTGTAAATCATATAAACTTCATTTCACTTCTCAAATATCACTGTGTTTGTCCCCTATATGATAAATTTAACGCAATTTTTTTATCCAAGCAATTAATGCTTTATAAAGGTAAAACAGGAAAATTAACAACGCTGCCCAAACATTCGCACCCCACTGTATATAAACAGGCCAGATTTTGTTTTGAGTATGTTGGTAAAATCCTGCAACAATGTAAACAGTATTGAAAAAAGAATGAACATATGATGAGGTTTAGCAGTGAAGTGTACCTTTTAAGAATCAGCTAAATGGTACTGCTATGTTCTATAAGCCTGAAAAAGAGGTTACCTTTCAGTTTCAGCTGACTCCAATATCTTTGCCACATAAACATCCAAATTCAATTTGTAAATTGATGGGTATCACATCTATAGCATAAGCCCAAGTTGTCATCCTGGTGTCAGCACTTTTGACTGTCACTCAAATACTGCCTCACCTTGATGGGGCTCTGTGATATTGCAGTGATAACGTGTACATGATATCCTACTGCAATATGCCCTTCATTACTGCGATCACCCTGCCACTGGCACTGTGTTGTCCATGCCCTAAATGATGTGATTTAATGAGGAAGCAGTGCTTCTGCATTCCGCTAGTGGTGGAATGACCTTCCCCACCAAACTCTCCTTCCACAGACACCTTAAAATTCAGGGCACATCTTCTTTAACTTCCTTCCCCATGTCCTGAATTTCCACCCTGTGTGCCTACTTCTCTCTCGCAAAGGCTACTGTTTATAATACTCCCTGTGGAGCCTACCTACAGTGTTTTTAAAGGTGCTTCTCCTTTTTGAAGCCGATTTCAGGTGCACTGAACTGTGGAATCAGAAACCGATTCTATTCTGAGTTGCCCACTGGCCTTCCATGGATAAATCACAAAGAGCCTGAGGCTATAGGACGGCTCTGAAATGCGCACGGCAGATTCCATTAGCATATAAACTTTTATTTTTCGTAGTTGAATGATCTTATCTGCTCAGCTGTACAATTTCACTGTCCAAAGCATGGTATGGAGAGACGCCTCCACATCCCCCATCTTCCAACCCATATCTTTTTGTTTTCTTTTCTTCAGTTTTCTATTGCCATAGAAACCCAGCATGCTGTGGACATCATGTTGTGTCCTGTCTGTGTGCTGCGGTTGATTGATTTAAACTGCTCTAAATCAGAGTCTGATGGCTCAGAGGCAGCTGCTTATGAACCATGATTGTCTCTGAGGTGCTGCTGTGAAGCTGATGGAGCAGATGTGCGGCTTCAAAGCTCTGAAGCTGTTAGGCAGCAAAAGAACTTCATGAGTTATGCTGATCATGTCATGTCCATCTTGGGCTTATTTGCCTGTTTGGTTAACTTTCTTGATGCTTCAAACCGATGAAATGCTGATGGTTTCTGTGTTATTCAAACAGACTTGTCTAATCTCCTGTTTTGAGTTTTTATAGCAATCAGATTTTTATCACAGCTTGTTTAGCAGGAATTATTTTTTATAGGCCACATGCTAAGTGGAGATTAAAGTACTTTTAAGATGATGTCAGCTTTATAGAAGATAACACAGTGTTGAATTTTGCAGCATTAAAAGCTCTATGGTTTGAAGGTCGAACTGTTTCCTCAGGGTTTTGCTGGCAATGTCACAATCCCTGATCAGTAATGTGACTGCGGTGTGGTCTTCCCCTGTGTGTCCACCAAAGAAGTTGCATTAGTTGCTTTTCAAATCTTTATTAATTTACAGGGCTTATACCTTTGATAAGGTGGTGCAATATATATTGTCAGAAGCTGTTAAAACTGTCAGAAGCTGTTTATTTCTGATTTGCATATAGAATTATATACAATCATTATCAAAAGAATAGTTGCACTAACAGTTGCTATCAGCTCGGGCCTCATTGCTGTACCTGGCTGACCCAACAGTCACGACTGCGGGCTTTGAGAAGTGATATCTTCATGGGTCTTGTTGTCAGTGGCAGCAATATTTACAGACGACTGCACGGCACAGGACTACATGCACGCAAGTTACGACTTCCCCTAATATTATGTCAACGTTATCAAAGACTGCAATGGTGTTGTGCCAAACAGATATGGAGTGACTTAGAACGGCAGCAAGTTATCTTCAGTGATCCACTGTTTCGTCTTTAAATTACCTGAAGAAAAGACATTTTGAAAATGAATCTTTATACTGTATATTCACAGATTTCCAGATACACGGCTTGTGTAATAAGGTGCAGAGGTGTTTGAGAAGTTTGAGCTTACCAATCCTAATACCAGGCGTGAAATCCTCACAGCAACATTACAATATTTAATATAAATCCCAGTCAAAGACTGCAATGGTGTTGTGCCAAACAGATATGGAGTGACTTAGAACGGCAGCGAGTTATCTTCAGTGATCCACTGTTCATCTGGACAAACAACACATCCGTGTATGGAGGCACCATGGTCATACTCCAAACAATAGGGGGCAACCATTCACCAGACAATGTACAGTCATTCTCCTCCCTCCTCAGTTCATACCAGTCTACAAGAAATATTGTATGTTCAGCATCAGTCTTAATCCTCTTGCTTTCTAAGCACATTTTCAGTGGGTCTTACATATTGTTCCATTGTAGAATAAGTGCCATGGTGCCATTTTGCATTACAGCTTTGTACAATACTTAATATGGGTGTTTAGTTTTCAATACTAGCAGGCATCGATAGATAAAAGAGAAACATGGAAGTAGTTGGTGTCTATACAAAAGAATGAATAATCACTCTAAACTGTTAGCCCCATAAAACTTTCAATACTAATAGGCACGAGGAAAAACTATCTCATATTGGTAAGGCCAATGGGAAACATCTGTTGCTGTGAATTGTACTTAATTTCAGTGATTACATAGCTATGCAGTGTGCATCTCACACTGTGGGATACGACACCAGGTGTGCTATAATTCACTGTATTGCCTAAAAATCTAATTATATTCTTTCTCCTTTCTCCTTTGTTGACTGAGTCAGTCTGAGATTTATACTTTGACAAGAAGAACCAAAGTGGTTGTAATTATAGTACAAAGTGTGAAACTGCAATAGAAGCACCAAAGTGACTATCTATTTTGTCAGAGAAACGTGTGTGTCTTATTTCCATAACCAAAAAGAAAGCCACTGAATGCTTTCTTCATCCAAAAGAAATCAACAATGCCTTTGCTTGATGCTCTTACAAATAACAACGTCCCAGTAAATTGGGCATTTTTGTTCATTATTGCAACTGTTCTGTTCCAAAAGCACACATTCATATCTGACTTAAGACCTGAAATTTGACTCTGACCAGACGGTAATGAAAATTGCTTCTCATTCTGCTGCTGTGAAATGGCACTGTGAGTGCAAATACTACTCTTTGTGATGTTTTTGGTGCAGTGTGGTGCAATTTCATCACTTTGTAATGTGGAAAGTAATTTTTCTGGGTTTATCACTCAGAGGTGACACTAGGGGGTACACACATAACTGATCAAACTCTGTGTTTTGATGAAGCACTGTTGGAGAATAAGTGAATTACAAGTAATACAATACTGTATATTAAACAGCAATCATTTCAGCCCTGGTCTGAATATATATACACATCTAAAAAAGAATTATTTTTAGTGCTGTTGGTGTTTTTAATAAATATCTCCTCATCCAACATAAGTAGTCATCTATATACATTTTTTTAAGTAGGCTGAAACAGTCCTTTGGTGAAAAAGGCCATAAGCAACTGACTTGTCAAGCTTGCGTGAAGTGATGAATGACTGTCTTTCATTTCTGAAAGTGATGCATGGGGTAGTTTGTGTTCTGGAATAAGATTGTGATTAGTTTTACAGCACCCAGCACAATAAAATTCAGTTTACGAAAATAGTCTGAGAGGAGTCCAAATTGATGCAAGGTTTAAAAGTTTGGTAGAATGTATCAGTGCTTTGTTAGTGGTCTCACAGCAGACCTAAACTGTCTAAACCCGGCCTGTGCTGTAATAGCTTTAAAAGAACAATGGATCCATGCATCATATGATTAGGTTATGACAGCCCAAGCAATACTCTCTAAAAGTGGTTCTTCAAGGGAAGGTAATGGTTACTTAGAGAGCCTTGACAAATGTGGGCCATTCGTCTTTAAATTACCTGAAGAAAAAACATTTTGACAATATGAATCTTTATACTGTATATTCACAGATTTCCAGATACACGGCTTGTGTAATAAGGTGCTGAGGTGTTTGAGAAGTTTGAGCTTACCAATCCTAATACCAGGCGTGAAATCCTCACAGCAACATTACAATATTTAATATAAATCCCAGTCAGTTGTGTAAAGGTGGGACAAACTCCCCTTTAATATCCCTGATTTCAGATTAAACACTGGATGAAAAGTTACCTACACATTTTTGAACATCATGTGCCAGTGTCCCAGACAGGGATTAACTACTCTTAAAAAAATACAGTCTAGGACACTTGCCGTTTTTCCTATTAGCATCATCAGGTCCACATTTTGCTCCAACCTAACTGGTAAGACAGGAATGAGGGAAAAATATGCACCACCTGTGCACCGGTCTTCTGTGACCGAGAAGAGGTCAGTAAATGAGCATGTTACATAGTGACACTTGGTGGTGGTGTTATCTTTATGTTGTGCTCGAACTAGTATAGTATAGTATATTTTACTTCTGGCCTTTTGCAGCATCTTTATGGTGTGTAGGTTAATATTCTGACAGTACAGGTCTGTGCAGAAGCACTATTTTGAGTCGAACACAGAATGTAAGAACCTATTACTTCTGACAAAATGGTTCTCTCATGGTGTCAGACTGTCAAGGTTATGCTGCATGTTATATAAACTGAGAGGGAAGCTGTCTTTACTAAAATCAAGAACATCTCAGTGTCCCTTCAGCACAGCTGTGAGTGTGTCAGAGAGAAGTCTTATTTCAAAATCTTCTCCACTCCTGATTCTTGATAAGATTTATAAAACATATATAAACTCATATAAACTGAATTTCCGCTTAAAATAATCATAATTAAAAGTATTTCTGCTGTTTTACTATAAAAACTAACACTTTAATAAGTTAACATATTTTTAGTCTCAGCTACAGATGCTTTGTCAAATATAAATGGAGAGTCTTTAATACGTTAACCTGTCAGGCCATGTCAGTTGCATTCTGATTGGCTATCCACATTTCCATGCATATGTGATTCCATGCATTGTCTACACTAGTCTGATGTGAATCAACATATTATTGTTCCGGCTAGGTTCAGCCTAGCAAATGATAGTCACAGTCACACAGGCTCCTCCTAACATATACTATTTATGTTGTCATTTTCTAGAATGTCTCCATCTATACATCATGCCAAATGACAGCCCCTTGGTTGGTTGTTTTGTGTGCCAGTCTGCAGAACTAGGCCTAAAGAGACTAACACATCCTTTACAGGGGACAAATGCTAATATGCAATTTTCTGCTTTTGTTCTGTATAATGTCTAATTATAGAAACTTGACATAAAAATATAAACTATTCAATAACCTTTGCAAATCCCATGTTTCATATATTTTATTTTTTCCTCAATATTTTATATCTTCGGAACAAAAAAAAACACAAAAAAACCCCCACTAAAATACAGTGTGTGTGTGTGTGTGTGTGTGTGTGTGTGTGTGCATGTGTGTGTGTGTGTGTGTGTTTGTGTGGGTGCGCTGTGAGTCACCATGTAAGCCTGAAATAGAGGTCAGAGGGATCAGACTAAACTTTGACCACATCATACATCTTTGCTTATTAATGTAGCACACAGGCTCAAGAAGAAGACCTTGCATGATGTTTAGACCTCAAATTATGGACCTGGAATTAGGTCTCAACATTAAACTGATGATGACAATCGTATGCCTTTCCACTTTTCCACAGTGCAACTATGTCACATTTGGAGACATAAATTCAGCAAATAAACAGTAATTGTGCAGTAAAATGTGCAGAAGTGTGTTTCAGTTCAACAATTCAGTTCAATAATCAACAAAAACGGGTTATTTGACTAGGGATGCCTAAACCCTTGCAAGCAACTGTATGTATGGTCACTTTAAAAGCTTAAGAGCATATCAGTACTCAAACCGTGGGAAAAGGAGAATCAAAAACTCCAGCTGACACTTGTTTATCTGACTTTGTGAAAGTGCACTGGGACTCCAACAGTTATTTGCTTGACATGCCCCGTTTCCATTTGTAGGCCGAGGGATAATCTTTTTCAGACCTTCGGATTCACCTTTTTCAAAACGTGGTCCTTAGAAGGCAAAACGTTTAATCTGCTGCCCACTAAATCCTACACAGCTACCACTGCTTTTGTGTTTGTGTTTTCAGCACCCTGACCTACATCACAGACACTGGACTTCTTAGAGGAGCTGGCAAGATCACTAAAGGTCAGCAATTTTCAGAATAGCGCTTTATGAAACAGAACAAAAATCAAGAATACACTTTCTCCTATATCAGTTTTTGTGGTCATGACAAATCATTTGTAAGGATTTTGTTGGCGATAAGTTTCACAATATACTTTTTTTCTGGAGATGATGTATGACGTACGGTCCAGCACAAGAATTTCCCCTGTGTTTATTTGTGGATAAAATAAGAGTTGCATAACATCTTTGGAGCATTATTTTGGGTGATTGTGGAGTACATAGGCGGGGGATCTGTTTTTGTTTTCTGTTGTTTTTTTGAGAAACTGGTCAGAGCATGGTGTGTGCAATGTGTCATCACTCATTACAAAACCTTTTCCCACCATCTAAACACTTGGACATTGCCAACGAATAAAACCCTCAGAGGCTTATAGGCTCAACATTCTAGTTTCATTTATGATGAATCAGCAAGTAACAATTATTCCATAACTCTGGCTATGTAAGCCACAGCGAATCGAATAAGAATGCTTCTCTCCAGACACCATATAATTGTCTTAGTCTTACACAGATGATGAGTGGTGCTTCAGTGTCCATAATGATAAGGACACGGTTGTTCCATGTAGGCTTTATGTTTTCCCAGTGTAATGCAACTTATATCCATTTCACTGGGTCAGCAGGCTTATTCTGTATCTGTCATTGTAAAGATATTTCTTTTTTCCAATGACCATCTTTATTTTGGATGAGATACAATAGACCAAAAGCACATCATTCATCAGAAAAAATTCGACCAAAAATTTTGGACCAATCTGGACCTGATCCCATTAGAAAACCACTGATTCCACTTGCCTAGATGTCATTGTTTGCAGTGCAGGACCAGTAATGAAATTCCTAATCAAAGGCATGGTAGCCATTTCCCATCAATCTTTGTTGTATGGCTACAACACACACACATACATGTGTTTCAGTGAGTTGTGGGGGCAATGCATAGACTTCCATTAATTTCCTTAAGACTTACCCAAATCTTAAACAGAGTTACTACCAGCCTAACATTAACATGCGCACGGTTCTATACAGCACAGAGCTGTTTGTACCTAATAGTCTGTGTTAACTGTGTACTGCATTAATGACTCACCCGCACTTGTAAATAGAAACATGCTGCACCTACAGGTTGGGAAGCTCAAGCATCAACAATAGGAATAAACTATGAGCTAGCTACAGTTCAGTCTTTTCGAACTAATATTAGGCAGCTACTACAGCTGTTTTACATTGTCTCTGTTTGCTATGCATGCTGCAATGACTGTAACTCTTTGTGAACACATCTAAAAACATTTCATATTCACATTTATATTGTGGTTTGCGGGGATATAAGACTTGCTAATGTGCATTGACTAAGATGCATTTAATAAGTGCGTACATAGTTAAAATCCTGCTTTGAAAAAAATGAAACACTGTCTTAAAAGATCTCTTAGGGAAGACCATCCGTCTATTCTGGCTATTTGAATTTAAGAGCCCTGCCCTACATGTTTAAATAAAATCTGTTTCCTGTGAACTGCTTTCCCTTGAGCCAATGGCTGATGAACAGGCTCAAGAACAAAAGAACCACTGTCAAACCACACAGGAGGGCAACCCTAGGTTAGCTTCGCTCCTGCAGATCACAACCTGCCTGTTTCGTTTCATTTCTTTGAAGTGTAAATGGGTCATTCTATAATTTGAGGTTCATTTCACATCAACATAATATAAAAACGATGTTCTATATATTTTTTCAGTGTAACATATCCACAGGGGAATTAAGAAACTAAGAGTTAGGCAACTTTATCACTTAAAATTCTTAAAATTCCAGATATATCCTTTCAGCATCCATATACAGCAAGTTCACTTTATGGCTTCCTGTATTACACCACAAAGGATATACACATAGGGACAATAATGCTAAAATGAAATATGTAGTTTAAACACCACTTTGTGTTGTAAAACAAACAAACAGTTACATTTTTCAGTATAAAACCCATAAAAATTGTGTGGGGGTCAAGACGAGGAGGATGTAAGCGCAAGGATTTAATAAACAGAACAAATAAGACAAAACCAAACAAACCAGAAACACTGAACCAGGTTTGAAAAACAACAGACATGAGGACAAAATACCAAGCAACAACAAAGTTGACTACAGGGAGTGAACAAGGACTAACAAGGAACACCTAGGAAGGGGCGGAGCTACAAACTAAGGACAGGTGAGGGGACAGAAAAGGGGCTAAGACAAGAGGAACCAAAAACCAAAATAAACAGAAGCACATGGAACAGGACAACAAAGGGCACATGGAAGTGCAAGACACAAAACCAGAGAAAACAGACCAACAAGGGCAAGACAAGACAGGGCGTGACAAAAACCCACTTTTCTCATGTATGTATCTGGAAGGTGGAAGTACACCCACCCATCATTACTTGGCTTGTTTAACATACAACATATATCAGTGGTTAGCAGTCAGGATTGGTTGAGAACAATAGGGTTTCCCAAAGGTTGCATGATATATTTGTATAATGCATGCTGGGTATTACAGTGAGAGAGCACTGACTGATAAAAACTCAAAATCAATACAAAATTGTTAATACTGTCTAGACAACAAGCCTGAGGTGTGCCATGCTGTGCAAGAGAATATAATATTGCATCACATAACAAATCTGTTAGTTGCTAGTTTTAGGCCAGCACGTCTGTTTAATCTATAAAAGTTTAAATGTAGTTTTGAAGGATTTCAGCATGTTGGACACAAACCCAGAGATTGTTTTCTCTTCCCCTCTATATTAAAATGTCTGCCGGGACTCATTTTTGTGCTGTTGTGCTAAAAACAATGAACATATGGAAAATCAATTGCTTCCAAACAATATTAATAATTCATGAGAACAACTTGGTGATTTATGAAAGAAACCAGTGACCCAAATGATTTGTGGCATTATCCAATGTGTTCTTTTGATTTGGTGTGAATGCATGTATGCTGGATGTCATCAACTTCTCAACAGCATGATGACATATTTGTTGTGCACACAATGCCCATTTATTCTAAGGAATATTTTAAGTGCAGCATTACTGTGCACAATTTAGTGACCACCTTTTTATTTATACAAGATATTCATTTTTCAGCTTCACAAAAAAACAGAATATGTTCATCACAAAACTAAGGCTTTAACAAGTAAACATAATTTTAAGTACTTTAATATTAAGCAAACCTGCTCACTGCCTTTATTACAACTTTTGTTATTTTCAGGAGATCTACTTATTAAAGGAAATCTGTTCTGAGATGTCAGTCAGGCCCAGAAGTTGGGTGCAAGTTTTTTGTTTATTTTAGATCTTCTTTCCTCAAACATAGCCCCTAAAAAGTGGACAACTTTCTTATTTAATGCTTAATGAAGGTTTTGACAAGAAATTTAATAAATTGTTTTTTATATGCTTTCCCTTTTTTATTTTGAAATTGCTTTGCTTTAATCTAATTATTTAATTGTACCACTAAAATGTGCAGGGCAAAGTGCCTGCAGCACCAGGGTTGAGAAACACTGTTCTGGTCTATTGCCATCAAAAATATGTACTATAGAAAAATGTAATTTAGTTATTTAAGTTTTGCTCATGTTGTTTTTTGTGATCTTTCTGTGGACGATAATTGTTTGTCCTAATTTACATCACTGTTCAAGCTAACTCTTCTAAGTTTCCTTTGTTCATCCACTCAAATGTTTTATCTGCAGCTACGCAAGTAAGAAAAGCCACAATGTACTGAAAGTGGTGCAAGAAGAGCTATGCGACAAATACCCAACTCTTTGAACTGACATACGTTCATCTCTCTTTCTGTTGATCATTCTCCAGAAAGTCAAAAAGAGCAGCTAAACTCCTCCCGTTATACTCATTAAGCCTGATGGAAGAGAACGTTTCCAAGAGCTTGTGGACAGCTTCTGTTTTTAATGGAGAGGATTCATAACCCAACATCAAACACTTTTGCCCTCAGTTGCTAGGTTTTGCCCATGTGCTTTAAAATATAGAGACAAATTTAAACGGGCAGAGCAATGGTGCCTTCTGCGGTTAGGGAGCTTTTGAACCCCCATAGGAAGAGAGGTAGTAATGAGTGGGGTAATTTTAGGGGAGACGGTATTAGATCTGTAAAGTTGTTGGTGTCTGCTGCCCTTTTTTGCCTCTGCAGGGCACCTTGTTAATGTGGTGCAGGCAGGGCAGACTGCCTCGCAGCAGGAGTGCATTTTGTCTGGTAGACGAACTGAGACCTAAGAGACATATGAAAAATAACTACAACAACAAATTTAAATGGTAATAAAAGTTAGCAGTCTGTAGGACTGTCACAACACTGGATGTTATTTACAACCACTGCTGGTTTCCGGTACTGTGTGACGCATGCAACATTAATATAATTTAAAGTGCTGCTTCTACATATATTACACTGTTTCTCACATGTTTACACAATTCCCTCACATCAAATTTGGCATGATCTGGTATGACTGCTACACACTGGCTGTCACAGACTTCTCACCTCATGACTGCATGATGACACTTCTATTACACCCAACCCCCAGTCCTTCATGCCCCGTATTTAGTGAAAGACATATGTTGAACTAAGAAAAAATGTCACAATTGTTCACAGTCCAGTCGCTTTTTCATCACATGACTGGAATGAATAACAATAAATACTAGTCAACGTCCAAGATAAGTGCAAAGAAGAGCTATCGGTGCTATAAGAAGATTTACTTGAGGTAGTGCTGGACACTTCTATATGCTCCCATTTGCTTTAATAATTACAGTATCTTTAAATTGTACGTTCAGTTGCTTTAAGAGAAGCTAGTAAGATCAGTGCAGTTTTTATCAAATGAGCATGTGTGTTATTAGAGTGATTATCATATGAGCACTTGTGTTATTAGAGTGATTATTACATTAGCGCTTTTGATATTTCACTGATTATCACATGATGCTCCAGGATGACGACGAGTCTGCTTACAGATGGACAGTTGATCAGGTAGTCCTCTGGAGCAACCAGAACAACCTTGAGCTGAAAACAGCAAAAAGAGAGGAGATGACATTGGACTCCAAGATAAGCCCCCCAGCCTTTCTAGCACTCAGCGTCCTGGAGAAAATTGTGATGGCTGTGGAGTCTTAGCAGTTCCTGAGTATGACAATCACCAAGGACCTGAAGTCCTGAGTATCACATGAGTGCTTCTGTTGTTAGACAGATCGTATGAGCACTTGTGTTATCAGACTGATGATCACATGAGCGCTTGTGTTATTAGACTAATTATCATATGAGTGTTTGTGTTATTAGACTGATTATCATATGAGTGTTTGTGTTATTAGACTGATTATCATATGAGCGCTTGTGTTATTAGACTAATTATCATATGAGTGTTTGTGTTATTAGACTGATTATCATATGAGTGTTTGTGTTATTAGACTGATTATCATATGAGCGCTTGTGTTATTAGACTGGTTATCATATGAGTGTTTGTGTTATTAGACTGATTATCATATGAGCGTTTGTGTTATTAGACTGGTTATCATATGAGTGTTTGTGTTATTAGACTGGTTATCATATGAGTGTTTGTGTTATTAGACTGATTATCATATGAGCGTTTGTGTTATTAGACTGATTATCATATGAGCGCTTGTGTCATCCGACAGATGATCACGTGAGCGCTTGTGTTATTAGACTGATTATCATATGAGCGCTTGTGTTATTAGACTGATTATCATATGAGCGCTTGTGTTATTAGACTGGTTATCATATGAGTGTTTGTGTTATTAGACTGATTATCATATGAGCGCTTGTGTTATTAGACTGATTATCATATGAGCGCTTGTGTTATTAGACTGGTTATCATATGAGTGCTTGTGTTATCAGACTGATGATCACATGAGAGCTTGAGTTATTAGACTGGTTATCATATGAGTGTTTGTGTTATCAGACTGATTATCATATGAGCGCTTGTGTTATTAGACTGGTTAGAGTTTTTTTTTTTTTTAACTGGTTTCTTACTGTGTTTAACTAAGTTCTCACTGATGTCTTCTCGTTTTGAGCTTCTTTTGATTTGCTACTGCAAGCTCAGGAACAGAAAGGTTCAGCTGATGCTATTTGAGACCTCAGTTCTCAGAACAGACCTCAGGGTCATCTAACCTGTTTGCATTTTTATTACTTTCCTTCTTCCAGCATGCCTGAACCCAGCAACCAAGGCTGCAGGACAGTGATTACTTGGTACAAGGTTCATTGGAAGCTGAACAGAAAGTGGTCTGGAGAAGTGGCCTTAGTTGATTGCCTCTGATTTATGTCACGTTAACCCCAAAAACCTTGAGCATCCATATACTGGCTTCATTTTCTTCGCTTTCACTCAAATTACAGTTCAATTTTAGTTAAAAACTATTTGAAATGATGTAGATTTAAGAAGAGATTTAATTATCAACAGAGAGTAAAGAAATAGCAGTTTTGAAGGTTTGTCAGTGATGCTTACATACAGTGTCTTCCATTTCGAAGGTCATTCTCCAGGTTATATTGTTAAAGAACAGCTAGCCAATGAAAGGAAGAAGAAATGCAATGATGACTGAAGCTCTTGACTAGTGACTGTTAACACCACTGCCGCTAAGCAAAAAACCTCAATTGGCAGCAACAAACGAAGTGATATAAGTGGAAAAAAAATAAGAATTAAAATTGCTGTTTTGTTCCAGCACTAGAGATGTTCTTGGCCAGTAATAAAATGAAGTCTGATGCTGAACTTGCATCAAAATTCTTCTAGACCGGTAAGGAGTGAACATAGAGATGGTTTTAAAGTGCTGCTTTAAAGACATCAATTCTATATTACTTTCATGTCAAAAGTGCCCTGCTGTCATAGCTGTGGTACGGAGTATAGCTGTGTACTGTGTTTCATTAAGCAAATTATTCATTTCCACAGGTAAAAAATGAATAACCCTACTGAAACCCCACTGATATTAGATGCCGTACCTGTATACTATTTTGAGTGAGCCCAATATTAAACGTGTTGAATTGGAGTAAAACATTAGTGCTATGTGCCTAGACTTTGGGTTAGACTGAAATTGAAGGGCATATGTGTGAGTGAATCTCTCTGGTAATAACTTCCAAGCTGTTAACCTTGATTTCTCACCTGAGCTCATCTCATAGGCTCTCATCCAGTGCTTCATGCATGTGGTTGCCATGGTCACGCTGATGCAGAGTAAGGAATGGGAATCTTAGTCACCTGCTCAGCCTGAGATGTTCTTGTAGACCCAGAGAATGACCACTCATTTACAGACAATTCCCTTTAACTAGTTTGGCACTCAGCAATAACCCAGTGACCCATCAGCAGGCGTAACGGCTCACTCCATGCTGGAGTATTGAACTACAGGCTGAGGGGGGATAAAGTGTTAAAGCTATTGTACAAAAGCCCTTTAGTCAAAAATGAATGTAAAATCTGATTTTTTGCCTATCCTCATTTTTGCAGTGTTCTTTTACTGTCTGTCCAGGTAAACAGATACTAAGCAAGGGAAGAAGATTAGGTTAAATCAAGACAAAACAAGATATACAAATAAGTAGGAGACTAAGGTAATAGACGTGAGATTTGTGACAAGGGTCTCAGAGGAACTGGCTCACAAGCAGCCCTGTAATGAACCGGGGTGACAGGTCACAAGTGAGAACAGCGGTTGGAGGTAGGTTCCTTTTTTTAATCCTACTTCTCATAGCTCTTATTTATTTATTTCATTGTGTCCATTGTTGGGCAGGTTGAACAGGTTCCGCCTCGTAGTGTTGTTTCCTCATGCTATTGTTGAGGTTTTCCTGCCAGTGGCTCCCTGGGCTTATTCGTTAGGGGCTGGGGCATAGAGTCAAACTGAGGTGTGTCTGGACATTTGACATAATACAGAGAAAGAGACATCAGACAAAAAGGGAATACAAAATACAAAGTGTAATTTAAGAAAATAATGGACAGTAAATGAGAGATTCCGCTTGCTTCGTCCTCTGGAGAATGCTGGACACTTATCTGACCAATCAATAGTCTTTCAAGGAAATGGTGTCTGCAGGAGACACCCACTCACAACACTTATATTATTGTACACACATAGGTGTGTTTTGTGGTTTGACAGTCACATCTCTCCCCTGCCGTCTCTGAGGCGTTCATCACTCCCTATATTGTCTTGAGCATAAATACGCATGAATAAATCTAAATAATGAGGAATGTGACTGCATGACTGAATCCAGTTCCACTGCTATCTGCATTCACCAGATTTCTCTCTCTCTCTCTCTCTCTCTCTCTCTCTCTTTCTCTCTCTTACACACACACACACACAAAGACACACACATACATACACACAGAGCCTCACATACACAAATAAATGCCAACCAAACTATCCCCCTAAAGTAGCACGGCCCACAAAAAGTGATTGTGTTTATTCCCAGTTAAAAACATTCGCTTTTACATATTTGAACATATTTTCAATATTTTCAAATGACAAAGTGCTTGTAAAGCTTCTTCTCTGCCAGCATCGTCATTATCCCAACAGCCCAGCTCACTGACATTCACATAAACTGATACATTGATACGTAGCCCATCTTTTTAAATTGTTTGTACTATCGAGGCATAATCTCAACAATGTAGTCCATCATATAACTCTATCTAGCAAGTTTCTGGTTTACAGTGTGATACTAGTGTGCTAGTGAATGTTGTTAAAAGTTCTAAGTAAAAAAACTACACTGGGCTAACTGGGCACTATAAGCATCTTATAGTAAAGCTGTATCAGATGTGGAACCAGATGAAGTGTCACTATGCTTCATGTAGATCTCAATTTAATCTTGAATGTATCATTGTTAGGGATACTGGTGTTTCATGTATTCAGTGTCTAGATTTTGTACTGTAGTATAATATGTGACATGCTGCTGTGTGAGAACATGACAACATGAGAACATAAACAGTAACAGTAAATGTGTTATTTAGGAAAATGCAAAATAATATTTTTCAACTTTAAAAGTAGTTTTAAGTAAAATTAGAAAGCAACTATTTTTTGCATGTTTTGCTGAATCACACCTCTCCATGTCTATTGATCTGTGTGCATCTGAATGCAGGCCATGCAGTGCGGCTCAGGCAACCAGGTCACAGTTAATCACAGATAGATGGCTAACCTGCCGCTCTGATGCTATCACAGGACGCAGGCAAGGTTGAACATTGGGCTCTACTTAGTTTCAAAGGCAGCAGAAAGCTGTGTGATTCATTTTGGCTTTTCTCTGGGTGATATTCAAACCTAGAGAAATCTGTCAGCTTCCTATAGATAGCTACATAAGTCTAACACGCATGTTCACTATAATGTACATCAGAACCAATCCTCACATTACACACGATATTCAGTTAAATCCCCAACTCAGCCTGCTCTTCAGTTAAAGGCATGTGACATGAAGCTTGCTAAGGTGATGTAAAGTTAATGTACTTAATATGGCATTTTCAGATTTAGCAAGCACTACGGAGACAACATAATTACAAAAGCCAAGGAAACAAGTATCTGCTGATCCTCTTTATCTTCCCACACATAATAATGAATACCTATTAGTCATCACACAGGAACTAAAAATCAACTATGTTTAGAGATCAACAACATTCCCAGAAGCTTTGAAATCAATGTGACATCCCACCCTGACTCGCCGTCCCAGCCGAAACCCCCCCCATGTTTAAGCTGATATGAGTTTTAATCTTCTTCCAGACTCTGATGCCAGATGACAGGGTTGCAATATATATGCATGGATCAGGGGATCAAAAGCTAATCTACAATTAAAGCAGTACCAAATCTTTCTTTCCCACGTCTTGTTTTTTACTCTGCATTGCAGGTTAAAGCACAGTGTAACCTGGAAACGCTCTGATAACATTAACCTGCAATGACAATTTTTCCTGCACAGTTCAGTGATTCTCCTACTCAAACGTTCCGGATTATAATCGCCTGGTAATTGTTAGGTTAAGTAAGTGTGTTTGGAGCAAGATTCCCTAGACCGGTGATGAACACTGTACAGTCATAGTGAGGTGCTGCTGGGTTTTAAATATGTGTATTCACTGCCACAAGATGGAGCTATAGATCAATAATGTGCTCACAGCCACTTGCAGACCAGTAGACTCAATACACAGTGTCTGTTTTAAAAAACATTTGTAAAAAAAAAAATTTGACTAATTTAACCTAAAAAAAAAGTTGCTAGTAAAATAAGCTTACTGAGATATTGTTAAATAATCAAAACGTAATGTTCATTTATTTATGTATTTATATGTTGTTTTAAATATTCATTTGTTAGCATTAGTAGTTTTATGTCTCTATGAACATGTCCATATTGGTAGTGGACATGAATTCATAGCATATTCCGGCAAATCTGTTCTAAGAACTCTTTCACATTACCTGTGATCATGTCTGATTGTTGCAAATGACAAACATACCTTTTAATTAAAGCAAATAAACATATTGGATTAAATAAACTTTACGGGATTAAGGGTCAGTTATCATACTCATCAGTACCGTGGTGTGACAGATATGGTGCTGGCAGGTTGTTAGAACTCCACTAATAGGGTTTATATAATTTAGTTAAGAAGTATTACCCGGGATCATTTGGAGGCTTAAAAGGATCAGTTAGCATGCAAGGACTAAGTATTTTTATTCTTGCTCATAGTTTGTAGTATTAAGATTATCAGATTGTGTTAAGAGCTGTGGCTGGAGAAGGAGTCATTCTCAGTAATAACGAAGCATAGAAGATATGACCCACTTACAATGCTGTATATTAATTTTAACAATTGGCTCAAGGTGAGTGTGGATGGCCATTAAGCTTTGTAAGGTTTGCTGCTGTACTTGTTCCGTTCTGTTTAAATCTCAATTTCACTACTTTCTGTGGACTAACATACACTTTCCTATAAAAGTAACAGTACTTTGTTATTGCTCTACACCATTTGTGTTTAAGTTCCAAAGCTGAATATGAGATGATAGATCAGGATTTTAGTTTTTATTTTCTTGATTTAGATGTGTTAGACGACTTTTTTGTTTATTTGCAGACCACCCCATTTTCAGACGAGCAAAAGTGTAAGAACTGATGGCTATAAAATACCTAAAGGTAAATAACTTTTGAATTTGCTTGTGTATTCCATGTTTGGAATCTGGATGGCAGCTCACTGATATCACCAAGCTGTTGGACTTTCTTTTCATAATGCTTTCCCAGCCTTTTACTACAGCCGTAGTGTTTTTATTATTTATTTATTTATTTTGGAGGTTTCTTCCTTCAGTCTCTCCCTCAGAAGATGAAATACCTGCACATTTGAGTTAAGCTTTGTTGACTGACTTGTCTAACACTGTCCTCCTTCTTCCCCGATGAAGTTTCTTACTATAGTTCTGTCACCAAACCATTATCATAAAAACCCTATTATAAACACTTCCAAAGAATCCCACACACAATGTTCTTTTAAAACATCTTAGCTCTGCACTTACCAAAGTCTTTGAACACCACTGGGCCACATTAAATTAAGTAGGCCAAGGTAAAAAATCTGAAAAATCTCTAAAATGATTCAGCTATAATCGTTTGTCATGTTAACTAGGTGCTTTATACAGCCGAGTATTGGTTAGATGGCTAAAACCATCTACTGTAAATCTAGAACTGAGAGGAATATGATTCTAAACCTAGGACAGCTTGTCACCCAGCAAAATACAGTGTACTCAGTGTTATCTTACACTCTGCTGTCTGTCTGGTTATCATTAGACTCATAAGTGATTGAACAACTTGTATGATATAAAATGTTAAAGTTAATGCCCTGAAAAAGTGATGCATATACTGCATTCATTTAATTTATATTAGTTTATTTAATTTATTTAAAAAAACACTATTAATAAATAGTTAATAGTGCTACCTGAATCAGTTCATTGGGTCTTATGGCCTCCCTTCATTGTCTGGCTTCACCCCTGAGCCTATGCCTTATCTTTTGTAACAGTAACCAACGTTCAGTGTTTGATCCCATTATTGTTGTCCCAGGCTGTCTAAGGCATATTGTTATCACAAACCTGTAGAAAGGTCATTCTTAATCCCATTTTAGAAGGCCGCTTCCACTTGACCTGATGAAAGACTTTGTAATAGACTTATCCTTGTTCTGCTCAGAAGCATCAGCTAGAAACTGTTGTGATGTGCAACAAGGTTTAGAACATAGAACATTGATGAAGCTTGTCAGTCTTGATGAGCTACAAGGGGTTCAGCTTGGTAACTCAGTATTATAAAACATATAGACACTTACGGTTATGTAGCCACTCTAAGCTGCAGCTATTAGGCTGCAGTGTTATTCAGTAGTTCACAATAAAATACTCTCTGAGGTTGAAACAGTTTAACTTGCAATGGAGGTTGATGTAACTTAAGCCTAAATCTTTTAGTCTGTCCAGTAGTCTTAGTCTAAATACACCCGAGATTTTACCCATGAGTACACGAGCACATCATAATCAACCATGAACCAAGCCCAGTATTAGGTTATTATACAGTAGATATTATGCATCATCGTATTAGGAGAATAAAAGTGCAGAGACGGGAGTGTCGGATAAAGGAGTGCCAGATAAAAAGAGTGAGGCGAAGTCTTAAATGGATGAGTGATGAATATGTTAATGTTTGTGTCTATTGTCAAACATTGTGCACTTACAGAAGAGCAAAATGAACATAACTGGTCATCAAGTCCAGTGTAACTGTGTAACTTTCACAGTAACTGATACTGTACGTTATTTTGGAATAACTGTTTATGGTGTTTTCTAAACAGCAAAATTGTCGGCATTCATATCATGTAGGAACATCAAGTATTTGAGACAAGTGTTTGCTTAGGGATGGGGTGGGCTTTGATTCATAGAAGCAGTTGTGTTCCCCCATGGAAACTACAAAACTACAAAGTGGTGGGGAACAACAGGAATGGAATTAAGAAACCAGTATCAAAGAGTCCCTAGAGTGGGCATTGTACCTTTTAGTAAAAGTCAAAGAATGGACAACTGTATTTACATTGGCATAGTTGAATAAGTGGAGTTCAATACATATAAATGACATACCATAAAACACTGATGTTCCTCCTTCAAACACAAACCCTACATTTACAAAAGAGGTCAGTAAAAGATTCCAAATTCCTGTTTCATTACAGTCTTGACTCATTAATATTTACACACCCAACATTTACATATGACAAAAAACAACAACAATGACAGTGGTGGACCATATGGTAAATGTATTGTTCCAGGCTATGAAGAGAACGTCAGCACTTCCATACCCTTTCTAAGGAATGAAAGCTTTCAACAAACACGTATGATTGGATGTATAATCTGTATAATATGTATAATGGGGCTTATGTTCACTTCCTGTTCAGAAAATAAACCCAACTTCCCAATAAAGCCAACTTCAGCTCCCACATCTTAAACAGGATCCCAGACAGCTTTAGTTTATAATTGTACTTTGCTTTGCACATTACTTTGCACAACATTGAGCAGCTTCACTCTGATGTCTACACAACTATCTTTTGTAAAAACGGGTCTTCAAAGTTTGGTAGGAAGCCAATAGTGGTATCACCCCAAAGACATTTTTGGTGTTTCTTAAAATGTAGAAAACAGTTTTTAAACCATGTAAACCTCTAAAAATGGCACACTGAAAAGTGAAAAGGTTATAAAACTGATGTTTTTTCTCACAGCACAGGTCAACCCCTTCAAGTTCCCCTGTTCCCTGGGTTTGTGTTCTTTTGTTTCACGAACTCTGCTGCTTCCGTAAGAGGCTTTCTGTGCTTCGTTTTACTTGGAAAGCTTCCCAGTAGCAAAATAAATGTGTTTGTAATACGTTCCTCAACAAGACTGATCAGCTTTTTGCCAGCAGCCCCACTGCTTCAATTCTTGTGTCCTCTCCACCTTTCTGTACAACGCCAACCACGGCTCACCGACTTGTGAACAGTAGCAATTGTTCCTCTTTCGGCCTTCCTCTTTTTTTTTAAGAGACTTTGGTCCTCTCACTGCTAATTAAAATTCTTCTGAACAAGAGGCTTGGCTCCCAATAGCCCAGATCTAGTTCCTGGTGGCTGACAGCCCTTGATTAAGGTGAACCCGACATGTGACAAATCTTTGGTGACTGCTGTTGTGGGGCCCTTTTAATGAGCCACCAGCACGCAATCTGGTCATTAGCGGGCCGAATTAGCACTTCGCACGCAAAAGGCTTGGTGTCACTCCAAATCAAGGAATATTGTACAGGTGTTTTTTTGTTTGTTTGTTTTTCTCCAGTCATAAATTTGTACTCAGTTGCCCCAAAATCTTCCTAATCCTCTTAGTCAAACATAACTTTTCAGGGAATCTTAGGGATAAAGCATTATGTGACTTTTCCCCTGTGTCAACCTGGTGCCCTACGTGTACAGCTGATAAGTGTACAGTACAGAGTAGCTATTTTAGATCAAATATGAAGCCATCATGTTACTTTCAGTAGCCGAAATTGGCTTAATTCTATAACAGCTGGTCCAAATTTGCACTTGAATGCCATCATCTGAAATATGGTACTGATATCATCAGCAGATATTAATGATAACCAGATTAACTGCACTGGCCCACCTTTGTAAATCCATTGCATTTACAGTTTATCAAGAGTCTATTTAAACTTTTAAACAGTTTTTTGCTGAAAGGGAAATGGTAGCTAAGCTCATTCCTAAACACATTAGACACATCAGATCATGGTTGTGACATAATTGTAAATCATCTACCATGTACAAACATGTATACAATGATGGTATTATGATACTACTATTCCACTAATTGATTTGTAGGAAGCTGTAAACAATGAAGAAATAGTAAAGAAGAAAAAATCCAGACTGCCTTATATTTGAAAAATGGTGATCAAAACTCAAGATAGATTGTCAAGAAAATGCTTTTAGATAATTCGTTGAAATTCAAATAGAGTTAAACATATTGTTTTTGCATATAATGATGATTATTGGATGTTGTTAGAATGTATTACTATGAAATTAGTTTATATTGATATATGAGATATCTGGATGTTACTATAATTCCTGACACATTTAATTTCACTCATTTATGCTGTAAACCTATTGTGATTAAAGATGTTAATAATAAACTGCAATATGTAAAACCTTTCAGGCCTTGATAGTCCAAAACAATGATAAGCCTACCACGCTTCTTCAAACCTCTTCTACTACTTAGTTGCTCTAAAAGCTACTCTTAAAATCTTTTGATTTGTACAATCCAAGGCAGTATTATCGACATGATAGCCATATGTTCAGTCTCTTTGACCTACTGGAAGATCATTATGTTTTTCCTCTGACCAGTGCTGAGGTGCCCTTGAGCAAGGCACTGAACCCACTACAGTCCCTCATTCCATAGACAAGCATGGTACAAAAGAGGTTGAAGTGGCCTTAACATGGGAAATTAATTAATTTTATGTAAGTAACACAGTGATCTAAGCATTACTTTCCAATGTGTATCAATTAACCATGCCCACAAACAAGTACTGAACTCCAGATCAGACACTGGGGTACAACTGAAGTTGTGGCCCTAGGACATGGCTAAGTGACTGCAGTAAATGCAGGAGCCCTATCTCAACATTATGATGTTTTGGTCGTTTGCCCATATTGCTGATTAAATGTGACATTCACAAGTGTGGAATGTTCCGGTCTATCAAGAGACTTGTAGGAAATCCTCTTACTATGGGCTCTGACCCTTAAAGCCAACTTTTTCTTTTGCTTGTGTTGGTTCAAACTCTCACTCACATGTGAATGCTAAACAGTAGCCAAATATTATGTCTGGTTAGACTTTTATCATTTCTGCTGCTTTGTCTGTAAGTTTTAAGTTCAGTCTGCATTTTTTCTTTCGTCACACGCATATGCTTTGCCCCAACTCTTTGCATGTAATTCCACATGTTATGAAATAGTTATACCATCAGTGAATCCATATAACATCATTGAATCCATATGAATCCAGCTCAATATGATGAAATGTGCTGTCCTCTTCCTGGCATCAAATTATTTCTTTTTAAGCTAAACTCCAGGCTGCATGCCAAACTCTCAGGGTCAGGGTCATGACTGACCCTTGACTTTTGTAAGCTCAGGGTTCAGCTGACCACACTCTTTGTGGAGGACTGCTCAGGTGTTTCTTGGACTAAACGCATTCTTCAGCCTGCAGATAGTTGCATAGGTTAAGGCTAAGGTCACACAGGTGGTAGTTAGATCCTTGATTTATAACCCTTGAAATGTGGGTGGCAAAAAGAACATTTCAGTCCTGACATGCCATTAGGTGAGAGCGGGGCTAGTTGTCACAGTCTCTGCTGTTTCATACCATACAATAGGCCAGGCCAACTAGAAACGCTAGAAAGCGGAACAGCTTACCTAAAACCAGACACTTGCAATGTCAGAAAACATTTTGTAGAATTGGATTGGTGCTTTCATGACTACATTTATGTTGTGCACTGGTGCCACTACATGAGGTTGGTTGGCAGATGCTATGGGGACGACTGGCATATTTAAAATCTACAATTTCAACAAGAAGTGATAGAAGGGATATAAATAAATAAATGGATTTTAAAAAAACAATAAGCAGTACTGCAGGGACAAGGGCAAAAGCAGAGCCCTGTCTCAGCCATTAATGCTGATGTAATACCACTATTGAACTACAGAGGGCATACAAGATTTTAAGTTATTCAAGAATGTCTGCATATGACCTTTTTGGTGTTTAGCAAACATTTATTTTAATGGTCCTTAAACATTACAGTTGAGTTATGATTATGTAAGATTTTTGAACACTGTAAACCTCATCCAATATATGCTAACGTAGTGAAAGTGTTATTTGTTTGCTCAAAAGAAAGAGAGACTGGAGATACCCTGCTGAAATTAATTCAAGAGAACCTTGACTGTTAAATCATATAGGACCCAATGTGGTGTACATATTTCCAATACCATTCACATATGGTGTATAAATCTCTCTCTCTTTTTTGCTCTGCAAAAAATACATATAACATATAGCAAAAGTAAATAATTTAATACCTTCAGCCTTTCCACCTTCACTTTTTATTGCCTGATTTACCATAAGTTCAAGTAAGAGTTCAAGAAAGAGTTCAGTGCGACTATGTAACAAGTCGCAGTAGATGTGTGCAAAATATGCATTATTTAGTTGCGGATCAGAAGATATTTAATCCAGTTTATTTGGCAAAGAGATGAGTTTGTCATTCACTCAATGTTAGTGTACTATTACCAGGACTAAAAACATGCCACTGAACAAGGACAGGGAGATGGAAGACCGATGGAGAATGTTTTAAACTTGGCAATCTGTGATTGGACAAGGCTCTGAAACAATACATCTTTGTCTGTTAAGGCACAGAAATCTTAACGGTGTTCCACTTAAGTTCACTTAAAAATGTCTGTTCAGGGCAAATCCATATGGATGGACCACCAGGACATGCACTTAAAATAGTCTCTAGCAGAGAAGCAAAACCGAATGACTAATTATTCATGAGCTAATTTCATGATAGATGGATGCCAGTATAAGTAAGATATTTTGAAATCAGTAGTTTTTGTGTTGTTTATTTCAAAGTTGGTCGGTGTTGTGTTTAATTTGAAATGTGTTTGAATAATGTTCTTCAAGCACATTTAGTATTTGCACACTCTCACTTCAACTGCTGACTCCTGTTACTAATGGGTCTGTCATGTCTGTTTTGAATTAGGTGTACACAAAAGGATTTTCGGGTTGCTCATGTAAATATTTTTAATTCAAGAATGCAAATTCTACAAGAAAAACCTGGAAAGGTCAGGATTTAAGTCAGCTTTGAACACAATACGAACGGAAGTGCATTTATACTGCTGTGTCTGATCCACTGTACTACAGCAACACACATTATCATGAGTCAGTGTTACTGCACTGCCTAGAATGATGTACCACAAGAATAAAACCTCAGTACTGATAACACTATGCTGCTCCTAATTAAAGAACACAGTAAAAAGGGGGCTATCAAAGTATGCAGAGATGCAATTACACTCTGTAATTTTAGGGCGGGGGGCATTGCTCACACTCCCAACACCAGTGCAACGTCCTGGCAAGACATTACACTGAGTAAGAAGTTTTTGAAATTTTTTTTGATGAAAACTCTTTTACTGAAAGCTACCCCAACTACCCCAACACCTAGCACACCTAGCACACAATAGCATACTACACACATATACACCTTAGCTACTAACAATAACTATTTCCACATCCAATAAAATCTCAAAAAGTCTCACTGTAATTAATGCCACCTTGCCATGAGTAAGCTGGTCAGTGTTCAACCTCACTTACAAGATGACACCACACAACTTATACAAGTGCGGGCATTTCCCAGCTATCCCCTGTGGTAACGCCACTTTATAATCACTTTACAAACTGCTATCCTATGATTTTTGGGATGTCCGTTAGTGAGTCTGGTGTTCTCCCAGGGGCCACTGTGCTTGGCCCAGCCTCTGGCGTGTCCACAGCTAAACTTGCCAGTAGCAGGTTGTTACATTGTGTTGTTTATCTAACTGAGATGCAGCACTAAAATGTGTTTGGGGAAACTATAACTAAGTAATTAGATGAGTCATGTGTGAAAATATAATTTTTGCCAATAGATGTGTGCAAAGATATGTAATCCAGTTCATTTGGCAAAAAGATGAGTTTGTCATTCACTCAGTGTTAGTGTACAATTACATGGACTAAAAACATGGCACTGAACAGGACAGGGAGATGGAAGACTGATGGAGAATGTTTTAAACTTGGCAGTTTGTGATAGTACAGGGTATTGTAAAGTATCCAAGGCCTCTGCTGCTTTGATGGTCCAGGTGTAAAGACTAGCCCCTGGAGATGTGGAGGAGCCTCTCTGTATATGTGTCTCTCTTTTATGAATGGAGCTGAAAGAAACAAACACTGAGTGTCCGGCGCAGGGCCATACAATAAACAAATGGAGATCGGAGTACCTTAAGCCTTTAGCTGCTGTAAGGGAATGAATAAACGTGTGAAGCTCACTCTAAACAAAGCATAAAGGGAAAGGCTGCCAGCTGCTGCTCCTGACTGAGGGAAAGTGTGGGTCAGTGGAACCTGCTAGAAATTTCTTACAGATGTGACCGTATGACAGTGCAGTCACAGCTTATAAAACCTCCTTAACTGTCACAGTGGCAGAGCACCCCCACAGAGCTGGGGGCAGAGAGAAACAGAGAGGGAGAGAGGTCTTGCCTTAAAAGGCAAAAAGTTAGAAAGGTTTAGCCATTACGGCTGGAATGTAGAGCGGACCTGGACCCCTGGGTGCTCTCCATGCATTTTAAAAAATGCCTCTAGATGAATTTTTTTCTGGAGATATTTTTGAGGAGATTAGATATAAGATAATACACTTGCGTAAGGAGGGGAAAGTAAAATAACAGGAAGAAAACAGTTTTCAAAACCAGAGTATAAAAATCCTTTAAAGACATAGCATAAATGAGACCATTTACAACAATGCCACACCTGGATGATCACCAAAACACATACAGCTTTCGTTTTAATCTATCCTTCCACTGGGAGAAGACAATTTAGGATGTGTAGCTCCAAAGAAGCTTAAGTGAGCAGATTCATTAAAAAGTAATGGCCTGGTCTCCTCAGTTTAGGAAATACTGAGAACTTGTAAGACTGAACTTTGGAAGTGTAAATATACAGGCAGTCACAGTCAGCGATGATGTGACCCAAAAAAAGAACACCCACAGGGTAAAGAGGAGTGGGAGTAAACTGTAACTTGGCATTCAGTATAATAAGGAGATGGGCCTACAACTGATGAGCGTATGTTTCCTTTAAGACACTTAAGGTGGCATTAACACAACTTTAAGAAGCACAGCTTACCTGGGGAGAACACTAACTGGCCAATTCAGGTAAACCAGCTAATAGATAGCCATATTACTCTCAGTGATGAGAAAAAACATTCTACTAACCCAGACATAGCAAAGCCTATAATGTTCTTCTGGACTCCCAGTCTCTGATGGCTGTGTCCCATCTTTGGTAAGAAAAAAACAAAAGGAAATAATTTCAGAAGTCCTATCTTGAGTGTAGATTTACATAGAGACAGCAGGGACATGCCCCTATCATGTTTGGGAGGACAGAATTGCACCTACAAGTATGAACAACCTAATTCACATTATCTATTAAGTGAAGTCATATTAGATCACACTGATGTGCGCTCCCTGTGGCTATGTCTCCATTTGCTTGTTTGAAAGGCAGGGTGCTATGTACTGCCATACATCACGACTTCCAAATATCGTATGCCCTGCCAGGCACAGAGGAGGTGAGCTGATCAGTGTGCTAACGTAAGGTTCTCAGTCCACATACCTCACACATGGTGAAAATGTAATCTTTCAGGTGACTTACTCAGCTTTCTTTATTGCCTCTACTGCACAGCACAGGGGACATCATTTTGTCCATGCAGCATGTCTTGTACTGATAGCGTGGTGCCAAAAAATAGAAGAAACACCATAAGCTTTTGTACCGTAAGTAATAGCCAGTAAAGTAACTAACCAGTAATCATGTTGTTTTTAAATGTAAGCCTGCTACCGAACGTCACCAACTTTATAACTGTGAAATATAATGCTGCACATCATTATGTCATATAATGTAACATGTAGAAAATATAAAATGGGTTTAATAGTTTATCTTATGAATTGAATATCAGTCTAGAGATCCCATATCCCCATCAATTAATTCGTTTGTGTACACTAGAGGAGACACAGCAGAAAGCTAGAGCACTAGCGTGCCTGATTAGAAGGTGCATCTTCCAAAAGTTGCCCTCGAAAATAATTGTGACCCCAATTTTAGTTACTGTAGCTGACCATTAAGCAGACCCAATAATGTGTTTAGTTTCTGTGGATCTGCTGAACAGTTTTGAGACCTCTATATGTGTGATGTTACTTGGACATGGATTAAACATAGTCAGCAGAGTAAACTGAGTGCAAATAGTGAATTTCTAATGGGAACTCCTTTTAGTCTAAGCTTAGGCATATTCTGGATGTGGAGAATTGGCCTAATTTTGTCACACATACTGCATTTTGGGTAATTTCTGCTCTATTTTTTAGGTTCCAGAGTTCCTTATCTGGAATATTTTAAGGCTCTTAAAGTAATGGGATGTGTGTTAAGCAGTTGGGATTTGGAGAGAGCAGTGGCAGCAGACATGGCAAAGAAGCTTTTGCTCAAAGCTTTCTTATTTGCATTATCATCAATGCTCACTTTGTAAGATGCTTCAGATTTTCCTGCACCCATACATCAGCTCTCCATACTGGTCTAAGGCACGCTAATGCAATTTACTCTTGTGCTGTGATATCCTGTAATGCATCATATATATATTTTCTATAAGAAACATATATAATTAAGCATAAAGCCATTTTAAAAACATGTTTTCAGAGACTGGTCTTCAGAGATAATCATGTAAATAATTCAAAAGAACATGTTTTCTAGGCAATTAAAAAAAAATCCCAACAACTTTAATCTTCATCATATTAAGTACACTATAATGTTTTACACATGTTATAATGTACACATGCATTACATGCATAGAGTGCTGTGCAATACCCACTTCAGATTTGCCCATCTGAAATTGAGTTACGCAGTGAAAAAATCACTCACCCACTAACTGAAATATTCAGCCATGACTGTGTCAAAAAGTCTAAACTTTTTGAAAATAAGACTCTGTTCCATTTAGGCATAGTCAGGTAAATTAATTAGATCATTTTAAAAGTAATTTTTAAATCTAAATAAGTCCCTTTTATACAGGATAATTTTAATGGATTTTATCCAAGGCCTTATGTGTTCACTTTGATGTCAAATTAACATAATATCTATCTCAAGTTTTGGGTTTTTGTTGATATAAAGTTCTGTTATGACACTTCCAGATTTAGAAGGGCTACAATCTCCTGCTGCCTACAGTTTGTTTTGCACAGTAGTGTCTGTCCATATTCCTATTAAGCGTCACATGCTCAGGGTCATACTGCAGCAGGGAGGAGTTTTAGTTGCATTGGGAGGTGTTTTGTGATTCCTTGTGTTCCTGACTATGCGTTGAAGAGACTGATGTATTTACTTTGCTATAATGTATGGCTCAAATGCTTCTCAGACCTTCTGAAGTGGTTTGGGTGATGGGATTTGTATCTGTTGGGTCAAATGCAGTGACCAGGTGTAAACATGGCCACAATGACAGTGTTGGGGAATGGTAACATGTGAGGATGGCTGTGAGCACTTCAAAAGTTACTCCTGAGCATCTATAGTCTTTCACACTTGATGGAAAGACTGACTTGAAAAATGAAAATGTACAGGTGCAGTCGTAAAACTAGAATATCATGAAAAAGTTAATTAAAAAAATGAAACTTGTATATTATATCCATTCATTACACACAGATTGATATTTCAAGTGTTTATCTCTTTTAATTGTGATGATTAAAACTGACAACTAACGAAAATCCCAAATCCAGGATCATTGTGGTGCTGACCATAGTGCCTAACATGTAAAGCAGCATAATATGTATAATATTTTGGCTCACCAGTGATTTATTCAGTTGTAAACAGGGGTGTAACAAACGTGCCGAACAGAAACAGAGCAACCTCATCATTCATTTTAATGCTTTTGAACTTCCAGTGAAGATAAAATGAATTACGTTATAACCAGTTGTTTGTTTGGAGTTCCCTGGCCCACCTTAAACAGTGCAGCTGCTACATTCCGGTGCCTTAAAACACCTCAGTGCCAGCTCTTGGCAGTCTCTCCACTGTTGAAATGCCCTTGCCTGATCTGAGAACTTGTTTCTGAGTCTTTGTTCTTTAGATCTTCGCCTCTTTGACTGTTCCTTGGCCATCTTTCCTTCTTGACAATGCATGGAGTACAGCACATAACACCCCCCACCCTCCACTGCCCTGTACATGACCATATTGCTGGTGGGCTGTAATAGATTTGTGTGGCTCTACCTGAGTCACTATGTTCATTTTCCATTGGCAGAGCCAGAGTCCTGTACCAAATCATGCTTTTTTCCCAGCATTAGATTTAAAATCGTATACTGCAGCTTGAAAAAATAAAGAATGAGGCCTAATTATTTTACCTGATATATCAGTGCTGTAGGATCTATTAATAAAGTACAGGACAACAGTATTAAACTGACTTCCTGCATTATGATCTGTTTCCTGTCTTTCCCTAGTGTAGACAATACTAGGTCATCTGCAGATTTATTTTGCTATACTAATCTTAGCCATTTTTATTAAGGGGAAATAAATGGTATACATGTAAGACTGAAAAGGTCAAATTCCTATTTTTTTGGACGCTTCTGTGTTTTGAATAGAATGATGGCATGTGTAATTTGAACCCATATACAAAAACCCAAGTGTCTAGAATGCTTTTTTTGGTGGGGGTTTAAGAGTGAAGTACCTCTTGAAAACAGTGTGCCTCATCTGTTCTGTATCATGCTGGCTGTGATATGACACTGCTGGAAGACTATGGCTCGTGCCCTTTGCTCCATCCTCAGCACCGCTGCCACGTGCCAGAGATATGGGCCCCATGGAAACAGCTAACAAACAGCAGTCAACATGGCCGCACTGTGGTGTATATACTGTGTTCGGTCTCACAGCTATTCTATAATTGCTCAGTAACTCTGACTCTCATTACTGCTGTGCAGCAATGTCTCTGCTTTTTGTCTCTCTCTCTCGCTTTCTTTTTCTTTTGCCCAAAATGTGATCCCATCTTAAACTCAAGCTCATTTTTCTTCCTGAACTTTCTAAAGAAAACATTAAACCCAAAATCCGCAGAGGTTTCTTAAGGTTTGTCGTAATAAAAGCTGTAAACAATGATGGCACACCATGTTGTGGTAAGGCTAAAAAGTTGAAAATAGCTCTTTCGACCTTCTGAGATTCTTTTTATTCATTGTCTTGTGTTTTTTAGACGGCACAGAGTTGAGAAGCTAATTCCCTAACATTTACAACATGCTACACAAGGGAGAACTGGGCTGTGGTCGATTTGCTGAATTGCCCCATTGAAGCAACACTTAGCAAAAGCACTTCTCTTGCCAGAAGACCTTTATCTACATGTCAACCAACACCATTCCACTTCCAGAAACGTATCTCATTATTATGCTGTATATGGGAAATTACATTCATTCTTTTAAACAGGGCCTGTCTAAAACACTTCCCCTTGTCCTCCCCTTTGGGTGAGTGGGTTTTGCTTAGTGGTCAACCCAGCAGAACAATGTATGGAGGAGGATCTGCCCGTATGCACCCTCAGTCCTCCGGCACAGAGCAGGAAACTAGGACATGTCTTACTAAACCTGTCGTTAGGTGCTGTCTGAAAGAGCTTGGTGTGTTATACCTCGGCGTCAGAAAGACAGTGTTCACATTATTCTAGCTCTTGCTCTGGGACGGGTGGAAAATTCCCCCCTGTTTGAGTTATGCTTTCTTTGGCACTCACGGACCACGGGCCAAAGCATATTCATCAGAAACCTGACAGTTTCACCTTATTCCAGGAAACGAGGGGACTGCTCTGTTGCTGCACGCATCCTAGGGCCATTCCAAGGGTTATATGGTGTTAAAGCAGTGCCTGAAAGAATCTTCTATTAATACAATTACTATTGTATATCTTCTGTATATCTTTTATTATGAATTTTGTGTGCTATGCATAAATGTTTCATTTTAGAATTTCAACTCCAGATGAAAAACAAAGCTGCTGAAATACTGTATTGTATCCCAGCAGTTTCATTATGAGGGGATATGCTATATTTTCCACTCATCAATGTGATCTGCTCTGCATGACTAATCCAGTCTTTATAAAACACAGTACCTACTCCAGACAAAACCCCCGGCCTTGAAGAACAAATATATTTCAAAGGATTTTCATCCTGCTCATTGGTGTTTGCTTGGACTGATCTCCAGGAGAATTTTGCGAACCAGTGAAAAAATAAACCTTCTCTCTCTCTCTCTCTCTGGCTTCTCCAGACCTTCTGATTGCTTGTCTCCTGTGCTCAGTGTAGGCTGTAATAAAAGATAAATCATGAACATGGGAAAAGAAAGTCCCAGCATCAACCCTGTTTTGTGTCACACTGCAGCCACACCTTTCTACCTTAGGCCTTAATTTTTAAGTTTCACAGTCACATGTGAGGTTAGCAAAGAGTCACATACTGACTTCTCTAAAGCCTGCAGGTTAATTGAATTGAAGCACATTTTCAGAGCAAGTAAACATGGCAACGTGCAAAACAACAGGCCTAGGGTGTCGGAATTTGGCCTAGCTAGATGTGTTAAACTGCATCATGTCTTTGTACTTTTGTTCATTGTACATTATGGGCATTCTGCATGTTCCTGACCTTGGACAAGGGAACATCAAAGCTCTACAGGTTATAGAGAGCCCTGTTTTCATTTACTTAAAAGCATGCCTATTTTCACCCATGCAGCTATATAAAGAAGACTGGTTGTCGCTGGAATTCTTTACTTTCTGCTGGGAGGATTTGCTGTGCACACAACACTTTGGAAAAGAACAAGATTAAAAGTAGACCTGACTGACAGGGAAAACTGAAGAAGGCCTGTTTGTGGCATTGATATTTAAGAGGATATGCAACTGTCCACAGGATGCTCTTCATTCTTCCTTCCTGGGTGTATGTGCTTATGTAAATTTGTAGAATATTTAATTGTAGATGTCCTAATGAAACTGGAATGAGTTTCACACGTCGAAAAAATTTATTAAAATACAAATTTGATTCAAATAAAAATCTTATCTTATCTAAACAGCCCATATATAAAAGCTCAGCAACGAAATTGAATTAACTGTTTTTGTTATGTGACAAAAACCAAATCACCTACATATATCCATCTATCTGGATATAGCCATTTAATTTCACCGATTAACATTTAAGTCATAAGAAGTGTGTCAGCTGGACTTGTTGTTTGCTTGAATGAGGGACCATACAGTTCTGCCAATCACAGCACAGTCATTAATATAACTCTGTCTTGAAAGCTTAGTAACAAGAACAACATGGTACCTAAACAGCACAAGTGTGAACTTGAGGGAAAATAATACATGAGAAATAATTATAAGGAAAAGTTTTGGGCCCATGTATTGTCACTGACTAACATTTGTTCTAATGACTGCTGTTTTAACAATAGTGAATTATTATCAGTCTGGGCAGCAGCCCAGCCAAAACTACGATTAATAAGTGAACATGTTAATTTAACAAATACTTCCTGTAACGATTAAGACTGTCATATTACCCAAAACTGTCCGTTTGTAGCTTAAATGGCCTGAGAAAAAGCGCAAATAAGGAAAAGGAGAGTTGTGTCGAGTTGTGTTTAGTCTGCGTCTAACGCTAGTTTATTAATCTTGGTTTGCATTCACTAACTGCATATAAGTGACTCTAAAACAGATGGCATGTTTGGGCACATTAAAGCCACAAAGTATGAGCTAAATACCTGCAATATCCCTCAAAAGCATATGCTGCCGAGTATGCCTTACAACAGACTACCACTGTCATTACCCTAGTGACACATCATTGAGGACACTAACGCAATCATTTGCGCAGCTGGGTGGTTTCCAGTGGAGGCCTACAGCCAGGTTCAGTGGGTTGACTTGTAGATAGAGCACAGAGTCAAGATTTCTTTCATGTGAATGGTAAAATGCTCACATTTCTGTTGGTAAATATAAAGCTTACATCTGCTTTAGTCAGGCATACACAGCTCCAGCACAAAATGCTTTGGATGGCCCGCAGTTGTTTATGGATATACTGAGGGTTTTTTAAATAAAAGAAATGTAACCACATCTCTGCAGAACAATGCAGAAAATACCCAAGTAATGATTTACACATGACATGAGTTTTCAAACACCAGAAACAAGCCGACGGAATGTAGCGTGAAGAGAGCGACTGAATACATGCCATGTTTACTTCTCTACTGATTGAACAGATTCTTTAAACTGGACCAGGACCAACCAATAGCACTGACGTACAAAAGACTGGGGTTTGGGCACTGCATTTAAAATTCTGTCACACTGAAAGTGCAAACAAAATAAATTTTAATTAAGAAAGATAACAAGTTATCATGTAGAATACCTAAATTTAGCATTTAGCATGAGGAAACAAATACGCAACAAAAAGTGTTTTGATTAGTCTGAAGCAGGGGTGCACAAACTTTTTGTTATGTTATGGTAGCAAGGAATTGCACAAAGCTTTTACATATCGTTGCTGCCCAAAGAAAAACAAGCATCTTCTCCATTGGCAACTGTACAGGAGAGGGCAAAAACCGCTTTTAATTGATTGGAGCCAAATCTTTCCAAGCGGTTTAGGGCCACATCTGTTGGTCCATTCATGATAGTTTTCACACAGTGTAAACTGCAGCTGCTGTGTTTACATGATGCATAAAAGTGAAATTAATCAAGAATACAGATGTATGTTTTCCAATGGACAGCGACGATATATGGTACATAATAATACATTATATTCCACTAATGCAGGTTAAGACTCTAATAAACACAGCTGACGGCTGTACAAATGACTGTGTCTTCAGCACCCAAAATCTTACAAAGTGTTGTTAAAGAAAGATGATGTCACACAGTGGTAAATATACTCCTGTCCCAGCAGTTTTTGAATGTATAGCAGGCATCAAATTTGGAATGAACGTTTTTTAATCAAAAACATCAGGTAAAATATAAAAACTTGTGTTTTTGTCAGACAGAATACACAAATAATTTCTTTTTGTTTTTACTGGCATTTCACATACTGTCTCTTTTTTTTGGAATTGGAAGTGTATAAATATATGTTTGTTGTTTTTGTTGGGTGATGGATGGGATTAGGGTCATTATCTTGAAGATAAAATGTCCCCATGAGCTAGACTTTGGGCAGTCCTAGTCTTAAATGATGAATTTTTGCATAGCTCTAGCTTAAATGAACGTATAACAGTAGCCTCAGTCCCATTTTTATTACATGTTTGTTTTGCTTACCTGTATGTTTCATGCTTGTAACCCCAAACAAATCGTGACGTTTTGTTCTTCTGTTAAAAAAAAAAGTCACTTTTTAAATGATAACATCTATGATAAGATAATAAACATCTCGGGCAAGCTCGTAGACCAAATTAAATTTTAAAGATCTGACATGGACTGTGATGGGTTCACTTTTCATGAATTTTCAGGCCAAACAATTGGAGCTATGATTGACGTCATAGTGTATCTTTTAAGTAGTTGACTGCAGGTAGTTGTACAAATTATATTGATTGGATAAAAATGATGAATGCTCTGAATGAAAGATGAGGGACAGCAATGTTAAACAGGTGGTTGATTATGTTTATCTGGTTTACAGCTCGTTTTAACATTGTTGAATTGGCACCCTCTTATTATCACTTTTTGTGATGCGTGTAGTGAGTAGAGATCTCACTCTTGTGCTGGAAAATGTTAGCCTTTGGGCAGTTAGCTTTTACGATCCTAGCCTAACTATAGAGTTGATGGCCCTTTGCGAGAGTCCACGCAGTTTATTTATGGCCTGTCCTGTGATCTTGCGTTGCCTCACTGGAATGCAGAGAATGCTGCTTCTCTCTCTGTCCCTGCAACATGCAAGCAAATGGTGCAGGCGTATCACTGTAAAGATGATGCAGTGTTCACCCACCTCTGATCCCACTGCAGGGCAGTCAGAAGGAATTAGAAGAATGCCAGAGGAGAGAGAGACAAGGAGGGTTGCTCTATTTTTGATCTCTACTTGCCCCGCCATGGTTTTTGCAGAAAGCCAAATTGATAGTTGTGGTGGACTTCACCCATACACATTATATACTGAATAAAACACAATTCCCAACAGTGATAGCACAGGAAGTATCAAAATGAAATATTTATTCATTTACTCATTTATTTCATATTTAGCTCCACACAGTAAAAACGCAAGTAATTGCTTTGATGCTTGCTTAGCATGATTAATCAATAGTCAGTATAAATATATCTGTACATTGAGTTTTGTGATGCAGGCTAAGCTTGGAAACATCTCACACAGCTGTACATATGTCTCACAGAGAAATATTATTACTTTGATTATCATAATACATTGTGCATTAGTGAATGACAGCATACATTTAAATGTACCTCTTCTATTTACACCAAACGGTCTTAATACTTGCTTTGATCTAACAGCGACATAAAAAGGCACAATGGCAGGTGTGTAGTTGGCCTTAATCTGATAAAGCATGCATCTTCCATGCCCTGCACTACAAGAGAAACAAACAGTGGGTAAGCAAAGAAGGACGAAGCTGAGGACAAAACCCTACTTAGAGAAATACAGAAGGTCTTCAGTTCATTTCCAACACAGAACACCCATATGGCACACCATACGTGTTGATTTGACTGGCAAGTCTTTCATTTCCTTTTCATACTTCTTTCAGTAGCAGTGCTCAAGGCTCAGGCTTACTCATGATATTGAGTACTTCATCCAGGATGGAGGGGCCCAAGTCCAGTTCAAGGGAAAGCAGCGATCCATTGACCTGGGTAACAGAATCCTGAGAGAGGCTCTTGCTTTTCGAGAGCTCAAAGTCAAAGTCACAAATGCGTCCCTCTTCTACACCACTATCTCTGTCCGCCCAGTCTCCGTTGATACTGGCCAGCTCTTTTTCATACTGAAAGATTGTGTCATCGTTGCTGTGATTGTAGCCATTGCTACAGCTGCTGCTGCTTTTGCAGTTCTCAGTTCCATTAGTGTTGCCATTAATGAAGAGTGTCATTAATGGTTTCTCAGAGTTCTCATTCTTTATGTTGTTCATATTATTGTGATTAGGTGTTTTCTTTGCTGGTTGTTTCTCCACAAGATTGATAGAGAATGTGGGTTTTTCACTTATCTCCTCTGGAACAGGGCTGGGGTCACGTCTGAAGATGGTAATTGACTGAAGGAGGGTCTCCATTTGAAGGATGTCCAGATCATCTGTTTCCTCTGAGCTGGCAGGAGGAGTGGGCGGCCCAGTCAGGTCATCCAGAGGGTCCCGGGTCATGGGAAAGATGGTAGTGGAGATAAGTGGCAGGGTCAGAGCCTGGCTACCCCCGATGGTTGGGAGGGAGATGGCGTTCTTCAAGATTGGCGAAGGAGTCTCCATAAAGGAGGCATCAGATGCGCTGTTAGCGCGCATGAATTCGCCGTGGGTGCCATACGATGGTCGGATCATGCCACCCTTCCCAGGAAGAAGCTCCAACTTGCCCTGCAGGAAGGACAGGTCACCAAAGGCGTCACACTCACCCCCTTTTCCGATGTGGATGGTGTGGCGAAAGTCTCCCAGTGGAGGGCTGATCATGTCTGGGGACAGGATGTCTCTTAGGCGACATTTCTTCCCTTTCTTATTGTGGTTGGATTTCAGGTAGATGGGTGTTTTGGCTGGCATCTCTGTCTCACAACAGTGAATCCGTGACACAAGAGAAGAGGAGGAGAAATGTTTTTGAACCCTAAGACCCTGTGTTGCAGAATGAATGCTGATCTGAGTTCTTCTCAGGAACGGTCAGGAGTTACATTCTCACAGATCAGATGGCTTTAGGTCTGCAGAGAAATTGCTGTCAGTCTTCACTGGGCTGGACAGGATCCTCTGACCCTAATGGCAGTTGACCTTTACCTTAAGACAGAAAGAAGACATTTTACTAGTTTTGTCCAGGTATTTCAACATGCAACTTTATTATACTCATACTTGTATGTTCTCGATAAGTGGGTTCTGTACAGGTACATTTTGGTCATCAAGGTACAAATAGTATAAATCTGGCTTTAAAGAAACAACAGTATTGCTTAAAATCCAACGTTATATCTGAGACTCTAACATTTCAGGGCTAGAGTACACATCTTAGCTTTAATTACACTGATTTAAAATAGTAGAGATAGAATAAAAGTTTAAAGTAGCTTGACACGGTGTACAGGCTCAGTCTAAGTTAGCGCTAAACATGCCATTGACATTTCATTGGGAGTGTTTTTAATATAAGGCTATTTAAAGTCCTTTTTTGCTGAGTGTCAGACAACAACACAAATCTTTTTAAAGATCAATGAAGTACTGGCGAAACCATGACCACAGCAACAGTCAACAAACAGTCATATCTCTTCCTCTAGATGCATGTCTCAAATCCCAGTCTAGGTGGGGCATGCTGCATTATTGCATGAATCAACAGTTTTCAAATGATTTCAAATTCTTGAAATTGCTGCTGTTTCAGATTGCATTCCGTTCAGGTTTCACCTTATACGCCTGGCCGTGACAGATTTATATGCCATTCTTCCCCGTCAGCATGGCTGATCTGTCACCGGTGACGTACAGCTTCTGTCACTCAGCCTCCTAATAAAAGGTATTACTTTACTCTACATGGACCTACAGCCGTATCAGCACACAGAGCATCTGGAGAGGGGGGATATGGGGGGATGTACAGCAGATGATAGAATAGAAGTCTGATTTCGGACCTGCTACTTCAGACCTGAAAAATTACGAGAACCAGTCTAAGATCAGACTAAAACACCAAGACGAAGTGGAAGCTGAGGGGCCCAAGCTGTAGCTGGCTTAAAGCCAGACTGGCTCCTGTTTAGTATGTGCTAATACGGACCAGCTGGATTCCACATTGGTCTGAGAGAGACGATGGGGCTTTAGCGGGATCAGTGTGAGAAAGACTCATGAGAGAGAGAGCTACAGCACTTCCATACAGAGAAGGAGAGAAAGAAAGGGAGAGAGAAAGAGAGAAAAAGAGAGAGATGGTCAACCTGCGATGATTTTATTAGGTTTAGCTCCATATTTTTATGAACATCTGTGACCTCTCCAGTTGTTTTCGTATTCATCCTGAAGGGCTTTGTCCGGCAGCCAAAAGAAAAACTTTCCAGGCAAAACTGATACTTTAAGGCAAATACGCGATGATGAAGCACAGCGCTTGAGAGGATTTGAAGCGATAAGGAGAAAGTTATAGAGGTTAGGATAGTGGAAGCAGTTAGAGCTTAAGAGAGGGGAGTAGAGAGAAAGAGAGAGAAAAAGAGAAAGAAAGAGAGAGAGAGCAAGAGAGAGAGGCAGAGGCAGAATGCTTGCCCATTTATAGACATATTTACTTTTGAGAGGTCGCTAAGCACTGACCCTCACCGACAAGACTGCAAAGTATCACAAAGGCAGTGGCTGCGCCAAGTTCACCTCAATAAGTACGACTGAAAAACATCCTCACTCCTGCAGCAGCCTCTGCCATCAGGACCTCATTCAAAAAGCCCCCAAAGCCTTGTGGCACTCCAGCCAGATAAACTCTCTCTGTCAGCAGGATGCCACAAAGCACAAGTGCAGGGCAGTCTGTCAGACCTTGACCTCATATAGCACATTACTGTTTAAACCAGACGTGGAAAAATAGACTGAACTTATCCTAAAGTAATGCTTTTACTTTACTACTCAGTCAGAGGTAATGGCAACCCCAAAAACAGCAGGAGTAAAACGTAGCGACTCTCCCGGTAGTCATATACAGGTCACTGCAATGCAATTATATGCAGCATCTATCAGCATGGCAACATTTATTGGCCCCTGTTCTTCCCTTTCATGGGAACTTATTACTTTCTTCATTAATATATTTCAATATAATTAAATTGACATTTAAATATGCAAATATAGAAGCACAAACCAATCACCATGTTAAAGGACCAATTTTTCTTTGCTGTTTCATTAACACAAGGTTATTTTGTAAGATATGAACAAGACTGTTAAAAAGTTAGAAAACATTTAATATTTTTACAATTAATACATAAAATTGTGCACTTAAATGTTAAAAAGTTTCCTGTGGAATATGTGCTAACTGCTGTGTTCGAGGGGTAACTGAAACATAGAAAATGTCACATGTACCCATTTGTACAATGTGCTGAAGCAGCTGACAAAATTTACTATCTGCAAATTTGAGATCCTAGATGATACATGAGTTAATGCTGTATAATGACTATTAACCTTTCATAAGTGAAAAAACATGCCACGATTAAAAACTAGCAGGGCATGTGAAAAATATACACTCTTTATTCTGTTAGATCTATGAGTTTTTCTGTCACAACAAAGGACATGCAGGTTGTGCTGGGCATATCTATAAACAAGCCAAAACAGAGTTGTATTTATTAGTTTACCATCCAGTACATACATACTTTTGATGAGCACATACGTGCTGTATTATTTGCACGCATGTCTTTTGACTTTTGTTTTCAAACTTTTTGCATATGGCTGTATTCGTCTGTTTCGGCTGTATGCTGTGTTTCAGTGTGGGCTGTTTTTTAATGTAGCATCACAGAGGGAGGCCAGTTAAGGCAGACGTCATTCATGTCTGTCTGTCTTAAACGCATAGTAACAAATACAGCCTGTTGTGATGGATGAACGGAAGTTGGAAAATGCTCTTGTAAAGATGAACTGCAATGTTTGGGTTTATAAGGCCCCACAAACATCATCAGAGGGGAAAAATAGAAAATGGGATCTTCAGCTAAAGAAATGTAGGAAATGTGTTCACCTCTGATTTGAACCATTTACGTATGCAATTGCAAAAGCACAATTTGGAGAGTGTCCTTGAGGATAAACTACATGACTATTTTTCTGTTGTCGTTCCTGAACATGGTGAGAGGCAGCTTCTGATGACACTGTTTACAAAACAACAGAAATTCCATTTCCTCAGGATACATGACACTCCTTCGATAAAATGCTAACAAATTACAGAGCGGGTAAACAGTATCAAAGCTAACGCGGACATAGGATGGGGTACAGTTAGCTTGTGACAGTGTACAGGGAGGGAGAATGTCCTCTAGACAATGATGCACTCTGTTCCCACTAGCATAGCCTGAATGAGTGACATTGTTTTGTGCAGCCTACTGTGTGTGTGCCCCTGTGAGTGTGTCTGACTATGTGTGTGTTCTATAGTTGCCGCCCTGAGGGCAATGGGTCCACATGTCTTTAAAGGCATTTTTAGATACTGATTCATTTCAACACAAATAGCTTAAACCTCACTTGACTAGCACCCCTTAGAGCCAAATATAGTTACCCCAAACACTGTGTGCATGTGTGAGGAAGCAGAAATGGGAGGCTTATGATTGCATGCTAGTGTGTCATTCGCCCTATCCTAAAATGAGTGTGTTAATCTGTAAGACAGTATGAAAGCGTGGGTGGAGAGATTTTATGCGTTTGTATCCGTAAAGTAAAAACGTTGGAAGACATGGTGGGGGGAAGCAAGAAATACTGCAGTGATCAGGGAGGTGGAGCTAAAAGAGCTAAACTCTGCATCCCAGTTTTTCTAACTCCTCACTGCCATTCCCACCTCTTTTTGCTTGTGTATCTTTACCTTTATCTTATCAGACCTCTTCTCTCCTCCCCTCTCCATTTTGCTGTGTCTCCTATATTATCCCCTTCCTACCAGCTGCTTTGTTCCTCTCTGTTTCTGTGGCTGCATTAAGCTTGACCTTGGGGGATATTGTGCTCAATGCAGGAAGTTTGTGGGATGTCTGATCAGCATCCATATTCTCAGTACAGAAACTGTGTGAGTATGAGTGGCTTTATGTGTGTGTGTGTGTATGTGTGTGTGTGTGTGTGTGTGTGTGTGTGTGTGTGTGTGTTTGTGTGTTTGTAAGAAAGAGAGAGCACAAGAGAAAAGCCATGCCGTCCTGCATCTGAACGGAAGGTCATTGCAACTGACAGCACTAGCCTGACCCAGTTATTGATTATCTGTAGGCTCTCACATCCTTCAAAACTATCTGCTGTGGAAAGTCTAGCAAAGAATTTGCACTTACTCTCTGGTGATCAGAACAACTAAAGAAAACCATAAAACACATGGCTCCTAATTTCCATTTACCGCTAGCCCTCTTAGCATGTTTTTGTTAAAGCATGGGAAGCATGAGAGCAGGATAGATGTCAGTGAATGCTATCCTGGATGCTCTACAGTAAATACAGTAAAAATCTTTGAAGTGGGATTTGATGTTAAGGCATCATGTCATACAGTGTAAACCCAACACTTCCAGAGGGAAAGCAGGACTCAACGCTCATGTTTCACATCAACAATGTCAGACCCTGTCAGAAATAAATACACAGTCTGTCAGTGCCTCCAGGAGTTCTGGCAATCTCCAAAGTTATAGAAAACAATGCTGCCTGGAATTGAACCTCCATTGGAGTCACAATGCATTTCTGAAGCAGATTAGCGATTAGCAACAACACAGATTGACCTATGGATATGGAGTTGCAAATCACCCATGCTTAACCAATCGTAAATTAGAGAAACAATTTCAGAACGGATCATCTGTATTCATGATTGGCATTGTCACAAAAAACTCAGAATCAGCTGGTCCTACTCCTTAGGCCCTAAGTCTGAAAGTAATATGTTCCTAATACAGATTTTTTGTCATGTCCATGTTGTTCTAGGAAAAAAACTTGAATTAGTATAGAAACTCATTTCTTTAAGTTAACAAAAGTTGCTGTTCTATAGCATCGCTCCAAATAACCTTGGTACAATGGATTGACAATTCGACAACTGACCTGGCTTGTGTGTTTTCATTTCTATTCCACACCTCTGTCTCCCCACACTCTCTTCAGAAGTGCTAGCACTGCGCTATTTCAATCTTCCAGAGTGGTGCATGAGGCCTGCATGTCAGCGGGTCACCAGTGCGTCTCCTATCTGGCTGAGCAAGAGCCAAAAACCCTGGACCTGATCCAGTTGCTAAGAGCGTGCTGTTTAATTACAGAGATGGGGAGCGAAACAGTGAGGGCATAACGGGCCAAGTGAGAGGGTAAGTGGGGGTCCTTGTGATGGATCTCTTTGGGTGGGGTGTCAGCCTTGGCCATCCGTTGTTGGATCTGGGTAATTAAATCACGTGCAGGGTATGTGGGTCAGCTTATTATTAGAGCAAGTGTGAGCATGCTGTAGTCTAAACAAGTGCAATGATGACATTCTGCAGTTCGGGCTCACTGTACACAGAAGAGGTGCATTTCAAGGACAGACGTTGCTTTAGCCCCTACAACGGCGCTGCCTTTAAGGCTCGCTCTGGCCTATTTTAGACCTTGGCCTTTTTTGGCTGAAAATGACAGGCTCTGCAGTTGTTGTTGTTCCTGATGCTGAATTTAAGGTGGACCAGTATTGCGTAGGAATAACTTTAGCCCTGATATCTCCTCATGCTATCTATATACAGCTGATGCCTTAGGATAACTGAACAGCTTGCGTGCAGCTGCGACTGAAGTGTTGCCTTAGACTGGCCCTTAACCATTTGCATTCCACTGTTCTCAGATAGACGAGATACCCCCTTCTTCTGCACTCTGTAATAAAAGAGATTAAAGGCTAATAGCATATAAGCTAATCGCAGCCTTCACTTTACATTCCTCCACTTCGGCTTGCCAGTTTTGCTACATAAAGCGAGCCTTAATTATACTGCAGGCTAGGCGCTTCCTCTCGAGGCCTGAGGGCTAGAGAGTTTTGGGTCTTCAGAGAGAGAGGCAGGGTGGAGCAAGTATTATTCTACTTTCAGCCTCGTCTGTTATTCCCTCTTTCTTTATTTGTTTCCCGCCCCTGCCTTCCACCTCTGCTCCTGTTCTCGGCCCTGTGTTGTCTTTGGCTTGCCGCATGCTGAGGTTCAAACCAGAACGGCTGAGAGAAACAAGGAGGGAACATCAAAACAGCTGGAACAGAGCTGTCCAAGTTCTGCTGGATGCCACAGAATAGCTGCTCTCTGGATTTACCGGAATAACTTCACTAACAATGAATGGAAGGTAGTGGCCACCAATTAGCACAACTCTGTTTGCTATAATGCAAATCAGTGGCTGTTTACTCCGGTTAGACTGGACTGTTCCTTTAAACAGCTGGTTGTAATGTGCCGGGTGAGTGGGAAAGTGCTTGCTGGAGAGCAGTGAAGAAGTGTCAGGTTCTCTCGCAGTGCTCGGGCCCCCTTGTCGCAGGGTTTGAAGTTGTTTGCTCGGCACATGCTCAACTTCTGCTGCCTATGTCCTACATGTGTGTGACATTGTATGTTCTTTACTCTAAGAGTTTCTACAGACACCTTGGAGAAAAAGGGGACCAGCACGCATCAAATTAATTCATTTGCTACAAAGGAAATTCCGCATGCCCTGTTCCTGTACCGATGTTGAAGATCATTGCTCAGTACTACACATATACAGTAGTTCAGTCAGGATTTCACGTAATTCAGTCTTGCAAAATATAACAGAATATAAGACACATAATTCAAATGTCAGCCCAGTAGTACCACATCAGAGTTTTGTTCTTAGACTATTATTATTATTATTATTATTATTATTATTATTATTAGAAATTGGAATATTACCACAGCATTCCCACTAAATCAGACCCATTATACCCAGTTATTTTACCTGCTTATGTGTCTTCTTCAGGTTAATCTCTCTCTTCTTCTCATGAGGGGGATTGGCTTGTGTCTTGAAAAGCTACTGTCCCAAATTACAGACAACTTCTGAGTGGTATAATGTGTCGCAGTCCCAGTCTTCTCTCTTCTCATGTGCTCTCTCTCTCTCTCTCTCTCTCTCTCTCTCTCTCTCTCTGTCTCTTTCTCTCTCACACACACACACAAACTCTTTTTCTGTCTCTCAGCCCTCGAGGGTGCGATTCTTGCAGGCGGGACGTCTGCCGGACAGCTGTTTTAGAATTCCTCTGTGGAGCTGTGTGCGGCTCCTCTCCACTCCGTTATGCTAAGGCAGAAATCTCCTCCTCCTCCTCCTTTTCCTCCTCCTCCTCCTCTCTCTTCCTTTCGCACCTGCCCTTGTCTGTCTCAGTGTCAGCTCTTCGACTTCCCCTCAGTCAGCCTCTCTGGTGCAGGATCTCAGCCTGCTGCTGTCTCTGGGCTGGATGCCTTTGACTGTGAGGAGCGGTGTGTATGTGTGTCTGTAAAAGAGAGTGTGTGAGGCATGAGCTGAAGAGAGAGAAGCTGTTTGAACAGCGCTCTGAGGAAATACAGCTTCTCTATGTCTTCCACTCCCCCTCCCCTCTTCTCTTTCCTCCTCTCTTTCCTACCTCTCGTTCTCTCACTCATTTTCTAAATTGTTTTATAGAAACATCTTCGGAAACCTAACAGAAGACAATCTGTTGTCTCTCAGTATTAGCAGAGGTTGCAGTCTTTTTCTCTCTCTCACGCTCTCTCTCTCCCTTTCTTTCCTTAGCATACTCACACTTTCTCTCTCCCACAGTTTCCTTTTGTCCCCAGAAGTATACATTCATGGGAATACCACCCAAATTTTTACTTTCATAGCCGTTCTCATGTTCCTAGACTACTAGATTCATCCTGAATAACTGCTTTAGAGAGAAAGAGGGAGAGAGAGAGAGAGAGAGAGAGAGAGAGCACATGACAAATAGTACAGCAGAACCCATTTAAAGCATCTGTGAGAGATGCAGCACAGCCTTGCTGGACTCATTACAACAGATAACATCTCTCTTCACTGACGCCGCAGGACAGTTATGAATTACCTTTCAGACGACACACAGAAAGACAATTTGCAGTAACACCCTTTAAGGGTGTTGAGATGGGAACACCATTAAATTTACAGTCTTTACTTTACTGTGATTTACCGAAAGCACAGATGTTTTTGTGTGTGTCTGTGCTGTAAATAACCGCACGCTGTAGAAAAGCTGCTCAGCAGAGCTGCTGAATTCTCATCGCTTCACACATTTTCCCAATGCAGGTTTCCTTGGCAACAGTTGCAGCTCTGCAGTGATGTCACATTATGAGGGAAGAGAGGAAGGAGAGGAGAGCAAAGCAATTCCTACCTGTGTGTCTGATTATGTGTGTGTGTACGTGTGCATGTCTGTGTGTGTGTTTGTGTGTGTGTGCGCGTGTGCATGTACATGCATGTGTGTGTCTGTGTGATGGTTTGCATGTGTTCGTGTGATTTTGGTGTATAATACGTTAAAGAGAGATTCCACTGACCAGTTTCTGCATAATAAAATAATGAACATGTAAACCAAATCAATCAGAGTGTTTTAATGTGACATGCTTCAGCCATCTAAAACCATCTGAACGTTGTCAAACGTTTAAAAAACATCAGTTATGGTTGGGTATAAAAGGATCATCACCTGGAAAAAGACCTACTGCTTCATCAGCAACGAAGGGTTGAGGCTTGTCACTTCAAAAAAGGGTCTCAGAGAATAAACCAATAGTTTAAGAAAGTTCCTCAACAAGAGATCATCAAGGATGTTAGGTATTACACCTTCTAGTGTGCATAATACCATCAAAATATAGAGGGAATATAGAAAAACCTCTGTACAGAGCGGTGTAAAGGGCTAGGCTGACAACCACAACCTTTTATCTTTCAGACAGCACCACATTAAATTCTGTCATCATATACAGAATAACATGAAAGCCAGTTGTCAATAAACACTGCTTATCACCGCATCCACAAATGGAAGCCATGTGTCAACAACATCGTGAAACACTGCCGACATCTGTGGTCTCAAGCACGACTGAAAAGGACTGATGATCAGTGGAGCAGATTGTTTCAGATTGTTATGATAAATAATGGATGTTGAGTTTTATTGGAGCAACCTATACTGCTTTCAGTTTGTGACTTTGTTGCCCAAAAGATACTTGAGTGTTGAGGAAGTGATGTAACATACTGGCAAACGTAGAAAGAAAGAAAGAAAGAAAGAAAGAAGAACTACCATTTCAGATAATATTGTCACTTGGACTTTTTGGAAATTGAGGATTGTAAAATGTCTGTTGTATACACCTTGGCCCTCTGACATAACTCTGTGCTGTTTCATCACATCACTATAGTGCACCGTTTCACATTAAAACACTCACCACACAATGATAAATGGATTTCCACTTGTGTGTGTGTGTGTGTGTGTGTGTGTGTGTGCGTGCGTGCGTGCGTGCGTGCGTGCGTGCGTGTTTGTGTGTGTGTGTGTGTGTGTGTGTGTGTGAAAGGTTGTTAAGGTAAAGGTAGCCTCTAGTGTGTTCTTTCAGGTTCATTTAAAACGATATGTTTAGCCACTGCTGCACCAGCATATGGCAGTTAACTTGCAGTTCATAAAGAAAACATCATAAATCTGCTGCTTTTTTCCTCAACACACACACACACACACACACACACGCTTCACAATCAGTTTCCTGCCCACTCTGCGAAACATTTCAACTTGCAATGGATAGAAGTGGTGTGGCTGGCTGCGTGTCATTCCTGTTCGTATTGCTGGTGGGTTAAAGTCAAGCCACTCACTAATTAAGTTAAAGAACCATCATTTGGCAAAGAAGCTTTGGGCATGGCTGGGGGGTTGCAGGGTTAAACTCCCTGAGCCGTGCATGTGGACAGCACATGGTCTTGGGAAGGCACAATGTCTGTGAATGGTAAATATGTTTAAAGACTTGTGCTACACAACAAAAGCAACATTTCTCAGAAAAAAAGAAAAACTGTGCTGTTTTAAATGATATCAGTTTTGTCTGATTTAAGTTTGTCATTCTGGTTAGCGTTACTGTATCTGCTGAAAACCGTTTATGACGTGAACTGCTTTGATTCATGCCCACAAATATACAATGAAATACTGTTCAAACTCGTGAGGAGCAGCCAGGAATCTCTTGGTCATCCAATGCTGCTGTTGCATGTTTTTCGTTGCACAAAAAAGACGTTTCAGCTCTCAGGGGTCGGAGTGGAGTTTTGGAAATTTTCCGGTGTTATTGAAAGAATTACTCTGCTTTCCCAGTTTCGAATAAGCTTGTTTTGGCGGCTTGGGGAGAACAAGTGGACCTTGTGAACATGCTGACTGCCTTCCCAGAATGCACTGTGTTGACTAACTGCTGCCACTGAAGGCAGCCTTTTTCTGTCAGTCACTTACGGTATTAGGTAGACACTAAGCTCTTGGTCTTTTTCGCTGTTTCTCTAGTTGTTATGTACATGTAGCATTTGGAAACTAATCGCCGATTCCACTTCAAAAGGCTGACTGCAAGCCAAGACATTCACACTGTAAAACTAGTCTTTCTTGCTAAATGCGTTCTATGACACTGGTAAAGTCTCGGCTCCAGCTTTGATCTGGGTGTGGTAGGAGTTCATGCAGATCCTCTGAATGTACTTTTCTGTGTAATTAGCCTTCCGCGGGCACGCTTTCTTTTCGTTTATTGCTATTTATGGGAGGAATGAAAGTAAAACAGAAGTGGATTTGCCCAATGAAGAAACAGTAGATTTGCCCAATTGAACAGGATTTCCAAAAATGATCCTTAAACAACATAAACCCTACAGGGAGTAGTTTTACTTTTGCACTAGAACACTCTACATATCAAATAATATCTTGGCTCAAAAGTAGGAAATCAAATTTCTTAAATTTGCTTCTATTTTGTCTTGGAACCGATTTTGCTACCAAACACTTGTTTGGTAATTAACGTCATTCTCTATCGATCATATTTCTATAAAACCATCCATAATAATCCATAATAATTTATAAACTGAGCTTATAACCAGTATATGTCCATCTCTGTGTTCTTTAATCTCATGAATTCTTTATACCTTTGGTTAAAAAACATTCAGCTCCTCCACAGGCACACAAAAAGAGGGCTTGCAAGTAACAGATGGTTGATTTTGGCATTCTCTCTTTCTCTCTGTCTCTCTCTTTGTTGTGTTTTTATGTTTCTCCCCAGCTGAAATTCCAAATTTAGAGTCTTCACTTACACTGCCTCCCACCTCACCTCTCCAACAGGCAGTGTGTGTGTATGTGTGAGAGTGTGTGAACATAGTGTGTGTCATCTCGTTAGCACTAGCGTTCTCTTCTCCACCAGTGTTATTGCGTGGAGAGCGTACCTCCCCCCAAAGGCCTCGCACCGAACATGTAGAGAGATGAGTCAGTGAAAGTGAAATAATGTATTGCTGAGTTCTGTAGTGAAAGTTCTGAACGCTCTAAATGCGGATGATGGAAGTCTAAGCAGCTAACCTGTTTGCAGTGGGGCCTCATTCCTGTGCATTGTGTTTACATGTTCTTTAAGGTAACATCCTGGTGCAAAATGTTTTCTCTGTCTTCGGCTTTTGCTGTCTACAAATCCTCTCTAGTGCCGGATATTACAAGCTCAGTTGCTGAGAGTTCCAGCTGTCCTTATCACTAAGCCCAAAAGGGCTTCCTAGAATGAAGCCCGCTTAATATGCAAATAAATCTCAAGCTAACAGCTGACACGGGCGCAGTGCTGGCCCACTGCACTTGGAAAATGCATCTAAAATAAGCCAGGCTGATAGGCCACAGGTCTGTGGGGACAGGGAATGTTGCTGTCCTTAGTGCCTCAGAGGCACTGTTTTTCAGGAGGATAATGGACTATACCCTCTGGAAGCCCATAAAGTGGCCCATATACTACACAATTTGTGTATTTCCTCTTCTTGGCTGTGGTTCACTAATGATATTGTTTGTGGCTGTGTGCAGCACAGACCTACAAAATGACCATTTCTGGGCTTGTAGGACTAGGCTCTCCCTGTGTTTTTTTCATCAGCATTATTTTACTTACTGTTAACACCCTTACTGTTGGACCCAAGAATAACAGCACCACCAAAATGCTTTAAACAGAATATGAACTGGCTAATATGGGACTGATTTACAAATGGTACAAGCTAAAGATTCACACAGCTGTAAATCTGTACCAAATTGCCTATTATGTGCAGTGAAAGCCCCACCGATACATTATCCATTTGGACTGCTTTCTTTAGGCCTGCAATCTCCAGCTTTGTCAGATACAGACACACGGTGAGCATGTCATCACTCGACAGTGTTTAATGCAGATGCATATTGTTTTCATAAGGAGCCTGTATTTATTGATTTCCACCACAGCATATATACTAATATGTATTAGCGCTTTGAGTGATTTGGCTGAGATCAGTCACTATGTGATCAGTCATTCAGTAATAATTTGAACAAAATTTGTATGGTGGTGCTTTAAAGGTTGTGAACTTTCTATAGAATCTTCTGTATTTCTGCATAAATATGACTAAAACATAAACAGAGTTCCTAAAAGTTGAAAAACAAAACCCAATTAAACAAAGGAGACAAAATATTGTTCTTGCTCATGTATTTATCAAGAGAAATGATCCAGTATTACATATCTGTGAGTGGCAAAGGTATGTGAACTGACTGTTGACCAGTCATGTTTTCAACAAGCTTAGATATTAATAAGTGTAAAAAATCGTTTAGGAAGGATGAACCTACAGAAGCTAAAGCTTATGTAAATGTAATTCATTGCGTAACTCTCTATGCAATTAAACATGTAATTACATCATTTTATTTTCATTGTCTGGCAAGAGGAACAAAACAACTCTTAACTTTCAATCGCTGAAGTATTTTATGGCCATTACAATATAATTCGGTAATTAATTTAACTTAATACAGCAGATACTGACAGCCCAAGACATTTCCTCCAGATGAAACATGAAGCTGCTACAGTGTTGAACCCATTAAAACAGGGAATTGACACTGATTCAAGGATGACTCAGTGGGACAGAGCGATGATGTAGACAATTATAGTTTATGCAGCAGGAACTGTTTGATGGTCTTTGCGTGAAATTGTATGACGACACTGCAAAGTCTGGCGCACTTCCGCAAGAGAAGAGCTGTGGAACAAGACCAATTATGGAGGGAGTGAGCGCTCTCAGAAGAATTCTGGTATCGTCTTCCGCAGCCCCTGTCGTCTTGTAATCAGATTGCGGTTGGCCAAATGAACCAGGCCCGGAGTTGCCCTGGAGGACAGCCGCAGAGCGCAGCTATTTATTCACTGAGAATAGGCAGCACACTGGGGCCTTATTACAGAGGGAGAGTGGTATAGGCCATAGGAGGGAGTCACACTGAGGCCAACCTCAAACTTCTACTCTATCCAACTCCCACCCTGTACAAAGCCAAACAGTAGTCAGATATGCAGTTTTAAATTTAAGTACAGTACACATTGATTTACAGTGTATTTATATATTGTTTGCTTCTGTGACAAAGCCTCATAAAAAAAATCATATTTAACAAATGTTTATTTTATGAGAGAAAGAATAAACATTTTGTAAACATTCTGAAACATTCTGATTTTATTCCAGGGAATTTTGGCACATTTCAATTGGTGCACACAATAGGCAGCTGATGATAAAGAGATAATATACTGTATTCCATACACCTGCAAATTTACATTTACGGCATTTAGCTGATGCTCTTATCCAAAGTAACTTACAAGGTTAATCATATTACAGGTAGGCCAACGTGTTAGGAGTCTTGCCCAAGGACTCTTATTGGTGTAGCACAGCATAGTCATCCAGACCAGGAATCGAACCCCAATCTCCCACATGGAATGGTAGCTTCCTGGTGGTAAGTCGTGTAACCCGCTGTGCCACACCAACCACCAAATTCTGCTATTTTCCTCACACTATAGCCTTTGGCATGCCCAAATACTATCACTCCTTTTTATCATTAACATCTGCTTTGTGACCCATTTTCCACACGTCGAATGAGACATTCACTGGACTGTACCACCTCTTCTCTACCTATGAATTCCGTCACACCCCTGTAGGTATTTATAGCCACATTATCGTCCATCAACACCATCTGCAGGAGACTGAAGTTCCTACCACCTTAAACATGCAAGGTATATATGCACAAATAATGGGAAGTCAAAAAAATAAACAGTTATAGTTATAAAAGTTATAGTTATAAAGTGATTGGAATGACTAGAGTTACAAAATGTATGGAGAAAATGGGACCCCTTTACAAATGTACAACAGCTGGTAGACCACCAATACTGTCACCATTTGATAAACAGTACTTAAAGTTCTCATCTTTGAGAGAGAGGAGAAACAAAGCTCCACACTTACTGGTGTTGTACATCATCCTTTCACTGTGAGAAGACAGCTAAATGCTTTGGGCAATGTTAATAGACTTGTTATTAGACACCCCAGAGTCCAATCCTGAACATCTTTGAATGTGTTTGGATCACAAAAACACAAAAAATTCAATCCGTTTTTTTAAATTACCTTAAACAATAGACAGATATGCAGAAAATATTATAATTGTTTATTGTTAAATGTTATTTTCTGTAATAATGCGTATTTTTATTTTGCCAAATAATGAAAAATGAATAACTTAACTAACTTAATAACTAACAAAAACTCATTTAGAGTCAAGCATTTGTAAACCTGGACTTCATGAAATGGGACTGGAAGTGTGACATTCTAACATCTGTGGTTACTATTTCACAAAAAGAAAAACACTGAATAGGCTTAATGTTCATGGCAGGAAACCATAGAGTGAAACGATTTCTGCCAACCTAAAGCACCATAATACTACAGGGAGAATGTTTTGTGGACTGATGAAACTTAAAGTTTAATTGTTTCGAAAGAACACACAGCACTATGTAGTGACTAAAAGGGTACTGCAAGCCAACCTATACAGAACGACTTAAAAGAAATTAAATCTGCCTTTTGGAGTGGTCCAGTCAGAGCCCAGTTGAAATGTTGTGAAATGACCAGAAGAGACATCCAAAGAATGTTGAGCTGAAGCAGTTCTGTAAGAAAAGGCTGGCTTGAGGTTATTGTTGCCAAAGGAGAGTCAACCAGTTATTTAATAATGTATGAAAAATAACAACTGTTTGTCTGGTATTAATTTTAGCACATTGTGTTTGTTCTCACTCGTAATTTGACGAAGAACAGATCACATACATATCAAGTCATCATCAAAAGAATAGTTCCACCCAGAAGTAAGTGTTGGATTGCAGTGCTGTTGGGAAGGAAGACAAAGATAACCAGGAACAATAAATGATGATACATTTAGACTGATATGGGCAATGATAATTGAGCTGCACATACAGAAGTCTTTCAGTATGGCAGTGGGCCAATATGTTTGCTAATGCAACATGCCAAACAAGTCTCGGCATGGAGTTTTAGAGATTCCTAATGGTGTCCCGTGATAATCCATCTTATGCATCTTGAATATTCTCACACAGTTCGTGCAGATTGTGCAGTAGTGGGGAGATCACCTGGACACCAGGTCTTATTGACGTGTGACACGTGCCAACAAACTGGCGCTGACCATGGTGCCTCCACACACAAATGTTTTGGTTGTCTCCAACAGGACCAAAGTGCTACTTGTCACTGAAGATGGCCGGCTACCATTCTAAGTTACTCCATGACAGTTTGGCATGACACCACTGCAGTCTCTGGAGATGTTGATGTGGTGCTAGCGAAAGTTGTAATGGTCTGTGTACATGTAGTCCTGCCTCAGCCGCATGCCAGTGGTGCTGCCAGTAAGAGGATAACTCATGGAGGGCATCACTGCTCACTGAATTTCTACAATCGTGACTGTTGGGTTAGTCTTTGCTTACGTCACACACACGGCCCAGTGTAAAACTTGAATCATTGGTATGTCTCACAAGGTAAAACCCATGAACCAGTCACGTGTAAAACTTATGAAGCTATTTGTGCTACTGTTCTTTTGATGAGTGTATGTCGTCACAGTCTTAAAAAGGACACACTACATTAACTTATTAACTTACTGAACTAAAGTAAAGAAAGTTTTTGCTCTTTCATATAAAGTAAACGTTTACAAGAGTTGCAGATTATTTGTAATTAGTTGTAGTTTGCTTTCATTTCACAGAAATCAATAGCTAAATTTAGCACTGTGTTCGCTTGGGTCAAGTGAGGCAAGTTACAAAACGCAAACACAGAAGTCATAACTTATGTGAGGTATGTAACAGCTGAACGGCAGATGTAGAATGTCCCATTATTGAGGTAGCACTTCAACATTTCTGATCTTTCAGTGAGACAACAAGCTGTTATTCACTGCTTGGCTGCTGTGGAGCTAAATGGGGATGAGTAGCCTCCCGTTTAGCTCTGATTTACACCAGCTCGACCTGTTTCCCATTAGATTAGCAGTATGGTCTTTAGTGACACAATCTGCAGGCCTGGCAGGCATGTGTCCACAACAGGCCCACCACTCGCTTCACAGTGCTTCTTCTTAGTCATGCCGTGGATAATTTAGCTATTCAGATGACAGTTAATGTCCTTCACAGGAATTCCCAATAATTCCCATGGGACACATCAATTTCTCAGTAGATATTATCTGCTAATGTTAAATGACCTTGTTTTTTGGAAAACGTACGTAGACTCCCATGGGGACATTACATGTCACTCCCTTTAGAGAATCCGGAAGATCCTCCTCTCTTTATCAGCATGGTCAGTAAATAGCATTCCAAAGACCAAGCGATTACTCAGGGAAACTTCCGCTGACCTAAGGATTGTTTGAAGGTTTTCTAGCATGTCAACTGTGCCAGGCCTACTACTTGTCATGAAAACCATGTTGACTGATAAATCTTGTACAGAACATAACAACACAGTTACAAACCCAAAAACAACACTAAATGGCCTAATGTGAAACTGCCTGTTTGGTCAACTCCGAGACAAAGCTTTTATCTTGATCAGTCATTTGTTATCTTCGTCTCCACATGGGTCCTTGAGGAATGGGTTCACTGTGTTAGTGTCCATGGCTGAGTTCTTGCACCAGACTTCAGGACGATCAAATTTGTTTACTGTTGTTTCTCTTGGCTTTCCTGTTGGCATGTGATGAAGTTAAACATTAAAGTGTGAGGGTAGCAAGATGTCCCGGGTATCTCCTTCTGGAGACTTTTAAAGCTGGCTTTTATCGTCACACTTTATTTGATCTGGACTTCAGTTCAACGGTTCACAACAGCTTTAGGACCTTTGTATTTAAAGATACACACTTGTCGTTTTTAATCTCTGTAATACTGATGGCCCGGAATGTCCTAATTAATATAGCAGACGAGCTCACTGACCCATTGCCAAGTTTGACATGGACAAAATTCCTGTGTTGCTATTTATTTTTCTATATTGGCCTGATCAGACTCATAGGGGAGAAGGAGGATAAGCACCGAACTTGACATGCTCCTCGCTTGTACATCTGTTTTGTGTCGGCTGCGTCAGAAGAGGGATTAATTGTGATGGTATTCAGGTTTTTATAAACATAGAAATCCCCGTGTAGACCCCTTAAAGCTCAGGAAAGGAATGGTGCTATCTCTGTAATCTTCAGCAAGCACTCAGGCTTTTCATCTGCGAGCTTGGGGAGGTGAAGCCATAGTGTTGCATTTGAAGCCTGAAGTGATTTAGAACAACCAAATCTCCTTGAACTAAATAATGTTTTGATGTTCAGGCACGCAGCCCGGAATAAAAATTACAGCCAGCAAAGTGGATTCTAAGGCAGTAAAACTGCATCAGACTGTGTTTGTGTTGATTGCTTTCATTGATTGGTTTTAAATCAGTTGCATCTGAGGCATATATCCTGCCTTTTAAGCTTGAAACATATTGATTTGACAGTATTTTTAGCAACTATGCAGATATTCAGTGACTAATGAACACTTTTAAAGGAATGTACCTCTCGAGAACCATTGTTGTTGGTGTGTTTGTTGGAGTGAGCTGGGGGCTGGCTGTGTGCCACAGATAGTTCACTTTGGGCTGCATTCAGATTCACTGAATGTGTGCAGAGGGGAAGAAATACATGCTGGGCAGCTGAGTGCGTTCAGAGCAGCCAGCTAGGAGCGCGTGCAAAAGCACCAAACGATGAACCATGAAACAAATGCAATCGTCACAAGGCCACTGAGATCACAATCATGCCTTCTGACGTTATGTAGTCATACTGTACATTTGAGCCCTGAAACAACTCAATGCTTTTTTTCTAAATCAAAAGATTGTTGTTTAGTCATGAGGTAGAACAACTGAACATTTCTGGTCTGCTGCTCCAATGAATAATGAATAATGCTAGTAACTACAGATACACATGGACAGCAGATTTATTGTAAACTTCTATTACTGTTATTTATGTACTGTGCAAGTGACAGTAAGCTGTCTTTTTTTTTAAGTGCAGTATCAAATCTATCGATATTTAACATCTCTACTTGTTACTCTTCCATCCTTCCAAACTTACAGTAGAGCTACAAATATTTTTCAAAATTTTTTTCTTGCATGCATCTTAAATAACTAAAGGAAATACTTTTGAGAAGAATATAAATATGCTCATATAAAAAGATTATATTTTGGTTTTGTAAACTGAAAACCTATAAATAAAGTTTTGGGGGCTGGTGACCCTTCATTATTGTTATCCTGTTATTATTACTTGGATCATAAGAAGTTTGAACTGAAATTATTTCTCTAAAAACCTAAAAGCAAATAAAGAGAAGAAGCTGTAATAAAGGCACAGAGTAGGCACACATGATTAGGAATATGATATTATTTAGTTGTTGGGTTTCTGTGTAATAATCTGTTACTTATATGCATCTGCTTTTTCCAGATGCCAAAGAAAGAATAATTTAGATGGAATGGCGGTTAAACTTGCTAATAAATTAATGAAAGAGTGCTCCATGACTTTTGCACTTTTGATTTTTGTTTGGCTTGGTTGGTTAGGAATCATTATAAAACCTTGCTTCCAAAAAGGTTGGGATGCAGCAAACAATGTAAATAAAAACAAAATGGAATGATGTGCAATCTGTAAACTCTGCATTAAACAAGAAACATTTCAATTAGAAATAGTATAGTTTTTCAAAACTGAATGCCAATTCTGAATTCAATGCCAAAAAAAAAAAAACTGTGACAGCTTCTTATTTACCACTGTGCTGCATCGCCTCTTCTCCTAACAACAGTCAGTAAGTGTTGGAGACTGAGGAGATCAGTTGGTGTAGTTCTGAAAGTGAATGAATGTCTAGCTTGATACAGGATTTCAGCTGCTCAACACTTCGAGCTCCCCATTGTAATATGTTTCCATTCATAATCTGCCAAATGTTTTTAATGGTTTACAGAAAATTCTTTAATGGTATTTTGCACCATAGATGACCCAATCCCTGAATTATTTGCTATTTTATATTGAGAAACTTTATTCTTGAATAACTCCTGTGCAGTCTTTCACAGAGTTATAAACCCCTCCGCATCTGTGATTCTGAAAGACGCTTTAGGATGCTCCTTTTATACCCAGTCATGTTACTGATCTGTTGTCAGAGAACTCAACTTCTGTTGCTATTAACAACAACTTCAGAAAGCGCATCTAGCTTTCTAAAAGCTATATTTCTCTAATGTTCAACATTTGATATGTTGTGTTCGGACCATTTTCAGTGAAATAATTTGCACATTATTGCATTCTGTTCTTATTTTCATTTTGTCTTTCCTCCCAGCTTATGGAAAGAGGATTGTACTATGGGTGTCTAAATTTTTTTTTAACATTTTACTTAATCATTTTTAGATTTTGCATAGTTTTATAATTATTGTTATTATTTAGTATTTTTAAGATGAATTAAAACAGTAAAATGTAGAATCATGTAAGCACTGTTTCATTTTCCTGTGTCTGCAGGTGCTGGGAGGAATTAATGACATAAATAGGTCATGCATCTTCAGGTATTTGTACATGTTATTCCACATAGATGCCACATACAGAGAGAGGAGTCCATTAAGTGACTAACGGCGCATAGTGGAGTTTCAGCAGATATTTTGGCAAAAGCCCCCAACACCCAGAGGAAAAGTAAATAACTGTGCTTGCACTGAGGGCTGTTAACATACTTTTGCTGTCTGAGAGAGCCATTGTGTTTCTAAGAGGGAGACGCTGCAAGATACGATCACACTCATCGGTGCTGTGAAGGACTACTAACAGTAGTTGAGTATTTTTCCGAAGTTCTACTCAATTTACTTCTGAAAGCACAAAAGTACTGTTGTACGTCGTCTGTGGAACTTTTCATTTTCTTCCCCATTACTTTTACTCCACCTCTTACTGTTTACAGCTATGTTTGCTCTGTGTGGGCAGAGTTCCTTGGTGCTGTTCTTTGCTCTTTTACAGAAGTCCATGTTTACACTTAGCTTTTCAAATAGCAGTCTAGTAGATGTCAGAGTGGTTTACACAGTGGGAAAAATAAACAGCCACAGATATGCCACAGCCATTCCTCTGTATTCCTCTACTCTCACTCAGGTAGCTTTATGGAGGTGTAGTCTGCCATTACGTTCTCTAAAGTACACATTCTCCTAAGTACATGTACTTTGGAGCAAAGAGGAAATAAACCTTTCGGGATTCTTTCTGCCATCAAGAGAAGAAATCGAAAAAGAATGGATAAAATGCAGAAGAAGAAACAGAAGAAGATTTAGTGACATTGTTTAGTTCTTCTAAATATGTTTGTAAAGGCTGTGATCTTAACATACAGAAGTAGTGTCTCACGCAATGGCACTTGGCCACCACATTTGCTAGCACAACATGTCAGTCGTCTCCGCATGGAGTTGTAAAGGTTTCTAGCGGTGTCCTGTAATAATCCATCCCATGCAGCTTAAATATTCTCACCCAGTTCCTGAAGTATGGGGTGTCCTGTTTTTGCTCACATGCATAGTCAAGCCTACTTGAACTTCTTGAACCATTCACCTCAAGGTGTCAAAATCTAAACACCAAGTTAATTAACCAAGTCGATTAATTCTTTGTGGTTTTTTTAATTGATGAATGTATAAGCTAAAACAAAAAACTACTTCCTCCTCCTCTGACTGACGGGGACTGCCACATTGCCACGTCGAGTTCATAAAACATTGGAGTAGTCTGGCTATCTCCATGACTATGCTCCATGTTGCAGGTCCAGATGAGGAATGAATTCCTTTCTTAAGAGTAAACGCTATTGGTCAGTGCATTCTTGGTCTTGCTGCTGTTTATGGCTTTACGTTCATGGCATTCTTGTTGCCTGACATGCTGCTCTTTAAGCATACTCTCCAACCACCAGCAGATAGTGACTAAGCCATCCTATTAACAGAGCCTCCCTCCACCTCACAGACACTGACTAATACAATAACTTGATCATCATGATTCATAATCAGTACGCATTCCATGTACATTTTCAATCTACAGAGGCCAGCATGACCCAAAAATCCAGAATCATCATTTCATTTCCAGCAGGGTTTTATTTGTACTCTCACGGAAAGAAAATAGCATACATTATCTTACCATATGACATACATCTCAGCATCTATCCAATCCATTGGTCAAGCAGCTATTATATTAATGCATAACAGAGGTCATGTGCTGTTTTTCATTTCTGTGGTATGTTCTGGTAAGGTTCATTGTAGTACATCTGAAACATATGACTGTATTACATTTCTGCTATGAACATCTTGGCTTTGGTTACATTATATGGCGAGTCAGTCAACCCATCTGTCATACTGCTAGAACATACACGGGACAGGTATGTGTTTTGGATAGGATCACATCTGAAGTTTACAGTAAGGTGGAGCTCTTGTCCTTTGGCCCAATGTGCCATCAAAAATGAAGTATAGCTCTGTCTGTCTCCCACGCCAGTCATTATACTCGGTTGGTGTAAAAAATAACTGTCACATAACCTGGATGATGAGAGCTTCGCTGAACTGAAGCAGAAAAGAAACCTCCTGGTGGGCTCTCGTGTTGCTCAAATGTGTCAGATGAAAGGGGATCTCCCATGTGGTTTGAGTTTCTCTCTGAGGGAGCAGCAGGTTGTCGGGACCTTTCTCCCAGTCTGTCACTGAGCTGATGCTAAATCATCAGGCAGGCCGCGTCCACTCGTCTTGGCCAGCCAGCTGTGTCCGGTTATCTGTCACGCTGGAGACAAGGTGGCCAGACTGTCACTGCACTTAAAAGGATAACAAAAAAAAGAGCAAGATACGAAGGTATTCAAAATTCCAGGGAAAGGGTTTTGTGCTGGGTAGTGTGGGTATGTGTGCCTTTGATCATGTTCTCCCTAGTGGTGGAACATCAATACTGAGCCGATATGGAATGGAGGGAAAACACGTTGCTGTGTATTCCATAACATGAGGTAGTGCTGTATTTTGGCAGTTTGAGCACATTGAGATACTTCAGGTTTGATGTTTTACTACCAAGAACTGTATAACTGCATGTCATTAGCATAGCTATGAACATATGTATTATCATCAAGACATGTACAAAGAAAAAGGCGAGGGCCCTAAAACTGACCCTTGTGGTACTACTCAAGAAAAATCGATATTTAAACTCTATATTATAGAAACCATCTATTTGTTAAACATGATTTAAACCTTTAAAACTGTGCCCAGCTTTCGAGACGAAGGATTAGAACATAAACCTGATTAAAACTTCTCACATAAGTTGTTTGATATTAAATCAGCATATAATTGCTTGAAAACTATTTTTAGAGACTTTACTTCAGAAAGGAAGGCTTGAAATTGGTCTAAAATGATTTAGTGTGGAAGGATCCATGCTATTCTTTTTTAGTACTGGCTTCACAGTTTTAAAAGTGTTTGGAACTGTGCCTGTAGACAGAGAACTCTTTACCATAGTTAAGACATGAACACAGGCAGACACCATCTTAAGGAATGAAGCAGGAGCAGGGCCGCATGTAGATTTCATTTGTTTGTAACAGTTTTAAGCTCCTGATAACTGATAATAGAGAATCATTCTAGCATCAAATTACATCAAGTAATTAAATAATCTCAAACAGACATGCTTGTGTTGTTACTGACACCGTATAACATATTGATATCTATGAATAATGATAAAAGTTAAGACAAAAATCATGCTTTAAGATGGATGCTAATGCTGCCATGAGACATATAAGCTTGTTCTGGATTTGTTCTGAGGCAGAAGCAGACTTTGCCCAGATATTATTTTATCTGTGATAGCATTCATTGTGTCTGGTATTAAATCATTCAAAACAATGGCGTTGGGTATGCTACTTTCAAACTAGGCCTAGTGCAGTAAACTATTCCATCCATTGCGCAATTCATCTGATGTAAGTTTGTTATGTTTCTCTTATAACTTGCTAGTTAGTTAGCTATGGTTTCATTTCTGTAATTTAATACTAAAACCAGACAACTGAGTTATATTTAAAGGGTATTTATTTTATAGTATGACAGTTTACAACTAGCTAATAAGCTCACTTATTAACCTAGTCGAGGTTCTTGATCTGTGTTTTCCCATCAGGTATTACCTTTGACAATTCAATCCATGAACTCAGAAAACCTATCATAAGTTTCTTTTATGTATGCTACTAAGGTATAATGTGTTGTTTGAAAAGCTGGGAGAACATATGGCCCAAGAATCATAGGTATGCTCCCCACAGTTTTGTGAATTTGTGTCAGCTTGACTTTTGGTTGAACCATCACTTTAATACATCACATGTCTATCTGTGTATTATGCACACTCCCTCTTCCAGTATGTGAAAAATGGCTGTTTGTGTGTCGGACTGTTTGTCTGGTGTCCATCGAAAGCAGACAGAAGCACAGAGGGTCAGCCTGAGGTTCCTTGGATTTCTCACTACCGTGTCCAGGCCCCCTGTAACTCACAGAGGAATGCGTGTGTGTTATGCAAGTGTTCCTGCCATACTTAAAAAAACATCACATAACAAAAAACCACACTGTGCCAAGTTCAACTATTTTAACAGCCGTCCAGCTCCTTTGCATGCATGTGCACATATTACATTCCCTTTGATTTCATTCAGTGGCTCATGTCCACGTAAAACAAACCAGATGCTTTGCATTTCTCTCCTCGCAGCCTACAGAGAGTAGCCCACTGTAGTAATCAGAGCTTTGCTTTCATGCTAATTATTCAAACTAAAGAATAATAAATTAGTTCACACTGTTGACATATACTGATCCTATTATAAAACAGTTCGTCTACACAGTGTCTCACAGTGTCTCGTCAGATATCGTTGTACCAGATATCGTTATAGCATTGGTCTACCTTTTTAAACTTTTTAGATTCGCTCTGTGTTTCTTTCTGTCCACTCTCTCACTCTCCCATCTTTCTCCATTAGGCTGGGTGCAGCTGGAATGGAAGAGAAGAAGGAGAGAGAGCCTGAAATAGCCGAGGGTGTGTAGGCAGAGGCCTGACCACTGGCATGCATAAGGAAACAGCCTCTGCTACTCTCCACACAGCAGCAGCAATGCTGTACACAGGCCAGGAGCCCACTTGCAAGTCCACAGTCCAACCCCACCCTCCGCTATTCCAGGCCTGCTTCACTACAGTGTCTCTGTTCTCCCAGAGGAACCACCAACATGAACAGTGAGAAATTGTAGAGGGACAACATTGTAAAAAATGGAAATGAGCAGAGGCTGGTATGAAGTGTTTCTGGAATTTGAATTAATGAGGAACATTGTTTTGGTTCATCTCAGTGGCTTAATTGGCTTTTTTTTAACAAAGTATTTATGACATTTGAATAAAACCAGTTAAACGGCTGGTTAAAACATGGAGTGCCTCATTACATTCAATGACACATTTTTAAAGGGAAGCAAAAATAAAAAAAATATAGGTGTAATGTGATTTCAAAACAATGGCATCAGAAGGACAGGGACATAGTCTCACTTCCTGCTGTAAAATACACATACAAAAGTCTTGTCTCTCAGTATGGGGTTGGGCCTCCATGTTCACTAATCCAATATACATACATCTTACCATGGAGTTGTAGAGGTTCTTAATAGTGTCCTGCAATTATCATACAGCTTGGATATTCTCACAGCTGGAGCGACACAAAATCTTAATACAAGATGTGGCATAAGAATCACACAACATATTCGCAGTTAGGCAGATAATTATTTCAACCAAAAAGCTTATTTCTAATTGGCTAAATTGCTATACAATGTTGTGGGTAGACATGACTTCACTCCCTGGGTGTTACTTCCATCCACATTTCAAACCCAAACTCATTTCTTAATTGTGGAAGATGGTTTTGTGTTGTTTAGTGTTTTTAAACACCCAGTCTGAACACACCCGAGTCCTGAACACGCACAACAACAGCATGACATGTCTGGAGTTTTTTTCAAAGCCACCCCCAGACAGGGCTTTGGCTCATACACCACCCATCCGGACTCGAGTAACTTTCAACACTTTTTCCAGTGTTGGCAATATAAGATTATAGTAATTGGCTTATCAAAGTTAGCCACACTGAGCTCATGAGGACTATTGCTCTGAGGTTAAGTTGAGGCACTAACACAGTGACAGACAGTAAGGAGTTGTCTTGCAGAAAACTACCAATCACCAAAATCTTAAACATTTGGGCCTGCAGATGTTGCAGGCTGTACAGTAGCATGGCCTTGCTCCTCAAAGGTAAGATGACAGGATCTTCCAATGATAGTTATGCAAGCGCCATCTGCTGGTAAGTATCTGAATGTGCTCAAACTGTCTCTCAGTACATGGTAAACCAGAGACAAAGCACTGTCACGTAAAGCACAGCACATTAAACATGACTGCTATAGAAAGGTGCTCTTTATGATGGTGGTGTTAGATTTTGTCTTCTATGCCTCGCAATATCTTTGATTCTCAATAGGACGGTGTCTATTGTAAATCAGTAAAGAAATGGAGCTTAATCATGGCATTAATCATTGTTTACTTATTAACATCAAAAGAGAAAACAAGCAGTTTATTATTTATATATCTACATATATCTACATTTAGGTTTTGAAACCACTGTAAAAGGGTGTTCATGGGATTGTATAATTTAGGTTCACTTATTTGATTAACTTCAAACAGTTAAATTTAGCTAATGCAAAATGACATATGTCTGGTGATTGTGCGGTTGCACTTATCTAGTGTTTGTTTTGTGGTAGTGTTTGTTTTGTGAAATAATAATAACATTAAAAGAAGTGACTGTAGAGAGACAGTGATGTTATAGAAGTTACAAAAATGTTAAATAAACAATAATAATAGTAACAAATAGGACGCTTTTTACATGCTCACATTAATCACAAGCAACAGGACGCATAACCTGTTTAATTATTACTAATAAAGATTTAAGATTTTGATCCCTTGTTGATCCCACAGTGGGGAAATTTGGTCTCCACATTTAACCCATCCGTGAAGTGAAACACCCACAAACACACTCACTAGTGAACACACACACACTAGAGGGCAGTGAGCACACTTACCCAGGGTGGTGGGCAGCCCTATTCACGGAGCCGGGGGAGCAGTTGGGAGTTAGGTGCTTGCTTGAGGGCACCTCAGTCATTACTGTTAGTTCAGGGAATCAAACCGGCAACCCTCCGGTCACAAGGCTGGTTCACTAACCTCCAGCCCACGACTGCCCCATCATATATGCAGGATAGTCTCAGACACCTGAGAAAAGTACATCTAAATGAATTTACCAGGGCAGTCAGGGATTACGGTAACACTTTACAATAAGTATTGACTAACTAACATGAACTAATGCATTAGTTAACATGAACAAGACATGAACTAATACATTAACAATGGTCAACTAATGCTAAGTAAACATTTATCTACTGCATTAATCAATGTTCCTTCACATGAAATGTTAATGTAATTTACATAAAGTGATGCATTTGTTAACATGAACAACCACTTAGTACTATATTAATAATGGTTAACTAATTTTAAGCATACAAGTAATAACTACAAGTCATTATCATGTACTGTAGTCATGGAAATGTTAAGTATTGCCTTAATTGGGTTTAATGACACGTAATCATATTTTTAATATGCTACATTCTGATGTATATGATGCATATCATTCTGTGTGTATTGCAAGCAAAAATTGCATATATCATATATTCTCTCATATCACTAAGGCCTGGATGAGGGACGTTCTTTTACTGTTACAAGCTTACATCATTTTGTAACAGAGTTTTTATTGCACACCTACTGGCAAGCATGGCACGCTATCACACAAAGCACAGCAACATCTGGAGGCTGTGTAGGGGCCGAACTGCTCTTGTGGTTAGCCAGTTAGGACAGAGCAGACTAATCTGTCTGAGCACACTGGACTCTTTGGGAGGCTGGACTTAAAGACACAGGAGCTCTAAAATAGAGTTTCTGAGACAGGGTTTTTCAGACAGTAGGTAAATGCATTGAAATAAATAAATAATTAAAAAATGGGCATAATAGGCAAGTTCAAAATATGACAACAAAGGCCCTGTATGGTTCACAACTGATGACAATGAGAAAAAAACTTCAGTTTGTGTCCTAAGTTCCCAAAGGTTTGCTAAGTGCTGTCAAAGGATAGCTGATGCAACACAGTTATAACGATACTCCTGTGCCAGCTTACTGAAAAGTGTTGCAGGCACTATGTTTGGAATGAGCATATGTTTACAAAAAACTATTTCATACAATCAGACATAAAATACTCATTGTACCAGTTTCAAAATAATACAGGACAACTAGAATAATATTAATCATTGCTTTTTGTTTGTACTTTTTTGGAATTGGAATTAAAAATAATAATTTGTTAAATGTCTGAATAGGTTATATAATAGCAAAAACCTTCACTCTGACAAACTTTCCATTAACAGACAGAATTAGCGCATTGAGCAATTACTTTTTCACAGTGCTGTATACGGGGCAAATACATTTTCAATTAAATATAATAGTTGTTTAATTTCTAATGAGTTCCAGAAGTCATGAATAAAAGCGTATGGTTTTAAAGCATGATTTTATGCAGCTTTAATTAAATCACCTTAATTAAATGATATAGGCATCATCATCATTAGCCTCATACAAATGTATGTGTATGTGTGTACATGCACGTACACAGTCACGCATGCGTACACTTCTGCGACCTCACTTATTCTTTGCAGTGCTGTAAGAAGTTTTCATGTGAGGGAACATGCTGGAGAGATAGAGATGGATTCCGTGGCTGAGCATCCAGAGTAAAGTACAGCTTTGGGGGGTGCGACTCTGCAGGTACGCAGACACACGGCAAGCGCCGGTGCACTCAGCCCGATGTTTATCTGCTGCTGCTGGAATGCAAGGCCACTGCAGTGTGTCACGTACAGTCACAGCTTCATTCCAGCATGCAGGCCAGAGAGAGGGAGACTGTTAGCCCCACGCACTTTTGAGTACACGTGGGCTCTCTGCCAATGGAAACCTAGAGTGTGTTATGTCATCATGAGGGCACTGGGTTACTGTGAACAGGGTCATGGTGAGGGCAGTGGTATGTTTCTTCCAAAAATATCAGTTTGATCTATCCATTTTTAGATGTGTGCTTTAATCTCATTGCAAAGGTATTACAACAATATGGAATGGAACAGTACAGATCAAAGTTCAAGGTCGAAGAGGAAAACACACTTTCGACTTTGACTGACTTGGGTACACTACTATACTGCACACTGCACGCTACAGACGTATGTACTGCATACTGTATACTGCTGAGTGTAGTATGCAGTACAGTAACACATTCTGACCTACTGACAGCCCACTGACAGAGACACATGACCAGTTACCTCACATTTGTATACCACTGTATAGAGCTGTTATTACTGTATCCACTGTTTAGAGTTAGCTGCTGCTAAAGCTGCTCAGTTTACTTGAAATACGTTTAGCTTAGCTATTAGCTACACTTTGGCTAATTCACTCTTAAAATGATCCAGTGTTACCCTGTGCCATTTTCTTTGACTGAACCAGACTGAGAGCTGGTGAGGCCACAGCGCATGATGTGTTTTCCCATTCTAAGGTGTGTGGGTGTGGCAAAAAAGACCCCATGATTCAGCTTATTACTATCTCTATCAATGACTTGGGTTTAAATACTGTATGTCATAACATAACATTTTGAATCAGATCTTTATATACATGATATGAATTATAGTTTTATTGTGGGACTGCAGTAATCAGTAATCTATTAGAATACTCTATATACAGTATATTTGTGAATTATAATTTTACTCCATGTCTTTACTTTATCATAAGATTTCACACATATTGATTAGTTTGGACACCCTGGATAGCAATATGTTATTAGAAATTTCTGTAAATATTTTATCCACATTTTATTCATGTCTACATATAAATACTTTTAGATTTTCATAATACGTCAGATTGGTTTTTCATAATTCTCTGTGCACCTGCTTAACTGTATTGGACTAGTGGTGCATTAGTGTATTTATAATGTATATGCATAAGGAATAAATTTACAGGTTTTGTAGTTTGATCAGAATACAACAGTTGTTGTATTGACTCCTAGAACAGGATGGTGCAGTACTGTACTGCACCATAATGACCTGGAGGGGCAGCGTTGCCACCACTTTGTGCCAAGAGTCGACTATCACTGATGACTTTTGGGACAGACAGTCTTATCAGGACAGTACACTTATCACACATCAGATTGTGATGGCATATCTGTCTTCATTCTTATTTCCTGAGTTCAGGTAGCCTTCACCACTCACAGTCCTGCAGAGATTAATGTCAAACGCTTTATCACAAAGCTTGGTTCATGACTGGGTTCATGTTGCAGAATTCCTGTGCAAAGAATGCAGGGATTTTGCACATACATGCAAAATGTATTCTCACCACACTTATTATACGTGTTATGAAATCAGTGATTATATACTCAGTAAAAAGGTGAGGACATCTTTACATCTAAACTTATGGATGTAAGAAGAACAAAAGAAAAAAAGAAAAAGAAAGAAAGAAAGAACAACAGAATGACTCTGTTATGAGTCTTAAGTACACATGTTGTGTATTTACCAGTTATCATTCTGAGTCGTTAGTAGTAGTGAACTTAATACTAGTTTAGAGTGCAACTTATGTAGCTACACCAGGGTGTGCAAACTCATCTGCATAGAGCCTGTATGGCTGCTACTTTGCATTCCAACAGGGCAGGAGCACCTTCATCAGACTGAGGCTGACAAATTTGGACACCCATAATCTTCTCCTGTGAACAGTCAGAAATGTAAATGTTGCTTTGTGATTAATACCACCTTTATTAAAGAAATAAAAATGCAGTTTGGCAAAGCGCATTATTACATCTGACTGGTATTTTTTTTCAGCCCTTAATATTCAAAACCGTTATAGTCAAAACAGTCACAGCATTTCAGAATAAAACAGGAGTTACCTGATCCTTTACTGATTTCATTTCCAGTTAGCCACTATTAAGAATATTTTTCCACATGAAAAAGGACAGAAAGCATATATTCACTCACTCATCTTTTAAACTTCAAGTCAAAGTGAACTTTATTGTCCCTCAGACTTTACCACAGGAGTGCAAAACTGAACGAGACTGCGTTTCTCCAAACTCCGATGTGCACATGTAAACATAGTGCAAACACACAAGACATACTAGTAACATAACAGTGCAGACGAGACATAAGTATATAGAATATATAGAAATATAGAAAGCGGTGGGAGGAAATTAACAAATAGGAAATTATACATTACACTCACAGAATTATTGCACTTTGTATAAATATATTGCTAAGTTTCCAAGTGATGATATTATTGCACATTGTAACATATAATGTAAACATAACACTGTAGCTGTAAACTTAACACTGGAAAGTGATAAAGTGCATGATTATAACAAACAGTGAGATTATTGCACATAATTTAGCAGCATTAAAACAAGAGATGCAAGTTGTAATACATAATATGTATTAATAATCTTGTATACATAACTGCTTTATCCCTCCGGTCACCGGTTGGAGCCTATCCCAAAACCCATTGGGCGGAATGTATGAAACACCCTGGACAGGCCAGAGCCATACATTCACACAAAAAATCACACATAAGCTCCAGCAACCACTATGTTATCAGTATTACCAATATTTAAGGCGTCTCTCTTTACTCTTTTGACACTTTATATTTACTTTTGGAAATCTGTAGGGATTTTTCTCACACCTCCAAAGTTCAGATTTAGAACTTGGTTGCACTTTCTGCATCACATACACATTCAGTGGTGTGGGGTCTCAACTCTGTGGTGCTCAGTCCATTGTTTTAAGAACACCAACAACGTCTTTGTTTCATTTGCCAATTTTTTTTTTCTGCTCGCTTTTCTCAGTAACAGTTTCCTGCGATGGACTGGTGACCTGTCCAGTATGTTTCCTGCCTTCTGCCTGTTAAATGCAGGGATAGACTGAATATATAAGTAAGTAAGTGAGCAATGACTTCCTAACAGCCACACTTCCTTTCAGATGTGAAGACATTTTAGGTTTGAGTTGTCTTCTCACAGTGGACGGATGAAGGATCTGATCTGATCTGAAGCAAGAATGGAGCTTGATTTGCTCTTCTCTTGCAAAGACGAAAGCTCCAAGTCCTGTTTATCTGGAGTATAGTAGTCTTGGTGGTCTACCAGGTCTAGGATTATCTCTGTAGTTTCTATATAACTCATAAATATAATTCTCTATTTCTATATAATTTGTATACAAATAGATTATCTTACATTCAAGATTGGAATATATTGTACTTAATGGCTATTGGCACAAAAGGCAGTGTTGGAATTGCCCAGAACTGTATATATACTATTCCTCATTACATCATTTTAGAAAATATCACCATACAGTATTGAATTCACTACTAATAAACTAGATATGCATTGTAGTATTAGTAGCAGATAAATTAGTCTTACTAGTGCTGGTTTAGAAAGTAACTGTAATATCAATAGAACTGTTGGCCTCATTTGTATCACAGTCCATGTATCGGGTTTCTGACTCCTGGCAGCATGTTTCTCCTTACAGTCAGTGGATTTGAGGATTGCAGGAGTGGGAAAGACGCTCCTCTAGGATTATGCAGGTATATGCAAACATTTGGTCGCTACACTGAATCAGCTTTTGTCATTTTTCTGTGCATATTAGTACACCACTTCTATTACATTTCTTTCCAGCGTGCAAACAAAACCCACAGCTAGTAGATTGTGATGAGATATTCACTGTGTCCTGGATTAAAATCATTTACTGCAACTACGTTTTCTCTAATGCACAGTCGAAGAAGTCTATCTATATGTAAGCAGTCATTTAGTTACTGACTTTGAATGAACTATTGAACATGTGATTCTAGTTTCGATATCTATATAAGGAACAGGTCTATTTTATTTTATCTTTATATTGAAAGGTTCTATTCATGCCCGAGATCTGTGGTCTCTTTCTGATATGCAGATAGCCACGGATCATTTTACCCAATTCTTCACATCGAATTTCAACTGTTTCAGCTCTGGTGTATCTGAATGAGGTGAGTCATAGCAGTGTGTATATGCGTGTGTGTATGTTTTGTGCTGAAGCGTGAGGTCGGGAGCAGCTGTGGGCTTTGGATAATATATTTGCCTTTAGGATGGTGTGTAATCTGCAGGCTTTGACCTGAACAGAGCCAAGTCACGGCTGGATGCATGACTGTTATCACCTCATCTCTTCTGTCTACCTTTGAGTTAGCCCAAGAACGGTGGGCAAGCACCAATAGTGCCAGAGTCCCCCCTACTACCCCCACTCTGTGTGTGTATATGTGTGTGCGTGCAATGTATTTCCAAGTAGAGACAATCCTGCATGTGGGCTTGGAACAATACCGTGTTCTCCAGGAGAGAAGGACTTCGAAGAAACTGCACGTAGCAGTCGTAGCAGCGCCCATGAGAACTACCCCCCCGCCCCACCACCATGTGGGCCAATGCTGTCCCCACCCTGCTCCTTCAGATTTACTTTGAGCTTTTCAATACACTGTTCTTTCCATAAATAGCTGCTATTGCAAAAGTTCAGTTTTCCATTTTTGGAATACTGTACGGTATTGTGCTATGCAAAAGCCAAGAAAATCATTTACAACTTTATTTAAAAACTCTATGTAACAACAGCAAAGAGGCAAATGAACATTAATTAAAGAATAAAATACATTTTCTAATATGGTAGCTATACAAAGAAAAATCTGGGTAGTAAATATGTATGCTTGTAAAAATATTATAACGTTAATATAGTAAATTGTAACAAAGCTTTCTTTTCCAAAAAAATGTTATTGATAACTGAATTGTATTTGTTCAGTTCCATTGCCAGTGTGCCCGATTTTATTGAATTAAGTACTGATTACTTAAACCAGGTTTTGGATTGAAACAAAAATTTCTGTGTGTATCTGGATCTTTTTGCTGAACCGGGTCAAAGTTAGAGTTGGTATAATAGTTTAAACATTTGATTCCATTTACCAATCCATTTACCAAATGTATATGAAATGTAGGCAGTAAATTATTAGCAAACAAGGTTTTGAACAGCTTGCTCCACAAATATCATTGTAATATTATATTAAAACACCCAAAAAATACTTAACTGAACAAAATATATTTTCTGATTGCTGTGATTCTTAATGTCAAATAATGATTTTCAAATATTTACTTCAAAATAACGGCGCTGCATGCAGGATGCTGTCTCACTTTCTGCACTGAAATACTAAAATATGGCTCCACCTATGAATTAAAACCCTTTGACAAAAAACATGAGATAACAGTTTTTGAATCCAGGTTTCTTCTTATTTGAAACTTAAATTACTAAAATTATTAAATAAATTACTTAATGTTTAAAAAGATAAATAGCTAAATAATAATAATAGTGTTAAAAAAATATATTTAAATTAATAAAAGGATTGTAAAAAATTAAGTCAAATTAAAACACCCGGTATTTGTTTCACAAAAGTACATTTAGATATTTGGGACAACCATCTCTCCAAAGAAAGTATCAATTATTAAATTATGATTTTGTATATTTAGCTTATTATTGTCGCTAATAAGGCCCGGAGGTTCTCAGACTTGCACAGTATATGTAAAATCGTATCCAAAAGTTTGGGAGTCCCTGGTCAAATTATGCTTTGTTGATTTGTGAAGTGAAAATAAGCTTCACATCATTTATAGAGCACGCACTTCTGCACAGCCTAATAAACAATTACTGGTCATTTGCTGGATTTAAAATAAAACGAAGAAAAAAAGAAGAAATTTGATCTGGATCTGGTACACTTCATATTTTATGTGTACAGTTAAAAGTTTGTCATATTTATTATTTACACTTGCATATGACTGTATATGAAAACCTGACCCAGGATAAAAACAGCATTAGAATGTTTGTACAAAAATTGGGTACCTCTGTTTTCCTGCATTAAGGTTCCACCTCTTTGAGAGCACCTCTTTGGACAGTTTAACATTCTGCATCTAACTCTATCTGACAAAGTCATCACATTGAGTTATTGATGTAGTAATGGGTTCTTTGAAAAGCAAACATATAGTGAGGGTGCACTGTGGTGTGGGGGAAATGCAAGTGCGGTGGGTAGATGGTTGCAGTGATAACGACTCTCAGTGCATGTTGTGACAGACAGATGATAATGGTGTGATGAGGGTTTTTTCTACTTTTTTTCTCTTTCTTTTTGTTTCTGTGGAGGAGAGGTTGTGATTAAGCAACACAGTTCCGGTGAACATGTGCTGTTAGTTTTGGTTTTCTTCTTTTGTATTTACAGGTACATCCCTTGTCTGATCACGTTTTATTGCTTTTCTAAGTGAAAATGGGTAAACACACAGTTTATTTATATTGGCTAAGTTTATTTATATTAGGACAAAACTAGGATAGTCTAGTTTTGCCAAACTGCCATCAACAGCATAAAGGGTCCAAAAAACATACCTTTTTTATTTGAAGTTATTGAGACATAACTTAATCATATTTGTTCATATTAACTGGTTCTTAAATTTGTATTCCTGTATTTGAATTCAGGAAGGTGTGGCGTATTTATAACCCCTGAATATTTTGTAAGGTTCCCTCTCATCTCTGCAGATTTCTGTACTTACACATGAGTTTCAACAGTTTTGTTAGCTAGTCAGTAAGCCAAAATTCCTGTTCTACGCTGGCCCACTAGGTGGCCTGTCAAAAATCTGTTTTATTTTTTTTTCAGGTGTGCCTAAACTTTTATATACAACTGTATGTACCATTTCTGAAGACTCCATATATTTGATCTGTCACATCATCTTTAACCGGGGTACCTCCAGTGTCGTACTCAAGTATGCATACTTCATGAGCGACAAAATTAATATTAGACTGCTGAGCAGAGACAGGCATAAAAAGAGCCCTATGCTCATTTAAAGAGTGAATGGTAATTAGACATCACTAATTCAACTGACTTTCATGAATTATTTAAAAAAAAAAAAAAACTTACCAAGGGAACAGTATGCAATAAGAAACATTTTATTACATTATATTACATAATAATGTATTTACTGTATTTATTGTGTGTATTTTGTAAAAGTACTAGTGGACTGTTAGATCCAAGTATTTATATATTTTTGCATTAGAGAAAAACGACATGATATTCCTATTTTTCATTTATTGGATACTGTAAAGAACATCCATGGAAGAGGAATACGTGATAATTTGCCTATTTTGTATTTCTATATGAGGTTGGTTTGTGTGCATACACATCTATAAAAAACTGGAGTTAAACCCGGAGAATTGTGGTAAGCTGCGCTGAATGATCAGTCTTGGTGTAGTTCAGTTCAGAAAGGATAAGAGGGAAAGTTAAAATAGAAAGACAAAATAAAATGAAACTACTGAGAAAATAACTGACTGAACCTTTCAACACCTTTAGTAAGCTCACCTTGTCACATGGCTTGTCACATGTAGCTTGATCAGAATAGAAAGAGGGGCCGCTCTCTTTCCCTCAGTGACTTCTGGAACTAACAGGGTGAGATTTACAGGTTATCTGCTGGGCTGAAGCTGAACTTTGCTGGGTTATGATCATAAAAACAGTGTCTGTTATATTCACTATTAATAAAATGCTGACTAGCTGGACTGAATCAGATGCTTCTTCTTTATCAGCTCGTGCTTGTCATGAATGACTGCTTACTATACAACACATTTACTGCTTGACACTTTAGAATCACCTGCTTTCTAAAAGAGGTTTGTCAGCAGTTGCCTGCACTCTTCTAGGTTTCTCTCTCTTGCGTTGCAGAAATCCTAATTTTGGTTTGGATTTCCTTTTGAATTCATTTATTTATTTGTATAACTATAAAGCAAGGCTCTTAGAGGGCCCCCTCATCCCAGAATATAGCCAGTACTTTACAGAGTGTTTTTTTTTATTATTATTTTATTTTTGGAATGATGATTATCAGTCGTCACAACCAGACTTTTCCTCTCAGTTCTTGTTGTTCTAAAATATAATATAAATTTATGTGACAATATATATTAACTGCAAAAAGATTGCAATTGTGTCATGCTAGACTGTCATGGAGTAACTCAGAAAGACAGTAGATCATTTTCAGTGCCGAGTCCTGCTTTTGTGTCGAGGCATCTTGGTCAGCACCTCCACCCGTACTGCTAAATCTGCAGGAACTGTGAGAATATTCAAGCTGCATGGTATGGATTATCACAGGACACCATTAGGAACCTCAACAATTCCATGTCAAGATGTCTGGCATGTTGCATTATCAAACATGGCTGCCCAACGCCATACTGAGAGACACTACCTCTGTATATGTAGCTCAATAAATATTGCCCATATCAGTCTTAATTTATGATAATGTATTGTTCCTGGTAACCTTTATCTTCCTTCTGAAAAACAATGCAATCTGACCTTTTCTTATGGGTGCAAATATTATTTTGATTAGAAGGATAATTAGTATGAATGTGCAAATTTGCAAAAATTGAGAGTTATGAAATATTACTAAAACATCATAAAACTTGACTTTCACTGAACATTTATAAACCAATAAGTTACTATCTTCTTAACAAACTTCACACTTGTGTTTACTGACATAGCTTATAGTCTAACCTACAATCTCTCAAACTGCCCCAAACTGCTCAATCCCCATCCATACCAAAATCACAATACTATTCTCACAGATGAAATATAAAGTTATTTAAAATATTTTTAGCAAAATTTTTAGTGTTTGCACTCTTCTTATGTTAACACATATGTGACTCATTAATAGGATCCCTTTCAGTTAATATACAATTTCTATGGAAACATCAAGACTAGCATATGATATTCAGGGCCTGAAGATAAAAAGAAATTATTAGCCAGTCAGAGCAGCCTTGCCTGAAATGACAGCATGGTTCAAGGTTGATCAGATTATACATGTGTTCATGGACTGTAGCCCAGCACACTAGTTTGCTCAGAAGAGAGAGAAGAGCTACAAAGAGCTGGACTGTCATAAACTCCATTTAAGTAAGTTTTTGAGCTGTTCTGCTGTTATATTTAGTAATGTTAGCTTACATTTCTGTAACACATTTTTATTTAATTTTAAATTCCTTTGTGCAGTTTGACATTTGACATTATACAAATACTATCTGTAAGACTAGAAAAGTGAAAAAAAAAACACATTGAATTGTAATATTTGTTGTTCTATAATTTTAATTTATAATCACGTTTACAAGACATTTATTTGTTGCCATTAATATGTGTTTTAGTCACCATTGTGTGACTCAGGCAACAAAAGTTAATGAGTGACTGTAATGAACTTTGCCTTTTTGTTTTAGTAGTTTGTTGTAATGTTTAACAGCTCTTATATTTAACTGTCTTTGTGAATGTATACGAGTCTTTAGTTTAAACAAGATTGATTTTCATGGATATAGGGGCTCGAATGCTGCATTTCTTGTTGTGAGTTTGTATTATCAGCTCTATACAAAACACTTTGTGGTGGAATATTACTGCCAACCATTATCCAAAAGGCACTTCATCTTAAATCGATGGTGAATGAGGCTAAGTGTAAATCTATCTATCTATCTATCTATCTATCTATCTATCTATCTATCTATCTATCTATCTATCTATCTATCTATCTATCTATCTATCTATCTATCTATCTGTCTATCTGTCTGTCTGTTTATCTGTCTGTCCATATGTCTATCTATCTATCTATCTATCTATCTATCTATCTATCTATCTATCTATCTATCTATCTATCTATCTATCTATCGTCTGTCGGTCTGTCTGTCTGTCTGTCTGTCTGTCTGTCTGTCTGTTTGTCTATCTACCTGTTTGTCTGAGTGTAATAGACCACAAGTGGAGGAGCACACAACACTGAGCTGAGTACTTATGTAAAAGAAACTAGTATTAGGTGGACTGGGATTGGAATTTTATAAGGTATTCTAATTTTTGCCCGAAATTTTCTTACTTTTCTTAATTTTTTTACGTAATAAAACAGCTTTAAGAAAACTGGGAGTGGAAATTTCATTTTACCATGGCACGAATACGTCACTAATTATTTTCGGGGGAGCATGCAGATTTGGGATGCTATGAATTATAAGTAAGGTCACTCTACAAATTATCATTAGCCTATTATCCGTCAGCCGGAACCTTTACTGCGCACAGGAAAGGCAGCAGGTATTCCGGACTGTTATTGAAGTTGCACCCTTGGCTGTCAGGCTGTCAGACGCTGGAGAGTTTCTTCTTTGAGTGAGCAGTAAGATTCAGCCTGGGATTTTCAGCTCTTTTTAACTTTCTGTGCGTTTAGGAACGACAGGGTTGTATATTCGTTATGTTGCAATTTCGTAGCAATCACGCTACGACCGTCCTAAGGTCAGTTTGATAGTTAGCTTAGCTAGTTTTAGCTGTAGTAGTGTAGCTTCTGCTGTAGCAAACATTGAATGTTCCTCGGTTGTTTTAGCATGAAACTTCAAAACACAGCCTACATATTTCAGACAAGTTGTTCTAATATGACTGGTTAAACCATACCGTAAGAAATTCGCTTTAAATACCCAGCTACTTAGTCTGGTTGTAACTACCTGTACCTGTCTGACTGGTCTGTGGATAATCTGGTTTAATCTCTTCTCACTCACTTAAGGCTCACACACCAAACAAACGTTGATTACGAATTTCAGGTTGGGTCTGGCATTATAAAGCACCCATTTTCAGAGTCTTGAAAACTACATAATTTAAGCATAATTTTTCAAATCTTCTGAATAAGGATCTTCAGATAATTTTTGAAAAGTTTTGGAAACTTTTGCGAAAAAGTGAAGTTATTCTGAAAGCAAAACTAAGACTAACGATGCCAAGACCTAATAACTACACTTCAGATAAAGGAAATAAGACACTAAGTCTTGTCTAGTTGTTGCCTTATTGTGTGCTGTGGCCTTGTGTCCATAGATCAGATCACATTGTGCTGTGTTACACTTTTCATTCTCAAGATGAATGATACATTAGCATGTAGCTGTAGCATGTTCACTGTCATTTATTCTGGCAAAATAAATTCTGAATTAAGAACGGCTTTCAACTGCTCCATGTGGAGGTATACTACGCAGGTATAGTACAATTTATTTTCTATGTGATTTCTCCCATCTTCACCCTGTTATTCAGTGAGCAGCTATTATTTAGGTGATGACTTATTCTCAGCACTGTGGGGGCACTGGTGTGGTAGTGGTGTGTGGTATGCTGGTGCTGGCAGTTCCAGTTGTATTATGTGCTCCTACCTTGGACCACCTTGCAGATAAACTCAAAAGAGCAGCTCATTTAATGGTCATTCTCTAGTCTTTATTCAGCGGTCATAGGGCGCTGCTCACAGGAGGGTGTTAGCTGGAAATGTTTGAATCGTGGACGATTCTCAGTCCAGCAGTGACACTCAAACCAGCACAACACACACTTAACACACCAACGCGTCAGTGTCTCTGTAGTATTCCTGTTGGGGTGCTGACCATTGAAGAAGAGGGTGAAAATGAGGTTACAAAGTGTGCAGAGAAAGACAGTAATTTTAAAGATTTCAAAGTGCACCTATATGGTAATTGGAGCAGCTAAAATTAATGATTGTAGAAACAAGGTGGTGTTTTAATGTTACAGCTAATGGGTCTATAAGCATTTAGAAAAAATACAAAACAAGAGCTAAATGGAAGGTTTCATATTATAGACCATGATTTTCTATATACTATATACTTTTTGTAAATGCTTTGTGGGGAATACACAGATAAGAAATAACAATGCTTGTGGTTCCCATGGGTCATGGAATTTCTGAAGTACCACTGAATTTAAAATTCTTTCCAGAGATGAAAAGTCTGGAATACTTGGATAATTTTTGGGCCAAGTCATTGAATTTTAGTTGCTGTTCATCATAAAAAATAGATGTGACAGTCTTTTCAAAAGCTCGCTATACCCAAAGTAAAACAAAATATGTAAAGACTTGCCCTGCAGGTTCGTAGCTGATTGCAAAAATGTAAATTATAGTTTGTATATTCATTTCAGATAGTCTGTCATTACTGTCACAGGCTATAACCGATATTGAACTGCAAATTTTATATCGGCCTATAATGAATTAGCAAAAGCTTAAGCACACTTGAAACTCGTTGGTCTATATATGATTTCTCATTCTGCTCATCAACTCTGCTGTGTAACTACATCCCGGTTTTGTAACATGTAAACCACAACTCATTAATTGTTGTCAACCAGAGACAAGCACTTTAAAACCACACTTCTGTTTTGAGGAATTCATTTGATGGATGAATGTAAATTGGTCTTGTAGTTGTTACCTGAGTCCTAGGAACACGTCCTGTTGAAGAATAAAAGAAAGTAGGAGACCATTAGGCTTTTGTGGTACTGGTCTGATCATGTCCTGACACATCTACAGGGTAATTTTAACTCTTGCCTTACAAATCAATGAAATCAATTTTTTTGTTGTTATTTAAATTAGGTATCATTATATTATATCATTTTCAGTTATATTATTTCTAACATTGAAAAATCACTATAGTTAAATTGCCACATTCACAACATGGGGATGCATTTTTGCACTTATAGAAAACACAAAACCCTATACTATATAGTATATAGTATACTATACTATTGAATAAATGAATACATTGAGTAATATGGGATATTAACACTCATAGTTTGGCTTTAACTTTCCTAAACAAAAATAATACTTTCATAATGAGATGACAAGTTCTGCTCTGTCTCTATGTATTTGTGCAGGATGGCTCAGGCTGACAGTAAGGTCCTTGCGCTGGGGGTCCTGGCTGGGGCAGCGGGAATCAGCCTTGCTGCCGTCTGGTATCAGAGCCGACGGGCTGTGGCCAGCAGTGCAGGGACAGGCGTCTACCGTGCAGGGCTGTATACCAGCAGCAATGCAGGCAATATAGCTCTGCAGGGGGGCCAGGCAGAGGTGCTAGATCGGCTGGGAGCCCTGATCCAGTGTGTGTCTGAGCTGAAAGAGGAAGTGAAGGCTCTAAAGGAAACTCTCCCACACCTTCAGGACCATGTGAGGGACGAGCTGAGGGGAAGAACCGGGGCCCGCAAGGCCAGTCCTTTAAATAGAACCACACCCACGAGGAGGAAAAGAGCCAGTGGGGTGACCAGAGCGGAGGGGCAGAGCTCAGAGGAGGCGGAGAGTGAAGGAGGGTAAGCACATTTTGTTGCACTTTGAAGTAGGCCTGTACCATGTGGACAAATTATGCGTAAGCTTGAGTAATGTTACAATCTAAACCGAAAGGGTCGCAAGTTCCCAGTGAGGCTGTGACTGCACGAGAGTACAATTGACACTCACTCTCTTTGAGTGGGTAGGGCGTCTATCCCTCTTAGTTGTTGTAACAGAACTGGCAGTTCATTTTCTCAGCTGAGCACGTTCAGTTGTAACTGATATTGCCTTAAGAGGTAGTTTGCATGAAGAGGTGGAACAAAGAAAAACATGTATTTCCATTATACTGGCTTTGAACTGTGCACCTCTCTCTACCGCTATTTGCCAGGACTAGTCATTCAGTGTGTGTTCATGTATTTTTAGGGGAGCAACTGTGAAAGCACGGGGTGTATTTATTTATTTTCTTTCTGTTGGATCTTACTACACGTTTTGGTTTCTACAAAATCTCCTACTCCAAGTTTAAGTTATATTGCCCATGTATTGCAGTTTGTTAAATATGACTTTTAGTAGTACGGTATTCAGAATTGTTATTGAGGTCAAGAGATTTAAAAGAATATGATGAAATGCTCCAATCGCATGTGGACTCTAGACAGATGATGGCAAACAAATATTTAGTTGTCAGGAACAGGAAAATTGTCACAGTGAAGGCTTTTGCTGTCTGCTGCTGTGGTGAAATTTTGGTGGCCGTGAACACCAAAAGTCTCACTGCAGATAAACTCAGTATTATATGACAGTAGTATAAAACATCTTTTCCTAATGCAAACATTTGAACGAAGCCGTGTTTCACTGTTGTGCTGAACAATATATTGTCCCAAGGTTGACATGTCTGCACTGCTCTTAAATAGACATACCGTAACACCATATATATAGTATATTGTGATCCATTTTTGAGGGCAAAATGAGAATGTGTAGTTTTGCACTGAAACAACAAAGTATAGAACACATAATAGAAGTTTATCACATTGTACAAACTGCATGCCATCACACACTTGTGTTGAGTTCATATAAACTTGCTTATGTAGTTTCTGACACAGTATAACATACTGAAACCTCATTTTGTTACTGTTTCTATAGCCTTTTCTATCTTATCAGTTCCTGGGTCTGGTTAGATTAAAAAACTATATATATAACTATATATAACTATAAATAAATAAATAAATAAATAATCCATAACATTTATGTTGACTTTAAATTACTTTCCCTATTATTAATTTTTTGAATTATAGGAAGAAAAAAAAATTTTCTACCAGCTATGGTGTCATTGTTTCTAACTGTGGCCCTAGGGAAAAAATAACAAATGGCTACGAAGTCTGGGCCTTACTCCAGACATCAAAAGAAATGTATGGTTGCATGAGTTTACCTCTCATTTCTTTTAATCACAGCAGGCCCACTGTTTATATACGGCTACACTGTCAAGTCCTGTGTTCATGCACTTGACCAAATGGCAAGTAAGAGTGCCTGAAGTGCGAGAGAAAGAAAGAGGAGTGTATGTGCGCAAGTGCTCACCGGCAGAATGTTGTATTGCATGCCCAGTCATCCTTATCCAACCTCAGCCCTAATTCCTTGATCACATTCCAGCACCGCATAACATAAACAACAGATGTCTTTTAAAATGAGCAGGTCTTAAAAACGCATGTAGAAGCAGCAGTTTATAAGAGTGGTGCAAGTATTTGCTTATGCTTGTCTGCTTTATGTGTATTAGGCTTTGCTTCTGTGGAAATAAAATGGATATTCTTTTTTTGGCACAAAGCATACATGATATTATTTTTAAGCAACAGTTTGCATGCAAAGATTTGTGGTACACAGTGATTGACTTATCGTTAGTTAGCAGTCTTGTCATTTTTTTATTCCGTTAGACTCTTCCTAAACAGGCCCGCCAGTTCATCGAAAACTGTAAAACATCACTTAAAAAATATACCACTTAAATATCCACTAGAAGTTTGAAATACTTCATTTGAAATGCCATAGAAGGGATAGCACAAATCAACCTTCTCCTAGGATTTGTACTCTAGGCATTTTAACGTGAGCTGGTTTTGCAGATATCTGCAGACCCTGATAATGCATATTATTCATTTTCCTACTGTTCTCCTGCATTAGGAAACAGAGCATGATTCGTACCGATTCATAGTCATGTCCTTTCACATTTAAAGACATCCTACACTTCTTAAAATAAAGGTGCCCCAATGGTTTTTAGGTTGAATGTGGCATTCTAAAAAAAAAGATTTATTTGGTATAAACTACACTGATGTAGATACTGCTTAGAGATGCTGCTTCATTCCCCCAATTGGTTGTGTGTGGATTGAAGCGAAAAGGTTCATCTTAGGACATGAGTAAAGAGGAAAATGCGTGACATATTCCTCTGTGAGAGGATAGCAGGTTGATCATGCTTTCAGTATATTTGCATATTTGAATTCTGTGTTGCATGTGTTAACTGTGAAACTGTACCCTGACCAAACTTAGCCTGCATAACCATGAATTTGAATACAAAAAATAAAATACAAAAACAGTAAAATCTCTCTTTTTTTTAAGGCCTCTTTAACATAAATAGGAGATGATAAAAACAGAAGTTGTAAGCTAAGAGGTTTATGTGAGTATAGGGATCTCATGAATAAATAAATAAATAAATAAATAAGTAAATCATAACTTTAAAATTTGCCTTTTATTCCGCTCCTAAAGACTTATATTTAGATTTATATGCATTTTGTCACATAATATTTTTAGTTTATCTTCATTTATGTTCATGGCATTTTATTGTTCAGTTAGCTAAGACCTTTTCCATTGATTTTTCAAGTACTTTCCAAGAATAATCAGTAGATTACTTGATTAATCGTGTGAGGAGATGAGAGATTAAAAAAAAAAAACAGTATCTAAATGTTTTGCTAAACATTTAGTTGCAGTTATTGCTGGGAAAGTGGCTCACCCCATATTCTGAAAGCAAAGGATAACCTACTTTTGCGAGTAACATGTAAGTAATATTTAATTATTTATAATTAATAACTTTCCTCAATAAATAAATGACCATCCCCTTAATTTGTTTCAAAAACTTTCACGCACCACAGTATCTGTTGTTTTTATAGGTAGGAGTGAGTCAACTGGTGATTGTGGGTGTGTGTCTGGATGTCTATATCAGTAGGTGTAGGTACAGTTGTGTGTGTGTGTGGGATAGAGGGGGCGTTTTAGTAATATGCTTGGCATTGAGAGTGCTGTAGAAGCTTGTTGCATGAGAGAGTGCTTTGCCCTGACTTGGATGTGTGACAGAATCAGGCTTCACCTGATTTGACTTCATCCTGTCTCTCCCTCTCTCTCGCTCTCTCCCTTTATCCCATTTTCCTTCATTACTCCCTTTTTCCTCTCCTTGTGTTATTCAAACACTGTGTACTATAGTACATTCTTACATGGTATTCAGGAGGCTTAACAATTTAATACCTATTAAAAATTTCAATGCCCATCTTATTTGAAGTGTACTAACAAAAGACACACACCTCTTTCATGGAATCTGCTCTCAATAATCAACACTAAGCATCTGGATGAATCCAGTGAGATTAAAGTGGGTAGGGAGGTGATGGTACTTACACAGGTACCTACACTCAAATTACTGGACTTCCTGAAGCTGCTTATGAATTTAAGGGGTTGTGGTTTTTGGAGCTTATTTTGTCAAAGGATGACATGGCAGGAATGGAGAGGGTTCTCTGTGGAGATTCTGTTTAAGAACTTTTATTTATTAGACCCAACGTAATTTTTATAGTATCAGCACAACCAGACTGGCATGCAATACATCAATAAGGCCATTCCACTCCCCAGAGCCCTACAATATGACCCCTCTCCAACTCCAGCTACTCAGATTCCTTTTTAAACTTTTCTCTGAGGTATAGTTCGCTTGCAAAGGATGCTACCAACACAACAGCATAAGTCCGAATGGAAAGCATGCCCAACAGGAAAAACCTCTCATAGTCAGTCAGGGACAGCAATAAAGCCCATCCTTGGTTACGTCACATGCCCGACCAATTTCCATTCGCATTTCCCACAATGTCGGTTGGTGCAACTGGGTACAACTATTCTTTTGATGATGAGTGTGAAATAGCAGAAGAATTCTATTGCAGTGTTTCTCATGATTGCTCCTGGAGGCTCCCTAGCCCTGCGCTCTTCAGAGTTTTAACTGCTCCCAACACACCTGATCCAACTAACTACTTCTGAAGTGGAAAAAGGTTCTGTAGTCTGATGAATCAAAATATGAAGTTCTTTTAGAAAATCATGGACCGGCGTCTATGGTGGTATGGGGCTGCATTAGTGCACATGGCATGTATGATTTGCACATCTTTGAAGGCACCATTAGCCATCCAGACGACATCTTTATCAGGAAAGGCCATGCATACTACAGCAAGACAATCCCAAACCACATTCTGCATGTAGTACAACGGTGTCACATTCCAGATCTGTCACCTGTTGAATAGATTTGCTGCATTATAAAAAAACTGTGACAAAGGAGACCCCAAACTGTCAAGCAGCAGAAATCCTATGTCAAGCAAGAATGGGAAACATTTCACTTTCAGAGCTACAGCCAGTTTTTCTCTCAGTTCCTATCGTGTTACACTTTTTAATAGAATAGGTGATACAGCGCAGTGGAAAACTGTCCCAACTTTTTTTTTTCCAATGTGTTGCTGGTATTTTTTTATTATTATTATTAAATTTAATATGTTGTCTTTATACTATTTCCAATTACAGGAAGGGTTTAAACGATGTCCACATAATTGCATTGAAGTACAGTTGTATATTCTATAAGTCAGGAAAATTTCTACCATCTCCAATTAAATGTCAATATTTTCGTATTTTTCGTATTGAAATAGTAAATAGCATTCAAATGCTCAGTTATCATTTCAGCACACTCAGTGAAAAAAAATGATAGCAAGTAAATTTCATACAAATATTAAAAGTCAAACAACTGCAATTCTAACCAAACAATTTCCAACACCAAAATTGTTGAGCTGAATTGGTCTTGTAAACCCTTCCCAGTAATGCATTTGCTGCTACTTATGTCTCTGTATGTTCTACAAGTCTTTAGTGTTCTACGATGGGAAATTTAATTTCTGTTTAGCAGTTTTGTTAAAGAACTTGAATGTAAGTTAGATTGGTTTTGATTGTGTGCCTGCTCAGTAGAGGGAGACAAACCAAAGTGCTCCAGATTACCTCTAGCAGCCAGTGTTTTAACTGACAGCTCTCACAGCTACTTCATCAAAAGCTGGCTGTGCTCACTGTTGGCTTATTAAGCCACAACAGTGCAGGAGTTGGCCAGGTCTCTTACAGACTCTCTAATTAAAGATTACTTCGCTCACTGTGGGATTCTGCAGGATTGAGAAATTCCTCTCCCTGAGGCCCCTCTGCTGGTAAAGGCCCAGCCCAGCTACATCCACCCCTTAATCCCTGCGTCCATTGCCATGGCTTTTGAGGCCCTTGCCGGGATCTAGAGACATTACCATACCTGATCCTGCCTAAGACAACCTTATTAAAGTTACGCCACAGGCAGGGAAGGGTGGTGCTACTGTACAGTGCAAATGTGTTATTGTCAAGTTTATCACTGATTGCTCTTCAGTGAAGATCTGCTGACATCTGCTGAAAGTGATGTTGGCCAGAAAAGTCTTAACTTACACAATTTTCCTGAGCCAAATGCAGATCAGCTGATCACTGACAGCCGATCATAGTGTGTTTTATTTATTTATTTTGTTGTTGTTGTTGTTTGTTTGTTTGTTTGTTTGTTTGTTTTGCACTGGAGCTACAATGCCAGTCGTGCAAAATGCATACATAAATCAATTACATACTTGCCTTAGTTACTGGTATCTAAATAACTTACTAAAGTAGCATGCAGAACTAAAACCTATAGCAAAAGTCGTCTTCTAATCTGGATCGTGTTTGTCCTTAACCTGAGCATTTTATTTTAAGATGGCCTTGTCAGAAACAATTTAGCAAGCAAGGCAATTTCAGATTACTTAACAGCTCCATGTGGTTTAAAGCATAGATAGCCTTGTAGCTCCAGTGAAAAACTAAAAATGCAAACTTTGAATTCCAGCTGATAAGAGTGATAAATGTACCTTATTTGTGCATTTATATAGCAACTTTCAAGGTCAAGAAACATGATGGAAGAAAATTAAACATTTAAAATATCAAAATAGAATAATGCATACTAATACAACTAGTAATGCAAAATAACATAACGTTACAGGAAGGAGCTGGTTAATGTGAGGTAAAATATGATTTTTAATATCAGTGATAGAAGGAGCCTGACATGTTTATTGGTAGTGCATTCTGGATCTTCATAAAAAGATTTCGCTACCACTTTTTTAGCCTCATCCGTGGAACATGGAGAAGGTCAGCACTGGATAATTTTACAGACCGGTTTGGGACATCAGGCATCATCACATATCAGCAATTAATAAGAAATTTTAAAACCAGCAAATACATTTGGCTTAACGTTTGTATGGTAAAGCTTGAAAGTACATGCTTCCCTGTACACATGGAAGTACTGTACACAGTGTATGCATGCGATTTGATCCAGGCGTCAGGGCCTCAAGACATTCTTTTAGACTGATTTGTGCGCCGATTTCTAAACCAAGCATCTGCAAGCCCGATCCAGTCTTATTAACCATCGTTCCTTCAAGCTTCAAGAGAGTCGGCTATTTGTTTTGTATGTTTTACATAGTGCATCCCTGTTCCTTCACCCTTACTTCTGTTTTGTTTCACAGATTAGCTTCTTATACACCAACAACGTTTTGTTGCTATAAGCATTTTGAAAGGTTTGTGCAACAGAGCCTCCTGGCTACCCGCAGCAATTTGCAGAATCACTGCGTGTTGATTCATAAAATCTGTGCGAATGCCTGTCATCAATTTTCATAAGCCATGTTTGTCTCTGCCGTTTGCAGTGCATTTAGACCGTGACTGTCTTTTGTGTAGATTAACAGGTTTGTGCTTTGTGTGAAGGGGAAGCAGGCTGTAGAAACTCTGCATGTACAGCCACCGTGCAGTCAAGGCTAACCAGGGACGGGAGAAGTGTTGTAGCTTCTCTCTTTAAGTTGCTCTCTATCATATGCTGCTTATCTGTCAAAAGCTCTTGCTTCCCCATGTCTCTCTCTGTGTCTCTCAGCCTGCAGACACATCAGTTGTTGCAGGTGGCGGATGAGCTGTCAGAGGCTAATTTTTACTGAGTCATGTAGGAACTTGCAGTTTCTTTGAGGGTGCCGAGCATTCACGTCACAGCTGGGTTTTGTTGCTTGGGAATGTTTTAACTAGTGTATTTATAATGATATCCTTTATTATGTGCAAGAGGCATTGATTTAGCAATAAACGCTTATTGTTTATATAACGCCAGACATGTTCAATCATACATGCATGGGGAGCTGAAGATGAATAAAGGAAAGGAAATGCATGTCATGTTTCTTCACTGAAATGGCTAATAACTAAGGCTGGATCTTCAGACATTTAATATAAGACAAATGATCATTCATTTAGTGAGGGACAAAAGGTATCCAACAACATCTGGCCCAGGCTTGATTAGTACCTGCACCGTTGAATCTAGGCATTGCTTAAATAGAACCTGAAATGGCCTAAAACATCACAACAAGCAGCACACTCCTCCAGGCCTCAGGCTTCACTCACTTCAGAGAAGTGCAGCTTGAGAAACATAACGGCTCGCCCCACATGTGCCACAAGTATCTTAATGACCTTTTCAAAATAATGTTCTATAGGATGATGATTTGAAAGTGAAAATTTTTGGGGTCTGGTTACATCTGGCGTACAGGTAATGCATTCCACATTAAGGATGTCATACCAACAGTCAAACATGGTGGTGTTACCATGATGGCGTGGAGATGCTTTGCTGCTGGAGATGTTTGGCTACTTGCCATATTCAAGAGACTCCTGAATAATGCTGTCCACCAGAAAGTCCCCAGGAGAGATATCAGACATCGCATCTAAAGCTCAAACAAAAAAGGATCTCCAGTGGTCAGGAGCACTTGCCTGCGGTTGTTAACGCTGAAGGTGGTGCATACAGTTATTTTTTGGGTGGTATAGGTGTTTCGAAAGAATTTCCAATATTTCTTCTGAAATTAAGTGCATTAAGTGGAAGTTTCTTCCCAATTTGCTAAAAATAATTACCTCTGTCCTTCTCGCAAGGCTTTACACTTGATACTAAAACATTGCTCTGAGGATTTTCTTGCAGTCAACCACGAGGACATTTATGAGATCAGGTATGGATGTTGGGTGATTAGCTCTGGATTTCAAACTACTACCTACTCCACGTTTTCCCAAAGGCAAGAGATGGTGCTCCATCACTCCTTAGAATTCCACTTCTCAGTAGCCCAGTGCTAAGAGATTTGTATCCCATTAGTATTCTACACTGAGCACAATGACCTTGGACTCCAGAGCATCCAATTCTATTGGCAGTTCTTTTTTTTTTTTTTTTATTGGGATAATATAAGATGTTTGTGCAACTGAACACCTGTGCCAGCAGTGGGTGCACTGTAAAGTCACTGAATTTACCTAACAGAGGAATCTTTGGATCATTTTATACAGATGGTATATGTTTTGTTCGCCTGGGCAACTGATTTGTACAGATCAGAAGGATAGTGCCTTTGATCTCAGTCATCCAACCTTGATGTCAGCCTTTCAGCTGATAATGTACTTTGCCTCCTTTTCAAAGCTGTGCGCACAACTTCCATTCAAACATGCTTTTGCAGCTTGGCCACCCACTACATATCTATCCACTATTGTCAATTTCCTTTCCTTCCACTCATCACTGCATGAGATACTTCACAAACAGCTGAACCGGGTAGTGAGTTAAGGGTGTGACCATGTCAGAGAAATGAAATATTGGAAAACAGTCCTTTTTTTCTTTTTTTTAATTAACACCACACACAGTTATTTAAACAGTACAAGACAAAACAGGACAAGTCTTTCCTGAAATTGTCTACAGGGGCAGTAGTTATCCTGCTGTTGTGCTTCAGCAACCTGTAGTGGTTAAGAACTGGCAGAAGCTCATTCTTTTCAGGTGTAATAAAAAAAAATTGTATTTGATTGCCAGGTAAAAAAAAATATAAAAAGAGCCACAGTACAAACAGTCTTCTATTGATTTGTTCTTATTTGTCACCCACTAAGATTATTAAAATACAAAGTGAACGTCTGCCAAATCGCTAAACTCAAGCCTGTTCTCATGTCCAAACAAATTTATAGCATTGAAAACCCAAGTGCTGGAACTTTCATGCCTAAAAAGAGAAGTCCCTTTGTAGTGGACACAGTGGAACACTCAGTTACATCATAAAAGCATGCACAAAAGGGGGCACTCAGCCTGTTATTAACTGTTGCAGCTGACATCTGGGAAAGTGCCATCTGTGTTGCACTGTACTCATGCTCAACGGCTGCCAACAGGTGGCATCTGTTTAATTCACCAACAAGTGGTGATGTTAGCAGAGATGTTGTGGTAAATGGTGAGAAGCGTGGGAAGAATCGCTGAGAAAGTTGGGGGTTGTTTTAGAGAAAAGTTGGAAAATGTTATTTGGGTTACTGATTGTGAAAGGATGTTTGACCTTAGGCCTGGACCACACTGTGCCCTTTATTTTGGCACAGAATAATGTGTGTACTTCTTCAGGGAGACAGGTCCATTCTTTTAAGAGTCGAGGGGGTTTGAATGAGCTCATCTGCATTCATTCAGGACCTGGAGCTGTTGGGATAGCAACGGCACCTCAGGTTATTTTGAAGGCCTTTGGCTTGACAGCAGTCCTAATCTCCCTTTGAAAGACTGTGTTACCTCTGGGTTTGCTTGTGCATTTTAAAGCCTACAAAATGCCTCAGCACCATTTGAGTTGTTAGTTTTTGGAGCATGGTAAATCCAGTTTGAGTTTTTGGAGCATGGTACATCCAGTATAGTCCTGGGGGATATCATCGATACCAGTATTCCGGTACTTCTGTATTGATCTATACCAAAACATAGTTAGTTGCAGTGAATGTTATTTGTTGGGACTTGAATTGACCAAAAAAATAAGAATGCATGAAAATAGAAATTCGCTCTCATGAGTATTATCCAGCACTAATCCGGCATGTTGGTTTTAAATGACACTGATGAATTGGTGGATTTACAGGGGAAGGAAAATAGGTGTTATGTGTTGACACATTTCAGCGTGAACACACAAATGCAGGAGGCAGACTAGATTTAAAATTCATGTTGCTCAAACAGCATAGTCCACCAACTGGGTGCAAAGAATGTGTTAGGAATTAACCGATAAGTATTGGAAGAACAAGCAACAGTTTGGTGCAGAAAGAAAGAATTTCACTGATGAATGAGAGGATTGGGGGAGCATATTATTGAATATGAATTTTAAAAAAATAATAATAACATGAAAGCCAGACGCAGTCAGGTACAAAACCATGGCTTTGAAAGCAGAAAGCTCCTAGAAAGTGTCCTCATAGATGGAACTGATTGAAACATGCTCAGTCAGTATGTATCTGCACCTTTCTGGTGCTGTATTAGTGCTTCTAAATCTACTGGTGTAATTTACATTTTTATTTCTTTTGGACATTTTAGTTTCAGAGTATATGGAAATTGCTTCACACAGTGAATTTCATGATTGCTCGTTTTGCTTTTAGGATTAGTAAAAGAGTTTTGTGAGTTGTGAAACTGTGCCTTAGTTCTCTAAGTATGTGGCAGTAGTTTATAATGGTTGACTTTGAGTGGAAAACTGGTGGCCGGTGGTCTGAAACAAACATCAACATTAGAGCATAAGGAATGTGGTTGTTTTGAACTTGAAGGTTTAAAGGGATGACATGATAAACATTTATACAAAATTTGAAGCAACACTACATGGGGGGAAAAAATCCTCTGCATTTTTCTAGCCGCTGCATGTCTTTCAACCTGCGTCTGTGCAGCAGTCTTCATAGCTTATTTAAAAAAGAGCACAGTGAATTCCAAATTTACAGAGTAATAACAAGATGGAACTATGCAGTGTCCTCGTGCTGACGTGTTGACCTTGTTGATGCAGTTTAGTTTAGTTTGTCTCTCTTTGTTATTTCATATGCCCAGTGGTAATAGACAGTGTTGATTCACTTACTGAGCCTAATGATTCAACCGTGTTGCAGCATTAACCATAAACCAAGTGGCAGCATCATGGTGATTTCTCACGTTCCTTGCGCTGATAGGTTCTTCATTTTATACCCTGCAGGGGCCTAAAGGGTGGGGTATCAATCAAGACTTCACCATGCTTGCTCTAGGCCCATATGTCTATCCGGGGGTGTCTCTGTCTGCACGGCTCGCTCCAACACATCCCTGTAGAACCATCGCTCGCAGTCTCAAACGTTCCCTCGAACCACAGATGACGCAAACATGGCCCCTGCCAACACTTAATGGATCCCTTTCATGTTTTCACTTTTTCTCCTTCGGTCTTTCATTTGTACCCGAGTCTGTTATTAATGCTGCTTTTTACACCTTGCTTTCTGCTGATGTTAGCTGAGGGTGTTAGTACATACTTATGGGAACTCAAAGGGACTTTTTTTTTGAAGGCCATAAAAGTTAATGCGGGTATAGCGTGCCTCACTGTGACAGAAACAAACAAGTCTTGCAGTGTTTTTGTCGAAAAGCCTTGAGGTGTCATTTATTTTTGTTTTTTTTAATGCACCGGCACCTATAAATAATTAATTCGCATACTTTTCTGTGTAAACAAACCTTGGATGTTTTGTATGTAAACACTGAATGAACATCTGTGGGTTTTTTGTTTTCCACTGGCATGTTCCCCGTGAAAATGCCCTTGTTAGGTTTGGATTTTGATTTCTCATAGCATGACTTTCATCCAGAGGGAATTCCTTCCCATCCTTGGAGGGGCTGGAGAAAACTTCAGAGGTCTCAATTGAATCTGCAGAAACTACTGAGGACCTTGGTGTCTTGACGCTACAGACACATACAGACCTAATGTACTGAAGGCTTAATGTGTTGCTGGATACAGCCTGAGGTCAATAAGACAAAGCTTAGAGCATAATGATTTTGAAAGACCATTAAATAGTGACACTGCTCACAGAAAACAAATCAAATTAAATAAAATAAAAGATGTAATGTTTCTTTTGCAGGTGTGCATGTAGCTGTCTTGTTTGAGACTTTTATTTTTTGTCTCATTTTGTTTTTTCGTTCAAACACAGTAACCGACTTGGAGGTTTTGTTTTTGGCATCTTGTTTTTACATTTGTAAAGTTGCCAGCCCATAAAACTTGATTGTGTCTAAGGAAATATGCCTGACAGCCAACCACTGCAGGTGTACTTGGCAGAGATAAACTACAGAGTACAAAAAGATGAGTGACAACAAGTAAACAGTAAACATAAAAGTGCACTTGGTCAAAAAAATCAAACTAAATCTCATCAGTCCCAACAAATACTGTAGCACTGTGCAGGTGGAAGAACCTCAGTAGCAAAACTAAGAACCATATTCAGTCTTTCTTACCTGCTTGTGTTTTAGATATATGACTGCTCTGACAGACTCTGAAGAAGAGGATCGCAAACCTGAAAAGCCGCTAGACGAACTCACTGCACTGCTACAGAGAGCAGATGGACTGCATGAGTGTAATGGAGATAAAAAGAAGGAAGGCCTCTCTACTCTGCTGGAGAAGAAGGAGAAGGTCTGTACCACCAACACTCAAAGTCCTCATTAAGGTGGTTTAGGTATTAAGCACGTTTTGTATTAAGTTTGTTGGTGTTGCTGTCGGTACAGTGACCTTTATTTGAGCTGGCATACAAAAAGTAAGAAACAAAACCATATAGGATTTGAGCATTCCACTATTGTTGTCACATGTTCGGGAATAAATTTTGATGTTTGGTTCAGATTTCAGAGTAGTTTGACAATAGATTAATTGCAAATAGCCTGCTTGAGGCTTTAATCCTGTTTACTGGGACTCTACTGTACAATCATACATATACGGTCATGCACATGATTTGTAAAGTACAGTTCTGTGTTTTTAACAAGAATATTATGTACATGTGCAAAGAGGTGTACATATGCAATACTGTGCAAGTGTTTTAGGGATCTAAGCACATGCTTTAAAGTAAGTTATCTAGGAAATGAGTGTGTATACTTGTATAAATACCATATATCATCAGATTAAATACAAATTAAAATAAATAGGGTTAAAACGTCTTGTTTTCAGAAGCACTGAAATGTGTTGCAAATAAATGCCTTTTTTCAGTTGCCTTTGAACAGTATATTGTAAGTTGTTTATGTATTTTAGTCGTGCTACAACTGACAGTTCTTAATAAAATTGCGAGTTTAGTTTAAAGTTCTTATAGTTTAGCTTGTGAGTGCCCTATTCCAATCATGGAGGGCTTTAGCACTGCACAGGTTAGTGTTCGACTGCTTCTTAAATCCTTCATCAAATAATTATGTGTTTACAGCTGGGTATACACTGTGTTTAGGCTGAACAGAAAACTCATTGTTGAGCACACTTGTTCCCAGTTAAATGGGGTTTGCGTTCCTCTAAATTCCAAATGTTGTGTATATATAATCTTAATGTGACTGATAGGATACCAACAGGGATTATTTATCCCTCCATCTTTTTTTCCCTTCCAGTTTGATCAAAAATGTCAGTTTCTGTGGCGGCTGACAAGAGCCTATGCTGATGCCCATGACTTGGCTGGAGACACTCTAGAGAAAAAGAAATATGCTGAAAAAGGTAATCATTCATTAGGTTGACATTTTAAGATTTCCTATTAGCAAATCCAAACAGTAAATCAGACTTTTTCAAGACTGTAATGTTTGAACAGACTTCTTTCATTTTAAACAGGTTTAAATAGAACTAAGAATAATGTGTGTACATCAGTAGTTATTAGTAGTTTCAGTAACTATCTATCTTCTTTCTTCCACTAGTATACTGAACTGTATATGACTGTGTATATTTTATGTAACTTCGCATAAATGTATACATTGCATGTGAATTACCAGCTTGTTCTCTTCTGAGTGATTTCAGTTTGGCACAGGCAGTATGTTTCTTATGTTTCTTATGTGAGCCCACCCTCAGGCAAAGTTTGCAAACAAGTTTCCGTGATCCTCAGACAAGAATAGTCGGACGACAAACTGGTTCATATATTTGGATAATGGAGAACTTTTAGCCTGGACAAGCATAAACTTCCCATTGCTCAGCATCATGACATCTGTTAAAATGAGTTTCACACTGTGAGCACATCTCAAACGTTTTGGCAAGAGCAAGCGAGTGAGGTGTTTGAATTAAACGGCTTCCCTTTCATGGAAAAATCAGTTCCTCGCTGAGGGTTATTCACCTTTAATATGTGGTAGGGTGATGCAATGCATTTGGAAAAGAGAAGCAGTATTATAGCCTTTAGTCTTTAAGAAGAAATTCCACCAAGAAAAAGAACCTGTCAAAGATGGTAGAGATGATGAGGACGTAGTAGTGACAGGCATTAGTTAAATCACAGTTCCAGTATTGTTTCTGTTTTTAAAACTATGTTCTAACACCACCACTGACATTTATACAGCTTAATGTAATAATTCAAAATGTGTAGTTTTTTTTTTACTGCAGGTGTTGTAATGCCAGGTTTTGTGCTGAATTATAGAACAATAGAACACCCAGCGTCTGAAATGACTGCTAAGAGTCTTCAGCTCTACGGTGAACTTTTGTTCTTGAGCAGCTTTAAAGAAGACAGGAAGCAGGGACATTGTGATGAAGCGATTAAAGAAAAGATTTGAATGGCTGTTGACCTTTAGAGTTTGCTAGTAATATGAGGCTTGTAGCTCCATATCTAAAAAAGCAAAATATGAATACCAAATATGAATTTTCTGAGGTCAAAATGTTGTATTGTTTGATTTTATGAAGGTTTTTGTTTAGATTTATGAATATAATTGATCTTTCATTTTTTTTGTAGGGAAGCAAATTGGAGCACAAGCCATTTCAGTGAATCCAGTGTGTGCCGAAAGTCATCAGTGGTAAGTGTCGTAATAAACATCATTACCAAACTATTTGTTTGTTTACAACTAGGGCTCAGAGGTACTTGTTGTACCTCTTGTCATTTCTGTGACTTGTCTTATTTATATATCAGACAGTCTAGGACCTAATTAGTCGTTTGCTGCCTCTCTTTTCATGTGTCAGTATTAGCAGAGGGTGTTCCACAGACCCTCCTGTAATGCTAGAGGTAATCTCGTGTTCTACACAACCCCTGATGGCATTACCCTAGCTTAGGAATGCAAATACACACGAGAGCCACGCTTTGACCTGTGTGAACATGTAAACATGACACCATTAGATCATCTAAAACCAGTTCAGATTGACTGCTTTTTAAATTGTACCTGATAAGATTTACCGTAAATAGAGAAAGTCTACTTGTAATTTGACTCGTTAGTTTTTATGTTTGTTCATTTAATTATTCCTTCCTTATTTCAGAGAACATCTGAATCCAATTTGTACATTGGTACATTGTTTTCTTGCCATGTTGAAAAGTCATAATTCCAATAACTCCATGAGGGCTTAATGGACCATTCTTATTGCACGGATGGCCAATTACAATGATGAGGGCTCATCACTATTAAATATGAGTTTGTTAAGATGGACCAGGTCAGTAGGTTTCAGCTGCATTCAGATTATACCCTTAGGCCTGCAATGCGGTAGACTGACAGGTTGCTGGGTGCTGGAAAATCCCCATGTGTTTAATTAGTTGTTCAGTCTTGCACGCACTCTCTGTCTCGCTCTCACTCCCTCACTGCATCCCCCTGCTCACTCTCTTGCTCTCTCACTCTCTGTGTGTGTTTCTCTATCATACAATAGGGCAGGAGCCTGGTATCTTTGTATCTACAAAACCATGAATGCTGCATTCTTCATCTGAAATCCAGCTCATGTCTTAACATGAGCATTCACCACACACCAAATTCATGAATCAAGACTGTGAACATTTGGGTTACATAAACTTGTTCCATTTTTCTGGCTTCACCAACAAACAATTGAAAAGCAGTGGAGCTTTATTCCCCATTAAATCTATGACGTTGTAAGTCTGATCCATGATGAAAGGAATATTTGAGATTGCTTTTGAAATTAGTCTTTAGTCGTAATGAATGTTAATACAAACACAAATATTTTTCTCATCGTTAGTGTTTGTCTGCATTTCTAGCTTATGAAGTATATTGGGTTTCTCAATCAGCACAATATTTGAAAGAGGGATTTAGAGCTCAAGCCACTGCAAGACTTTGCAGTCAGTAATGGCTTCAAGAAGTATATCAGCATGCTTATTTTAGTATTGTTCTGTAATTACAGCATGATCATATTTTAGTGCTGGGAGTATTAGCTGTCTATACCAGTATTTAGCAGCATTCCTTTTCAGTTTTAGCAGAACTTTTATTTGAAACTGATTTATGCAAAAGTTTGGCCACCCTGAACAATTTGTGTATTTTGTTGATTTTTGGAGTGAAAAGAAGTAAACAGTCTTGACCCGAAATCAATTGAGAATTTAATTGAAAGAAATAGCTATACTTCATACTTCTTTATGTTTACTCTACTATGTAAGGCTATAAAACAAGCTTAGTAAAGTTTTAAGACTTCTATTACCACCGAAAAACCAGTGCTAACAGGTTGTTAGGGATGAAGGTTGAAGAGTTATTAAGATGTACATATTATTGCAAACTATTCTGTGAATTAAATTATATCAGTACAGCCCGCACTAATGTATCTGTGTCTATCCAGGGCTGGGAGGTTACTTCGAAAATAGTTTTTCAGATTATTGATTACCTGCCAATGTAATCTGTAACCTAATCCAAAGCACTACTATGTTAAAGTAATGCAATCTGATTACTTTCTATTACTTTTGGATTACTGTTTTTGAATTAATGTAATTAACACATTTTGAAAATGTTTTAATGACAAGGCAATCAGGAAAAGTTAAAAGCTAAAATCAAAAGATCATACTGATAGACATCATCTTTTGAGGTCTCAGTGACTGTAAACGGATAACATTTAAAAATGACTGACTGTCATTTTGTTATTTCTGCCAATAGACCTGTTCTGGCAATATTAAGGTGTTGTGCTTGGACAATGGCATTTATCTTTTAGCCTCTTTGGAAGTCCATACAAATACATCATAGTCATAGCTGATACATGTCATTTATGGACCAATAATAATCAAATAAACTACATCATTTGATACATCATTTGAGAACTATTGACATAACAAAGCATACATGCAAAAATCAAAAACAGCCTTACAACTTACAAGGCTCTTTTTCAAGATTCATGATTCTTCTGTTGCATATTAGATTTGTAACTGATCTACAGTCTAAACTGCTTAATTTTATATATAGAAACAACAAAGCATGTTTAAAAAGTTTACTGCCGGGTCTGTTTGCTGCTAAATATCAGTGGTAATGTAAATTAGATTATCTGTGGGAAAACACTGCAGATCCTAGTTCTGATGCTAAAAACACAAAACTTTTATAGATTGGCTGAATAAAAGATCTCAAGCCACTGCTATAAGGGGGGGGTTCTTCATATTTCTCTGTTGAGGACAAACCTGATTGCTCCATAAAATGGAAATACTCTGCAGGTGTACATGATTAATGTGACATCATTCAGAACAGCAGATGTTTGCATGTATTTGGTTTGAATGTAATCCTGCTGGGGATCACGCTAAACCACCCCACCGTTACATGTATGCACCACTAACCTACTCTATCCTACCTATTCTTTATATAGTATTTGTCTGTATGTTTTGAATTAGGAAGCTTCCTACTTAAATCATTTTGAGCTTCATCAAGTTCTTTAACAGGTTTAATGGTCACTTCTTTGTTATTTATGTACTTGTTTTTTTCTCATTCTTTACCATCATACATCATACTTGATACTTTTCGTGATCACGTGATCACTTTTTCTTGACCCATTGTTGACTCATTATGTATTGCTGTGGGCCTTTTAGGCTCCATCATATTGTTATAGACCACAAAGAACTCATTACACCATAAGAGATGTGAGAGATTTTAGAGTTCTTTAGTTTCCCCTTTCTTGACGGCAAGCACACAAAAAAACTCCCCTTCCGTTTCTCCTGGGGTAAAAGGGCTGGAATTTTTTTTTGATGTTCTGAAGTATCAAGGAAAGCACTTGACTCTGTCAAAGTGCCCTGTTAAGCTCAAGCACACTCAGAATAGCAGCCCTACTTGATACATCTTTGTAGTGATCACTTTTCCTTTCACCAGCACCTCTCCAACCTCTCTAAAAAAAATTTTAGAGACTTTCTTGTAGTGAATTTAACATCTGGAAATATCACTGTGTCTCTGTCTTAATGTGAACCTAGAGCTAAAAATGTTTTAAAATAAGAAGGTACTAAAAATATTTTAATTAGTGCAATAGCATGCTATAAATAAATGAGGGCAAAATGAACATGGTGTGTTTTGCATGTTTCTGTTGTTTTAACATAATTTGTGTTTTGTGTTTAAATTGACCAGTTCAGGCTATATTGCTGTGAGTAAGTGGATAATGACCAAGTTTATCAGTATTTAAAATTTCTTTATATAGCATGTGTCTGTTTCTTTCCTGTATAAAATAACCTGTTATCAGCTCGATCTGCACAATTATTGCAGATACCTATAAAACCACAGGAACTCAATACTGACACATTGTATCGGCCAGCCAACATATTGGCCAAGCCTGAAATGTTATTATACGGTTGTGGTGCGTGGGTAAGTGTGCGTGGGTAAGTGTGCGTGGGTAAGTGTGCGTGGGTAAGTGTGCGTGGGTAAGTGTGCGTGCGTAAGTGTGCGTGCGTAAGAGTGCGTGCGTAAGTGTGTGTGCGTAAATGAGTGTGTGAGTGATGGTCTTTGTGTTTTCCGATGTATGTTCAATGTTAGCTGCCAAATGACACACTGGTAGTGCAGGTACCTACAAAGGAGTGTATTCTCTTATCCCTGTGGCTGTATTTAGGCCAGGTAAATCCCTTTGCAGTGGGCTTCATTCATCCCCTCTCAGATCCCAGGATTAACAAGAAAAACCTCAGCAGAATTCACAAGGATCATTAATGCCTATAGTGCATGCAGTCACACTACTGAGAATGCATTCTTGCACACTTGTTTAGCTTGTATTAGTAACATTTAACAGTTTCTGCTGTATTGTCAGTATCCTGACTATCATTTTTGGAATAGCTCATATTTCATGCAGCCGTTGGATTCAAGTGTTAATCATGCTCCTCTGTGCCATTTATGATTCTGAGAATCTCTATAAAAAGCAAATGCAGCTGGAGTGCTTATTACTGTTACACCTGACCACATGTCTGCCACAATGTATTTGTCACCTCAGATGAATGCATTCCTACACACACACACACACACACACAGGTTTGCTCTTATATAGTACCAGGAAATTGCTTAATACATGTGTGGTTAGTCTGTGTGAGAAATTCCAACCTTTGTTTTAACACTAGTAAGTTATTGGCCATACAGAAATTTCCAGAACTGTTTTTTGTGTACAGTGGGAATCCTAACAATGGTGCCACATAAGCATTGTTGATGGTAGTTTGGTATACTTGAATTGAGAGCAGCGGAAAATGCGGCCAACTTGTTAGACTAAACTTTGGAGGTGTGGAAATATTTGTCAAATCACAGATTTGTTGGGAAAACTAAAAGCTTGTATGCTGAAAAGAATTGAAGCTGAAATAATGGCATGTTACACTAAATGGAGTAAACACCAAATACTGCAGTTGTTTTCTGCATATTTCAACTTGTTCTTATTTGAAATTACTGGAAATTAAGTAAGGGTGGTATCTGACATTTGCACTGTAGAATTTTCTAAGCCTTACCTTAAACTTAATTTTTACCCAAGTAACCATAGTTGTTTGGTTCAATTTATTCATTTATTTCTTTTTTACATTTCAGTTAAGAAAAGAAAACTTTTGTATAAATAAATAAAAACACTCAGGACCTTTCATAGAACACACTGTAGAAAACTCTGATTTATAATAAATCGAGACTAACCTACAGAGTCAGGACATTTTGTTCCGAAAATGTACACACACCCACACACCAGCCTTGAATGAAAATGGTCCCTCCTGTTTGTGTGTCAGTGCTGAAGGTTAAGCCTGAGGTAGTAGTCCATTCTCGTGATCCTAAATGAGCTCTCTGTGTGTTTAGAGGGGAGCTGTAATGAATCCTCCTCTTTCCGTTCACCAGCTGCTACTTAAACCCCTTTGTTATTGGCCAGCAGCTTGAAGGATTTCTACACCACACAAGGTTGATACAGGCTTGTCTTGCGTAACATCCTGGCCATGACAACTCCAGTGTTGCTTATTCATTTTTATCACTAGTTCACACGCTCTATCATTCATCTCAATAATTCCAGCCCCCTCCCCTCTCCCCCGCTCTATGTGCATGTGGGTATGTGTGGCTGTGTGCAGATGGGGTGAGAAATATCAGAGTCAATATTTCAACAAGGTTTCTAAATGCCAACTTCTTTTTTTTTTTCTTTTTTTTTTTTGTCTTTTGACTCTGTCTTTCTTCTTGTACCTGTAACATTTTTTTTCTTAGCAGGTAGTATAAACTTTACATAAGTATCTGCCATCACTTCAGAGGAACAAAGCACCTCAGGCCTTTAAAACCTCCCCAACCTGTTTGAAAGAAACAGAGACAAATTGATAGCTCAACAAACACGATCAGCCTGATTGGTTAAAAGAAGTGTTGCTTTCATATATTTTACTTTCTTGGCTTTCATTTATTTAGAGGAGGAAATGTGCCATCATCTTGTGTTCACCTTAGATAACATGTGGTGCAGTATGACCATTTTATCCCATAGTGGAATATGCTTAGATCCAGAGTGCCTATCTAGCTCTAATAATCTGAATAATTTGTTCTACTAACCCTCATTCCAGTTAGCGGAGTACTCATTTGTAATCAGGCGTTTGAGCTCAGAAAAAAATGCAGCCATGGGGTTTCACATTTTCATGTTTGTAGGGGAAATGGTTTGCAATGTCAGGCACTGTGCATTCAGTCATGCCCACACAGTCCTGATCATACAGCTTTTTCTGCATACAGAGTTTTTCTAGTTTTTCAGTCCATTTAAATTATTGTTTTTTGTTGTTGGTTAATGGTTAATGACAATCACATCACAGGTATTTAGGGTTATTGATACACCACCCCTTTAAACCTTTGTTTGTGGTCTCCCACAAGTTCATTGTGTAGGATATGTCAAACACAGGGTCACTTATTTTCAGTATGCCATTCGAAGGTGATTTTCTTTTAGTCAAAGTCAAAAGGTTTTGCATCTGAAGTGCCTTTATATATCTTTGAGTTTATGATCTCATCTGTGAACACAAACTTAATGTTTCCAAACCTTTGTGCTTTACAGTTCCCAGATACAGACAGGTTTTTCCTCACATCGTGTTAAGCTTTTACAAATTGTAATTGTTAAACTCTTAAACTGTCCAAACATTTTTAGAGGCAACTATAAGAAAATTTAACATAACAGAAAACAACAAGATAACACTAGTATTTTTGTAATCTGAAAAATAAATAAGCGAATAGTCCAAAAAAAGAGCCAAATTCTGAAAAAACACTGACTGTAGCTTTAAGTGATGTTTACCCATAATGCTCTTGTGGAGGGAAACCCCAGATTCCTTGGACAGAACGATGTGCCAAGCCTGTCATGCGCTCAGTCAGTCAGAAGCAGCTTTGATACTGGCTCAAACACCTCTCGGTCAGCACACACCTCTCCAGGCATTGCCAGAACATGACAGCTATGTACTAAGGTTGAGTGAGAGCACTTCATGAACAAGTAAGCGAAAAGGGATGAAAACATATTACCCTCAGGACCACTGAGCAACCTGCTTTTACCCCCTCCCCCAACCGCACCCCCCCCCACCCCTTCACACACACACAATCGCACCTGTACCATTTTAAGAGGCTAAATTACCAATCACTTCTGGTATGTGTCTTTTGTTTTTCTCTTCATGTCTGACTGCAATCCAGATTTATGAGCAATTAATCATAATGCCTCTATGCACATTATTCACAATTAACATGCACTATGCAATGATGCAATCTGTTTTATTTAGCAGATTAATTTATTGTGGTATGTGCACTGTTATCTTCATTGGCCTGTTCCACAGTATTACAATTGTTTGAGGTTTAATTAAAATGTTTTAGTATTGTAGAATTGTTCTATAGATGTGTTTCTAAATTAGTGATGGAAATGAGGCCCTGTACTTATCTAAACACTTACACAAGCCTGAACTTCACTGCGGTCAGCTCCCACAAAGTCGACCCGCCTGTAAAAAATTCATTATGCTTCTTAAACAGGATGACAATTATATCATTCTTCCTGCCATTTCATCACGGTAGCCAACGAGGGCTGAGTTGCCAAACCTGCACGGCCAAATGTTTTGTTTGGAAGTTGGTAAAAGTTCTGCATGTACGGTCTTCGCCAGCAGAGTCAAAGCATTACCAGAGTGTGCTGAGTATGCAGTGCTAGCTTCATCAAAACAGACGTCTCAATGATTCATTACAGTGTCCTGATTTATTTCCCTGTGCTGCGGAAAGAAGCTGTTCATTCATTCATTGGAAGGTATAAGTTATGACTGAACTGTCAGTACTGCTGTAGTGATTGCTCTTTAGGCAACCTGTTTGGACAACACTTCCTTCTTTGTTTCTTCCCATTCTTGTTTCTCTAAACCACAAATTGACGGATCATCGTAGTGATTGTTTATTGATCTGCGTACTTTGTTAGCCCCATCACCCTTTTTGCAATGGTCAAGACTCCCATTAGACCACTATAGAGCAGGTATTATTTGGGTGGTGGGTCATTCTTAGCACTGCAGTGACACTGACATGGTGGTTGTATGTTAGCGTGTTGTATTAGACAGCGGTGGTGCTGGAGTGTGTCACTGCTGGACTGAGAATCAACCAAAACTATCCAACCAACAACATCCTGTGGGCAGCATCCTGTGACCATAAATCAAGGACTGAAGAGGACCAACACAAACTAAAGCAGCACTACTATGTCTTAACCAATTCAACACAGCACACAATAACACACCAGCAGTGTCACTGCAGTGCTGAGAATGATCTGCCACCCACATAATACATGCTCTGTGGTGGTCCTGTGGGGTCCTTAGTATTGTAAAAAGATGATGGACGGACAAAATACGCAGAGAAACAGATGGACTACAGTCTATAATTGTAGAATTACAAGGTGCACCTATGTGGTAAGTGGAGGTGATAAAATGGATAAGGAGTGTATATACTTTGAGATTGGCGTAATGTTATGCTTGCTTGGTGTATATACTTTAACAAAGTAAAGATGTGCTAGCTTCTCCTAATCTGATCCATAGTTATTACTAGGGCTAGGTTTATTTTTTCAAGATTTTGGTTATTGCTGCCTAAATTTAAATAAAGATTTCTGAGCATTTTTTTTTTAGCTGTCTGTTGTTTATATAAGAAGGTTTGACCAGAAATGTGCTAAGCACTGGAAGTTACCAACCGCAGACTGATCAAGGAGTGCCTAAATTAATAACATGCATATCAAATACAATTTAGACAGCCAACCAGCAGTCTAGATTTTGGAACCTGCATGCTCATGGCTTACAAATAGTAAGGCCAACAACTTTTCAACATTACTCTTCAAGTTGCATTGAAGAAAAATGGTCAGTACCATAGAAGTATTAAAACCTGATGGCCAGTCCTAGGAATGGCTTTTTCTGTCATGATTCAAATGTTTTATCATTTTAATAGTATATTAATAAGTTAACTGTACATATCCACAACATATCCACTTTTTTTGCCCATTGCCACTGAAGGAGTCCTGATTGGAAGATTTGAGATGGACTGAACTATCAGCAATACTCTAATTCGATAGCTCTGCATGCAGTACAAGGGTAAAGACCTGAAGTCAATGGATAAGCCAGTTTATTCTACATTGTCTTCTTTTTGGGAGCACCAAACTGTTTAAGCATGCCATGCTGGGACTGTTTGATCGGATCAGCTCTTGATGAATGAAGGCCGGAAGGGATGCGAAAAGAAGGCAGTTACCCCCCTCCCCCGGTAGAGCTTTCTGCCAGTGTGTTGGCTGCCAACAAAAAGGCTTAAATCATCCACAGTGGAAACCTGACCTCCTGGAACCTGGACTAACCCTGGCGTTTACTCCCTACCACCAAATACACAAGCTGACACACTGTCTCTCACATGTACTTATGCACACATGTACACACACTAGAGGAGGTCGATGTGACAAAATATTAACATTGTACTATTAAAATTATCTTACATACTCATTCATGGGTACCAACAGTACTAGAACACTGTACAACTGCACATATCATAAAAATAACGTATTGTTCCCTGGCTGACACCCTTTTCATCTTTTGATCTAACATTTAAAAGGTGTTTTCGCCATCTGAGTAGGAGTACCAGCTGGCTTACTTCCGTGTGGATAAGCTTTGATCACCTCATGCTTATGTCTCAAAACAGTCTATAACCAGGCAACAGTCACACACACACACGCGAATCTGTTTAATGTCTCCAACTGTGATATCACTCTGTAGCCCCCCATCAAGAGGCCCCTCAACTAGTTGAACAGAACTGCTACCGCAGGAGAAAGCTACCACTCTAAAGCAATATAGCAAGGTGCTTGCTTGAAATACATTGATCTTCACCAGCACTTTCCCAAATCTAGGCTAATGACCCATAGAAAGGTTGGTGTGTGATGTCTATGCTTAGTATTCTCCCAGCCATGGCTACAAGAGGCGCATCCGAGCCAAGAAGCTTCATGGAGACAGCATCTTTTGGACTAATATCAGTAGCTCTCATGGCTCCAGTAAGCCACAGCCATTGTTCATCAATGCATAATCTCCACCATAGGCTATCTACAGACATGTTGCTTTTATGTAATAAGAATGTGCTACCTCTGTTTCAACAGGTATGCAATTTTGTGCGGACTTCTATCAGAATATGAATCTGTCCAGAATAAGATAAAGAATGGCTATCTTTTCAAGGTAAGTTTAAGAGACATAATGAAGGAACAATATTTTTTTTTTCTTCCTTTCACCAATGGTTTGTTTACTTTTAAGCAAAGTGCAACCACCAACGATTTAGGCTAATTCCCCCAAAAGTGTGCTGATTAAATAGTAGAGATGGTTCAGTCTGGTGCATAATTTAAGAATTTTTGCTATGGCACAGTCGTTTGCCAGAATAATTCCACATCTATGGCAGCATTTGTGACAGCTGTATCTTGTTACTGTATTTTCTAACATCAACACTATTTCTTACTGTCAGCACTATTCACCACCCAAGGAATTAAACATATACCTGAAGCCTGAGAATCTATGTTTTTTTGTGTTGTAGAAAGTCCAAAAGAACGCCCTCGACCTTGCTGTAGTTGGGTGGGCAGGACGGCTTTCCCTGTCCCACCATCACTAAGCTCTGTGTCCTGTTATTGTACATGGGAATAGCCTTCACCTCTGAGCATGTTCAACTGTTGAAGGGTGTTGTGTTAGCAACATTTTGAAAAGATGAGATGACTGACTTTACGTCAGAGGACGCAGGTGGTAGCATTTATACTCCCAGCCTGGTGGCATTCTGTAAGTGGGAGAGACCTAACTAAAGGATGGAACTGGCCATCACTGGTTTAGAGTGAATATTTTAAAGCTCTAAATAAATAAACACTGAGCGTTATACTACCGTTTTTCAATGTCAAAACCTTTGATGGCGTTGCGTTTCCTCATGCAAGTGTTTCTGTAGGTTTTTTGTGCAAGTATCTAAAAACGTGAGTAAAGAGACGACTGTGTTGCAGATTGAGTGGGTCTGATTACTCTCTAGAGCCCACCCGTCACACTTTTCCGCAGAAGAGTGTTTCATAAGTGTAGATTTGCGGTTCGGCACGCATCGTTTTGTGTTGGTTATCAGCTAAGCTTCCAAGCCATGTTTACTTGTAGAGCTCTGGGAGGGTGACTATCAATGGGAAAGATAAGAGTACAGAGTGGAGAAGTAGACAGAGCTGTGAGAAGTAGAAAAAGCAAGAGGAGACATGAGTGGGACAGGGACTGGGTGACAGGCAAGAGTGTGCGCTTGAACGCTTGCACAAGTGTTTCCATGTGTTTGAATTGTTGTGGTGGCAGGATGGAACAAGTCACGTAATAGTAATGATATCTTTTGTTCTCTCTCCCCGGCCCCCTCAACTCTCACACCCCTACCTTGTACAACCCCTCCAACCCTCACATCCCTCCATGAAAGGATCATTTGGATAAGGCCATCGAGCTGAAGCCTCAGGATCCGTTGTCATATTATCTGCTGGGCCGTTGGTGCTATGCTGTGAGTTATGAAATGAAGCCTCTTCTTCTTTGACCTTTCAGTACTATCCTCTTAATAAGGGCTGCAACATTGTTTGTCTATCGATTGCTATTTAATTCCTCAACTTCTCAAACCAGACACTCAAAAGCCATATATTTGTTTCTCAAAAATCCATTGTCTGTTGCAGTTTGTCAGAATAGATCTATTATATGAACATTTTGTTGAGGATTATATAGAGCTATTCTTTTTTCTTACCAAGTCATGTGTCATCATATTCATCAACAACAACTAAGATTTCTTTGTATTTTTTACTTTTTATTTCTAATTCATTTTTACTGTGGTTAATTGAATGTGTTCTATAATAAGCTCTATTATTACAGATCGCAGTGCATCTGTTTCTCTGTGCACCCTCTTTTACACTGTTCTTCAATGGTAAAGACCTTCAAAGAACCACCACAGAGCAGGTATTATTATTTGGTGGTGGATCGTTCTCAGCACTGTAATGACACTGACATGGTGCCGTGTTAGCGTGTATTGGGCTAGTACAAGTGGATCAGTTACAGTAGTGCTGGAGTGCTGCTGGACTGAGAATAGTCCACCAACCAGACATATCCAGCCAGCTGTGTCCTATGGTCACCTGCCTGTGACCACTGGTAAAGGACTATATAATGACCTACAAACTACACACCAACAGATAACTTTACATCTACTGCTGGATCTGATCCACTTGTATCACATACAACACCACAGCGTCACTTGCAGTGCTGAGAATGGCCCACCACCCAAATTATACCTGCACTGTGGTGGTCATGAGGGTCCTGACAGGGTAAAATGAGACAAATTACGCAGACATGGACTACCCTCTGTAATCGTGAAACAGCTTTACTGCCATTCACGTGTTTAGCTACATTGCGAGATGCTTTTTATATTGTCATATACATGCGATAACGGATCCGATATCTGACATGCAGTAAAAAAACTTTCACCACCTTTTCAGTTTCTTTTGTTTTTGCATATTTGTCACATTTAGTTTCAGGGAATTCAGCTACTTTTAATATTAACATATTTTATATATATATATATATATATATATATATATATATATATATATATATATTAATAATATAATATATTCATATAATATTAATCTAATATTAGAAGAAGAACCCAAGTAAACATCAAATGCTGTTTTTAAATGATGATTACATTTATTGAAGGAAAAATGCTTAGCTTCTAAATCAACCAGTTAACCAAATTCAGTTGACTATTCTATTTCATTAACCATGTCCAGGGTCGATTATCTGATTGAGACCTTTAAATCTAAATATTACTTAAATAGAACTTGTCTGGCAGTGTAAAGGAGCTAGAAGGTTTCAAAGAGCAGCACATAAGGCCATATTCTAAAGAGATTCAAATACAGATGCAAAATACAGAAATACTACCTGTCTGGAAAAAGTTACAAAGCCATTTCTAAGGTCATGTGACTCCACAGTGAGAGCCGTGAACCACAAACGACTCATCAAGACTTTGGTAATAATACTCTGAGTCAAAGTAGCACCACATTCCTCCATAAGCGGGCAGTACATGTTCAAAAGTCTTTCAGTATAGCTGAATCTATACAATTCTGCAAAGTGGGCCAAAATTCTCAGACTCACTATAGCAAAAGTTTGATTGCAGTTGTTACTGCCAGCAGTGGCACCAAATGGGTAATGATGGGGAAAAAAATGGGAAAACATTCTTTACCTTCACTTAGTGGAATGCTCATTAAAATGCTACATTTTGTGTTTACCTGTGTTGTCTTTAATTTATATTAAAGTTAGTGGGATAATCTGAAATATTTAAATTTGGTTCTGCTTATTTAAATGAACAAAAATAGAAAACTTCTGACAGGGGGCAAATACTTTTTCACAGCACTGTAGGTTTACTCATGTCAAAACGTGGTGGACTCAAAGCTCTTTTTTGCCCAGTATTTGAGTTGAATAAGATCCACTGTTAATGCTGATGCTACACATCCGTACACCTTCAACTGCACCTTCCTTCAAAGAACAAAGCGTTACAGTTCTGGTGCTGGACCAAGCATTGTATTATTCCAGGAAACGAGCTAAATCACAGTGTGTATGTGTGTGTGTGAGTGTGCAATTATACCCCTGCAACTTATAATTAACGACAGTTGAGAGTATCAAGTTTCTGAAAGGGCAGAGCAGTTCATTCTGGTTTCTTAGAAATGTCACCTGAATGAATGAATCAGTGTGTAATGCAGTTGTGCTGGTTATGGCTTTGCTTCTTGATATTTGAATATTATGGTTAATTGCATAATCATTTTAAAGCCTTAACTGGCATGGTTTATGTTTCTTTTGAAATCCATTTTTACATTAAAATAGGTTTAATTACACCATCTGAGTTATATAAACAGTGCGGTACAAAAATCAGGGATCACACATTTAATTAGTCTTTACATTGAAGGGCATATTCAATAGAAAATTAGTGGCAACAAAAGGAATTTCCAAATCTCACTTATATACATCGCTTATCCTCTTCTGCCGTGAGGAGGTGCTGAAGCACCCACTGGGCAGAAGGCACAAAACAGCCCGGACAGGTCACCAGTCCATCACAAGGAAGGCATACACACCTACACATTCACTTACACACTCACTCCTACAGTGGCAATTTAATATCGCCAACTCACCTGACTGCATGTCTTGGACTATGGGAAGAATTCGGAGCAGCCAAAGAAAACCCTCACAGACATGAGCCACCATGCAACCACATTTTCAAAACTGGAGTTCCAAAAATGATTAAGTTTCATCTTAATCAGACTCATATCTAAAAAGAAAAGCCACAGGTGTTCCTATCCATGCTTCTACTGTGAGAGGTCATCTCAGTCCATTGGGTCTAAAAGGATGAGTAGTTCTTAAGAGGTTGTTGCTAGGGAAAGTGCATTTCTAAATCAAACAAAGAAACTGCTGGTGTTCTCAGGACAATTGACTGACCACCCCAGAGTTCACACCTCATCACTAAAAGATACTTCAGTCACAAAAAGCAAAAAACACAACTAACTTCTAAGCTGTAGAAACATGTCCCTTTAAAATTCTTTTAAAAGCTGTACTTTAATGGCAAATAAACTGAAAAAGCAATAAAAAAAATGTTGGTCTCTTGACATTAATAGTCATAGTCAAGTAAAATCATTATGCGTGTATGTGTGCAGGTGGCTCAGTGCACATGGATTGAGAGGAAGATTGCTGCTACACTTTTCGGAGAGCCCCCAAGTGCGACCATCCAGGATGCACTACAGAACTTCCTCAAGGTGGGTCAGTCTTTCTAGTCTCTGAGTGTTGGCAAGGATGGCATGGAAACTCTGTACATGCTGTGCGAGTTTGAGTTTAAAGGTGCCATAGAATGCATTTATTCATCATTTTAATGATGAATTATTATCTGATGTCTACATACAGCGTATGTGACTATGGTTAGAGTTAAAAGTGCCCAGATGCTGTTTTAACCAGATGTCCATTTAAATCGTATGCTTTGGCCCTAGTATGAAACAACTTTTTTGGTGAGCTCATGAATAATTGAATGAGCACTGCTCTAAATTTGCTGGTTTGCAAAAAAGACACTGCTATGATTATGCAGTAGCAACATGTTGAGAAAGACTTTAAATGAACCTCTGTGTAAATTGGGTCATTGTACTATGTTAGTTCTTTGGCAGCTTGCTAGTAACTAGCATTACTTCAAGTAGGTGCTTGTTTTCGATCATGACAGCAACACAAACTAAATTAAAATTGTTACTCCCCATTAAACTTCAACTTGGTCTTTCTTTAGTCTCCTCAGTGTTAAACGTTATATATTGCTATATATTGTGAAGAGCAAGCAACTGAAGTTGTTTTTGTTAAAATGTGAGCGCTGAAGTTGGCTTCCTGGTTTAGCAAATTTCCATTTTACTTGAATCTGTGCTGCAGTTGCACTCTGGCACCTGTACAAGCTGTACCATTTGAGGTGGAACAGTTAATTCGATTAAGTAGCTAGCAAATAGGAAGCCAACTTTAACCATGTTTAAAGATGAACCTCAACCATGCCAGCCATCGCCTCACAGCCTGGAATAGTAAATTTCTTCACTAATCTGTTATTTTTGTTACTTTGTTGTCGCTGGTTCACTGGGCTAAAACGTGAGCTGGTGTATGTGTATTTTTGAGGTGTGAATATTAATGAGTCAAGGTTGATACGTAAGCAGCCTGTGGAATTGTAAACCTGCACTTGCTTTGCAAATGTGGCATTTCTATTTGAAAGAGGAGACAACAGTGTTACCTGTTCATGGTATTTCATTTCTATGTAACTCTTCTTATTCAGTTATTCTTATTAGTCAGCCATTCTAAAGACCATGCTGTTGCAGCTTTGTCATTGACTACTATTGTGTACAAAGTCCTCAAATTTTGTACATCTTAAAATATTGTAATTGCGTTTTAGTCAGACAACTTGCAGAGTAGGTGCAACATTGTCCCACTACATTGTCATTTTGTGATCTTATGCTATATTTGACATGTGTTCAGCTTTTTTTGGTGTGTTATAGGTCAAAGCACATTTAAAGTTGCAGTGCTTTACCTACTCCATGTGTTAGCTTCAGGGTCTGCTACCTGGCCCCAGAAAATCCTTATGCATGGAGTGTTTAATTTCTTAATACAACATTGTGATATAGTAAACCATGACAAAATATTAGGTCTTTATTGATCTTATGAAGATTTAATATTAGTACATGCCTAATTTGCTAAAGTGAGAGCTCCATTTGCATTTTAGAATATAAAAATAATCATCTTTACTTTAGTCTAATAATTTAGTCTAATAAATAACAGATTGCACAGAAATGTGAGTTACTGAAACCTAAGTGTTTCACCCATAGTCTTGCAAAAACAACAAGTGATGTAACTCATCAACCACCAACTGCCTTCTACCAAAACAGAGGCATGTTTGTCTAGTAATGAAAAGGGACTTGCCCCCGAGTTAGTCCTGCACCCAATTAAAGTGCAAACCCTAGGTATTTAAAAAGCTTAATCTGTGTGCCCACATTTCACATGTTTATATAGAGAAATAAAATCAATCGTGGCCAAGACACTCTCTTGCATGCCTCCTCCTCATCTTGTGTATCTCACCCATCAATTTTGATTTAAGTGGCGTGTGTTGTAACTTGTTGCACCTTGCCGGGAGGTGTAAGGGCTGTCTCGCTTTCTAACAAACACATCCTGAAGAGTTATACAACATCCCCTGTGAGCTACAGAAACACAGCCACAGCTCTGAGAAACGGATTCAGAGTGAAAAACTTGCAGGAGCCTTAAAATTCACCATTAACCAGCAGCATTGGTCTCTGTTATTAAAATATATTAATTAAATATAGTTTCACAGATATTTAGTGACTTGCCTGTTTGAACTGAATGAAAAGGCTCCCTTTAAGAAATGTGCAGTGCCCTATGTTTGATACCTGTATCATTAAGTTCACAATCAGAGTTTTGTCAAAGGTTTTTGACTAGCGCTCAGTCGCCCAAGGGGATATAAAATGTGATAGACAAGCATAATGTCAGAATGACATAAGTGATGGCTGTTTGAATGACTATGATTTAAGATGTTGAGTCAAAATATCATGCTTAATTGGAAGAGGGAATGCGCTTAGATGTTCCAGCGTTTCTCTTTCGTGCCATGGTGAAATTGTCGTAAATGCAGGCAAGGTGGTTATTAAATATGTTGATGTGGAAGGGTGGAGTTTTATGGGGTGCGATGATGATTGTTTTCAAACTCATTAAACACGCAAAATCTTCAGAGAGTTTATGTTAGCTGTTTAACTGTTTTAGCTGCTCTGATGGTAAAAGGAAGTTGTTTGAAGCATTGTTAACATTATTATTCTGAAGAAGCACAACGTTACTGCTTCATTCCTTCACAGAGTCGAAATGGCCAAATGTAAACCAGAGAAAACAAAATACTATTTCTACATACCATACTCTTACACTTGGAAACTGATGCGACATGAGGTTCATGATGTCCTGGTTTACACCAGTGTCAACAGCAATGTGATGTTAAAACACAGGTGTTGTTTTTGGCTCTGATGGTTTGGGTGGAAACTGTTCAGTAGCAACTCATTTCCTTTAATGTTTCCCTTCGCAGGCAGAGGAGCTCTGTCCAAAGTACTCCAAGTTCAACTATGTGTTTTTAGCCAAGGTAAGTTATTTCTTGCTTCTTCAGTGTGATGTCGTTGTGGTGTTTATTGCATTAAAGGCATAGTTTCACACATATCTGCTACAGTTTGGCTGTCCAGAACAAACATCTGATAAAATCTTATTGACTTTTTGTTTTTCTGATGTGCACTCAGGCACTTCATTTAACTTTGAGCTATTGTGTTTATGCACTTTCCTGGATGTCTTACCTTCCTGCAGACATTAGCTCTTACTCTAATCAACCCCACCGCAGAACATCTAATTATTGTCATCCGAAGTCTTTGGTTAGCTGAAAGAGACGTGGTAGACCAAGGTTGGAGGTGAAAGCTGCAGGAGGAATAGCGACCATTGTTCAATGCTAATGCTCCAAAAAATACCTTATGACTTGCCAGTATGTTTGAACTTACCATCAGTTTCCTTTATCATTGCTGCTAGTGTTATAAAGACCTGGGCCAGAAAACCCAAGCCAAGAAGATGTGTGAATGTGCATCTGCTATGAGCATAGTAACTAAAGAGGTGAGTCACAGCATTCTTACTTCCTGTTCACACTTGGTATTATTTGTTTTAAGTTATCTAATAAGTGGACAGTGAGACGTAAAGGCTTTTGCACCTGCTGTTTCCTTGTGTCTTGAATGTGTCTCCAGCTTCCACTCGGATTGTATTTTGTGACTGGAGGAAGGGTGCCACCCACATTTACTACGCCAGTCTTTTGCTGCGTTTATTGTTAGACAAAAATGTCCCGAGAGTCCTTGTTCGTGTAATTGTAAGGGCTTTTAGAATGGTTTAGATTGCATGGACTGCTCACACAGTGTAAACAAGAGGGAGATCAGATGGGGAAAAAATAAGCTGCTCAGCTGCTTTCATCTCTGTGATGACGCAGTTGATTTAAGGCGGTCCTTTAACACATAGTGGTGCCGTAGTGTTCACAGAGTAGACGGCAGTATGGCCACACATCTATAACATAATTTAAATTTCTATCCCAATATATCCCTATATATACATATAGGAAAATATCTATTTTAAATGTTTTTAATAGGGGTTAACAAGGCTGTGTCCCTTCATTTCTAAATGACACCCACATTTATTTTTCATCATATGGAATGCGGAACTGAAATTTTGAATAGAAAGCTCCCTTTAGATTTATCAAGTTTAAATATTACCAGTTTTTCATCCTTCACATTTCAGTAACAGCTGGTCTATGTCTTGCCTCATTGCAGCAGTGGGCCAAGGCAGGAAGCGCTGCAATGTTTTTGTCCCCTAATCCCAAAAAACAGCCTTTTTTTCTTTTTTTTTTTCTTTTTTTTTGACAGTTTTTTGTCCACTGCCTGGATAAAACAAAGTGGACAGAAGCAGCTACACAGTAGGGGATAATGGAGGGTCGGCGGCATTTTCATTTTTATTTAAAATGTGACTAAAACATTCCCGACCCTTCCACTCGACTAAAAGGAATACTATTAACATGCTGCACTGTTGCATTGTTTGTATGTTGCACAAAAACACATAGCGGAAAATTTTAATTGGTATATCAGATAAAGTGTTCCAGTGGTGGGACCACAATATGTCATTGAGCTCCCATGGACCCCAATCACCAAGACAAGCCACTGTTCACTTATGACAGGATCGGCCAAAGGAGAAGTTACCTCCAGATGTAAACATGGCAAGTCAGTGTTTCTCCTTGAAAATAAATCATTACTGAATGTGTGTTTGTCTTTGACAGGATGAGGAAGCACAGAAGGAGCTGGCCTCTCTTCTCTTATCACTTTAGCTTCTGGAAAGGGCCAGAATCCAGGCGCTCTTCATGGGTCTGTTCTCATTTGACATTGTTGTGACGACGGCATTGGGCTCAACATTTTTCCTCATATTTCTGCTGACTGGAGATTAACATTAATAGTAAAGATGCCTCCACTTTGATGAGCAACATGATGACATGATGTGCTTATGTAGAGTACAATAGGTACAGTACAAACTCTGCATGGGGAGTGTTGATTTAACAAAGGCCTAGTGTAAATGTAGACTGTTTCTAGCCTAGGGAATGTTTTAGTACCCATCCACCCTGTCCAGCTTACAGTAGGCCATGGCGATGATATCTAGAAACAGTCAATGTGGATTTATACTTTGACTTTCACTGTGATTTCTTCCAGTATTCCTTTAATAATGTCTGTCTGAGAAAGCTGATCTTGTTTTTGTATGATCAGTGTTCCCCTTTCTGCTACGGTGTCGGATATTGTGGTCGTCTGTAACACTAATAACGTACTTCCATCTTTTCACTCTGTTCCTGACTAACACATTCTAGTGGCACCATCATCCTGTGGACATTGAGCACCTGTTTCAGTTCAGTCTATTTCTGTAATCACCTCATCATATCAGATGAAATCCTGTCTGTTTAACAGTTCTCTCTTCACCACGTTTTCTGCAGATCTCCCTTATTTTTTAGAGGGCTGGGCAACCTATGGTGCTTTTTACATTCTACATATGCTGGTTCGAACACTACTGTAACAGCATACTGTTAGATCTTGTTTTGTGTCCTTGTCTTCATGCTTTTTTCTTCTTCATGCTATTTTTGTCTCCCCATTTGCACTCATCAGTAGCATTGTTTTAGCTGACTCTACTGAGCCAAAAATATGCTGGCTCATCATTATTTGGAGCTTGCTTTCATCTGTTAAGCTTCATGGAGTTGTTGGATTACACTGTTTAAACTTGAATAATTCTGTGAGTGACCTGTGAAATGACAGCGGTTACTACAAAGATCTTTCAGTCTCTTAGTCACTGGAAAATAGGTATTTTCAGCTACGAGGCCACATGTTCTACGTAATGAAGGAACCAGACTTTTAGAAGTTCATGAGGTCATATTTATACTCATAATGTTCCATGCTATATTTCTGATTATTAATGAATGCAGCATGTGGGTTCAGGGGTTTCTGAATGTTTTCAGCCAAAACTTCATGTGGAATTCTGAATATATAGAACATCACTGATAAACACAGGTGTGCCAGCAACCAAAAGACCAGCTCTGAATGGGTATACCTGGTTGTGTTGTCATAAATACTGTATATATGAAACCCCAATGCTACTTCGTGGTACTATTCATAATAAGCTGAAATATGCACTCTTCTAAATTTGCATTCCAATATTAAAAGGTACAGGGAAGCCGAACAATTGAAAGTTGTTGTTTATTTTTTAAACCAGTTGACTCCAAACATTATCGTAGGCAATATTTTGGATCTGTTGTGTTGAAGGTATGGTTTAAGTGAGGAATATATAATTTGTGTAAATGTCATAAATCTGGAATCCAGTCATAAATTTGCTAAAGTTTTTGTGTTTTGACATGCATGCACATTTTAGATTAGTTAGTTAGTTTGTTTTTTCTTTTTGTGTGCTTGTGGTTTTAGACACTACAATTGTTCTAAGTTTATCAAAGATTATCTTAAGTTGACTTATGTTTTAAGTCATATGATCATATTATTCTTTTCATCAGTATTTGTGTATTATATCATGATTATCATGTGATGAGATTATCCTGTTTTGAGATTGTGCTTGGTATATTGGCTTTTACTGCCGTTTTAACTATGTACCAATAAGAATGTATTCTGCTTTCTAATATAGAGAGTTGTATCCTATTCTGCAAAACTGTAGCAATGAGTATACTGTATATTGTTGATAAGTTGTACATAGAAACCTACACATTAAAAACAATAACTATAACCTATATAAGTGTATTAATTTACTACAAAAACTGTTAGATACACTGCACTAATAAAGCGGGTGCAGAGGGTGTGTACGCTTTATAACTGTGGCTGAATCTGGTGTAGTAGTTTCTGTGATTAAGTCTTGATGTGACTGTGAAGACCTGTACATCTTGGACTTTTAATTAAATGCATTCCTCCCACTCATAAACATAGAAAGACCTGGTTTAATTGTAGTTGCATGGTGATCCTGTGAAAAGGAACGCACTAGCCATTGCTGAAGTTTGGCTCTGACACCAGCCAAGAAAATAACAAAGGTTGGAAAACGATACGAAGGGGGCATAGACTGGTTTTTAGTGACAGTGACCTCTTTACTGTTGCTCTCTCTCCTCGTACTTTCTCTCACGCAGTGGACATTTGGAACAGGAACTAAATACAGGCCATGCAGGCAGGAGACCATCATCACTTGATTGTCAGTTCCAAAGGGAAGTGACCTGATCACCTCTGCACAGCTGCTTTTCCCATGTGGTTGCATATTTGGACTGTACTTCAAAAGATCTTGAGTTAATCAGTGTCCAAGGTGAGGCTAGTCAGTACTTCACCCACAGAGCTACTGTACTGCTGTAAGGGCTTGGTTTGGTTTCTGTTTGAGCTTTAAAATAAAGCAAATAATAAAAATAATTATGTTTTCTGATGAATCTGTGGCTAATTTTTAAAAGGAGTTTAGTTCTTTCTGTCTTGTTTGCCACCACAGCTGGCAAAGGTCTTCTGAATTACTCTAAATAACAATAAAGAAATACACATAAAGAATGATCGAACTGCTCTCTTGACAATCATCTCCAAAACAAAGAAAAAAAATGTGCACTGGCCTTGAAACTTATTTGGAGATCAATCTTCTTATCTTGCAGGCTGTTATGTGCTGATGAAAGGGCAGAGTTTTGTCCCTAAGGAAGAGAATGTGATAAGGGGATTGGAGCGCTAGTTTCTCAGAATGCAAGTGTCTCGAGAAGGTTGAGCAATATGTAAACAGGTTTGCAGGCCCAAGCAGTGAATGTGTGCTTCCTTTAGGGCCTTTATATATAGTATCTATGGGTCACAATGACTGGATGTGCAGCCAACTACACCACCTTTAAGGAAGTCAGAAACTCGAGCTCCAAAGGTACTAACACAAATTCACCTGACATTCACAATAATTGTGCAATAAGATTGCATGCAATGTGTTTTACAGTGAGAAAGCCGAGTCTGTTTAAGGTCAGTGCAGCCTGATTATGAACCTGTTTTTAACTCTTAGTTAGCCGCTTGACTGAGCCACTTCTCAATGTGTTTCATTCCCAGTTGGGAAATATGGGTCATTCTCACGATACTGCCTCAGAATATGAAGGTTGTGTTATAAACATCACACACAGAAACAATATTCGTATATTTTTGTAGGTCAGTTGAGGTGCAGATCTACAGTGGGGTGCGAAAGTTTGGGCAGCCTTGTTAATCTTCCTGATTTACCTTTATAAAGCATTGATTGTTTGGATAAAAAAAATTGCGTTAAATATATCATATAGGGGACAAACACAGTGATATTTGAGAAGTGAAATGAAGTTTATATGATATACAGAAAGTGTGCAATAATTGGTTTAACAAAAGTAGGCAGGTGCATAAATTTGGGCACTGTTGTCATTTTATTGATTTCAAAACCTTTAGAACTAATTATTGGAACTCAAATTTGGTTTAGTAAGTTCAGTGACCCTTGACCTCCATACACAGGTGACTCCAATTATGAAAAGGGGTATTTAAGGGGGGCAATTGTAAGTCTTTGCATCTTCTCTGAAGAGTCGCAGCATGGGAGTCTCAAAACAACTTTCAAATGACCTGAAAATAAAGATTGCTCATTGTCATGGTTTAGGGGAAGGATACAGAAAGCTATCTCAGAGATTTCAGCTTTCAGTCTCCACTGTGAGAAACATTGTGAGAAAATGGAAGACCACAGGCACAGTTCAAGTCAAGGCTCGAAGTGTATGTCAAGCTAGCCGTGGTTTACCATTTATGCAAAATTTCCAAGAATTCCATGAATCCTTTGAGTTGGTTTCGTGGTCCATGGTGGGGGGCAAGGCAGTGTAAGTGCGGTGTTAGTGCAGTTTCAAGCCTAATGACCTAAAAAGTATGTCACTCTACTGCATATCGTCGCTGTCCAAAGAAAAACATGTATCTCCATTTTTGTTGATTTTTACTTTTAAGCCTCATTTGATCACATGAGCTGCTGTTTACACTGTGTGGAAATTTCATGACGAATGGACCAACAGAAATGGCCAAAAACCGCTTGGAGATATGTCTGGTTCCATTGACTTCCATTCAAATTAAACAAGGTTTTTGCCCTCTCCTGTAAAGTTGCCATTTTGGAGATACCTGTTTTTCTTTGGACAGTGACAATATAATAACTGTACCTCAATTGTAATTTCTAACATTCTGGTGCACAGTTACTGCTCTGGCACATTTTCCATGTGTTTTACTGTTTATGCACATATTGTATTTGTACACATACTGTACTATTTATCTACTTTTTTAATTACTGAACCAGAGAAGTAGCCTGGTGGTGTTTCTTTATACTGTACAACCTGTGCTGGTATAATGATGATAGAATAGAATAGAATAGAATAGAATAGAATAGAATAGAATAGAATAGAATTGAGAATCTTCATTTAGAATGCTTTATAGTACAGGGCAAGGAAACTGCCAAGGAAAGTGAATATGGTCAACTTGTGTAAGAGTGTAACTTTTAATCTTTTCGTGCATGATTTCTTTTAAAAAGTGATTCCTCACTACTATCACTTTATCCAAAACAATGTCAAGTATTTTTTTTTTTACTTATAATGAAGCATGTTTTTTTTTCAGTTTATACTGTTTCACCATGGTTAGAAATTCCTGATAGAGTAGCAAGTGGAGCTTTTGCATTTTTTCTTTTGTTGGCTTGGTGGAGGGGGGCATGGGGGTGTTGGAGTATCAGTAATCAGCTGGCTTTATCTGGAGTTGTCACGCACTCTGGACTGGCTGCCTGGCTGTGAGCTTCTGGCTGATCAAGAACAGGATGTACTGGGCGAGCAAGATAAGCAGCAGAGGAGGGAAAGTTCTGTCCTAAGCACTTCCCTTTACTTCCCACCACTCTGGATAAAGCCGCTATCCACAAATACTGCAGACTAAAAATAAGCTCACTCCTTTATATAGATTAATTATAACTAGACAAGAATACCCATCATAATGGCTTTACCATATGTCTTGCTGTCTGATATTAAGGCTTTAAGTCAGACAGTATGGCCCTGGTGTCTCCTGCCCATGTCCCCTTAATAAAGGAAAAAACAGTCAGCTCCTTAAATATTTGTAACTAAAGAATCATTTTCCTGGAGAGGATTAACTCCTTGATAATACACGACTACAGTAGATTAAAAAAAAACATTTGAAAAAATCAAAAGACGACTGGAGTAAATTCAGAGGGATTGCCACAACATGTAAACAATTAGTAAGACGACCCGTTTAGACTGTACAGTTCTAGAACAACTTCTTATGAACAGAGGAACCAAAAATCAATAGAATGATTGAAAGGGAAGAGCAAATAAAAGAGAAGGATGTGCTCATGATCTAAACCTCAGCAGCTCATCTGTCAAGTATGGTGTGAGTAGTATTATTGTGGGGGTATGTAGCGCTGCCTGTGGATCTGGTCCTTTGTATAAACTGATGATGTGATCCCTAACAAAAGCAGCAGGGGGAATTCTGAACTATAATGGGATATATTATCTACTCATATTCAGCCAAATGCTTCAAAGCTTATTGGACGGTGCTTCATGCTGCAGATAGACAATGACCTGAAGCATATTGCAAAAGCCTTCAGAGACTTTTGTAAGGCAAAGAAGAGGAATGTTCTACAATGGCTAAATCTGTCGCCTGCCAATAATTCAATTGAGCATGAATTACAACCCCAAGAACAACCAGGAGCTGAAGACACCTGTAGTGAAGACCTGGAAGAACATCACCAGGGGAATGAACAGTATCGGGTTGATGTCTATGAGTTACAGACTTCAGGCAGGCACTGACTATTTTTATTTAAAATAACGTATTTAAAATACTATTTAAATACTATACGTATTTAAAAGTATTTAAAATAACGATTAAATTGTGGGGCTATATAAAAATGGTTGTCATTCCTACATCGTTTACCTGATTGTAAACACTTTCACCCTCAAATAACACTGCACTTTAAGACCGTATTCATTATCTAATGTCACTTCCAGTCTGCTGTGGTTAAGAGCAGGAGCAGAGCCAAGAGGTGTCCAGGCGTGCCCAGTATAACCCTACCATAAAGATTGTTCACCTCACTGGTCACCCCAGTTAAACAAACAGAGATTGAAAGAATTAATTGTGCCCTTGTTGACGGACTCTAAATGCTTAATTTGCCGCTGTTCAAGACCAGTGCAAACATACAGTGGGGTGCGAAAGTTTGGGCAGCCTTGTTAATTTTCCTGATTTACCTTTATAAAGCACTGATTGTTTGGATAAAAAAATTCCGTTAAATATATCATATAAGGGACAAACACAGTGATATTGGAGAAGTGAAATGAAGTTTATATGAATTACAGAAAGTCTGCAATAATTGTCTAAACAAAATGAGGCAGGTGCATAAATTTGGGCACCAAAAAAAAAAAAAAAAGAATAGAATAGAATAGAATAGAATAGAATAGAATAGAATAGAATAGAATAGAATAGAATAGAATTGAGAATCTTCGTTTAGAATGCTTTATAGTATGGGGCAAGGAAACTGCCAAGGAAAGTGAATATGGTCAACTTGTGTAAGAGTGTAACTTTTAATCTTTTCATGCATGATTTATTTTAAAAAGCGATTCCTCACTACTATCACTTTATCCAAAACTATGTCAAGTATTTATTTTTTTACTTATAATGAAGCATGTTTTTTTTTCAGTTTATACTGTTTCACCATGGTTAGAAATTCCTGATAGAGTAGCAAGTGGAGCTTTTGCATTTTTTCTTTTGTTGGCTTGGTGGAGGGGGGCATGGGGGTGTTGGTGTTGGGCAGGTGCATAAATTTGGGCACCAAAAAAAAAAAAAAAAAAAAATCAATATTTAGTAGATCCTCCTTTCGCAGAAATACCAGCCTCTAAACGCTTCCTATAGCTTCTAATGAGAGTCTGGATTGTGGCTGAAGGTATTTTAGGCCATTCTTCTTTACAAAACATTTCTAGTTCATTCAGGTTTGATGGTTTCCGAGCAGGGACAGCTCTCTTTTAATGACACCACAGATTTTCAATAATATTCAGGTCATTCCAGAACGTTGTACTTGTTCCTCTGCATGAATGCATTAGTAGATTTTGACTACAGTGTTTAGGGTCGTTGTCTTGTTGGAAGATCCAGCCCTGGCGCAGCTTCAGCTTTGTCACTGATTCCTGGACATTGGTCTCCAGAATCTGCAACAGATATTGATTGGAATCCATGCGTCCCTCAACTTAAACAAGATTCCCAGTCCCTGTACTGGCCACACAGCCCCACAGCATGATGGAACCACCACCAAATTATACTATAGGTAGCAGGTGTTTTTCTTGGAGTGCTGTGTTCTTTTTCCTCCATGCATAACGGCCCTTGTTATGCCCAAATAATTATTATAATCTATTACAGTTTCATCAAAATGAAGCTGGCTTGTCCAAATGTGCTTTAGCATACCTCAAGCGGCTCTGTTTGTGATGTGGGTGGAGAAAAGGCTTCCTCTGCATCACTCTCCCATACAGCATCTCCTTGTGTAAAGTGCACCGAATAGTTGAACGATGCACAGTGACTCCATCAGCAGCAAGATCATGTTGTAGGTCTTTGGTGCTGGTCTGTGGGTTGACTCTGCACGCAACATCCTTCGCTTCTGTTTATTCCAGATTTTTCTTGGTCTGCCACTTCGAGCCTTGACTTGAACTGTGCCTGTGGTCTTCCATTTTCTCACAATGTTTCTCACAGTGGAGACTGAAAGCAGAAGTCTCTGAGATAGCTTTCTGTATCCTTTTCCGATGCACCCTTTGCCAACTTCAAAACACTCAGGGTGCATCCCTAAACTGCATGCTAGCTGCAGCTAACCAGAATGTAAAAGACGGTACATCACCATTGGAAATGCAGTAATGTGGTACATGAAGCTTTAATGAGGGTTACGTTAGAGAGTGAAGTATTTAGCCCTATTTGGCAATAAATATAAAGCTCTATATCACAACAAAGCGTCCAGCTTATAGAAACAATAGAGTAACGTAATATGCTAAGATCAAGACAGCATGTGCGTTTCGCCTGGCTATCTAGATGAATTCCTACTCGCATTAGTTGCCAACACACTAACCATCAGTTGCACAGGCTTCCAACTCAACCTGTTACTCATTCGAATTTTCCATTCCACTTTAAAAGGCTCAGCAGTTACAGTCTGGTACCTGTACAGGTGCAGCCAACTACTGCACAGTTTAAGGTGAGTCTAACCTGGTTACCACACTGGCATAGTTCTGGCTACACCCTTGACTGAAAGCTAAAAAATTTGCTATCATTTGTTCGTTGTCCAAATATTTCTGTGGCAGCATAGGAATAATTGGCATCACACATGGCGACAATATAATTATTCTGTTTAATTCAGTTCAATAGTTCCAAAATAAATGATGCATCGTAAGTGATCATTTCAGGTTTTAAATACAGTACACAGTATCTGTTATGTAGAGTATTAAAAAAAGATCATCACGTAAATCACATGCCCTTAAAACATAAACAATCAACTTTCCACAGCAGCCAAAATGTCTAAGCTTATGTTAAGTAAAAAAATACAGCATAACTGAATCACAAAATTAAAATAAAATAATAAACTATGCATCATGTACTAAAACACACCAAACAAACTTAATCTACTGATTTGGCTGCTTGAATGCAAAACACTGATATAATATACATTTAATATAGCTCTCTTACAGTATTGTGTTTGCTATAGCAGCTGCAGAAAACAATTAAAAACCAGTAACTTGTGTATATAATGGATATACATGGTTGTTAGCAAACCCATTCTCTCTATCATCATGTCATGAAAATTATATCCTTTAAAACTCCTTTAAAACAGACTTCATGCTATTTAACTAATGAATGATTTGAGAAAGGTAGGCTGTTGGTTTGGAAAGTCCCAGAAATAATGGATCTTTTGAGAGAATAAAAGCACAATGAGTATCTTCAAGAAGCTTTAATGCAGAGAGATGGGTTTTTTTTTGTTTGTTTGTTTTTAAGGCTGATTTAATGTATGCAACATTAATCAAACCCAGGCAGGTTCTCATGTAAACAGTCACTGAACAGCCTGTTCTTTAACCCTAAGTACAGACAAGTAAAATAACTCTTAAGGGCTTATTCCTAACTCCAGTGATAGATGGTACAGCACGCTATAGCAGTGGGTACTAAACAATAGTGAAAGACACAGAGACCATATTAGTGCACTGAAGACTGCTTTGAGCAGATACAAAATAACATAAGGCAAGAAGATGGTAATGTAATTCTATGGTGAGAAGGCACCAGACTCAACCAGGCTGTGTTGAGAAACAGATAATACTTTATATGGCCAAAAGTTAAAATCACAAAGCAAATAACATGTAAAGTGCCATTTGGGTATCAGTGTTTTGCAGATTTATGCATGTATTAATGTGATTTACATACTTAAGATGTTTTGTGTTTTAGGGAGCATGTAAACAATTTTAGCTTAGCTACTTTCCATGCAAGAAGAGAACAGATAAATGAACCCTGTATATATGTATATATATATATATATTAATGATTCCATTGTTATATGCATCACAACATGATAAATACATTGCTTTAGGCTGTAAATCTATGTAGTATATAAAGAGAAGAGGTGAAACAATAAACATTGGCCAATTTACATTGAACTGAATTAGTCTAAGCAGTAGCATGGTTTAGCAGTCATTAGCTTTTGTCGGTTCTGACTGAAAGCAGTTGGGAAAAATCTCCATAGTGAGTCCACTGCATGCACTAAACCAAAGGACCTTTATCAATTTTGAATTGCTGAATTGATAATCTGACTGTAATATATTGTTATGATTGACAGAGTGAAGCTGTAGACAAGTTCTAGTAGTAGTGGCTTGCAATGTAGAGGTCTATCAAACTTAGACAATGAAGACATATAAGGTATATCAGTGCAGAAAGCAGTAGCCTATCACAGCCTCATTTGATTGGATTGAGTCACAAAGATTCATGTTTTGCTCTGCATCTCTCAAACAAGGCCTCTGGAATTGTGAGCAATGTATCAGTGCATTTATATGTTCCCATAATGAGAATATAATGAACATCTTATTAGTGTAGTCAATAGTGATGAAGCATAAATCAACCCAAAAATCAAAATAGTGTTGCCTGAGTTCATAATAAGTTCATAAATATACTTGTAGGCTCTTGTACACATACAGTAGTTTTGGCCTGATAGCACAAGTGTGTGCTAAAAGATTTACTTCAGTGTTCATAAAACTTTTGCCACCTTCATTTAGCTTAATTCAAAGTGTTCATTTCCCCTGGTGTTTAGTTAGTTTGTTGTTTTAAGTTTGCATTGTCCTGTGTCGTCTGTGCGTGGAGAGGTGACTGCACCGCCTTTTCCAGCAACCCTGCTCCATCACGCAGAGAGACCGACACTTTGAATGAATGAGGCTTTAGAGTCAGCCCATATAGGTAGTCCATAGTGGGTGGCTTCTCTGCCACGAAGTTGCACTGGTGCACTAGTAGCGTGGTGAAAAGGAAAAGCTGCTTTTTGGAAAGTTCCTCTCCGATACACCTCCGCTTTCCCAACGAGAATATCAGCACACTGCTGGTTAGGTCTTTGTTTAGCGCCCCATTCTCGTCCAAGAAGCGTTGTGGGTTGAAGACCTCAGGCTGATCCCACTTGGCTGGGTCATGGTTCAGGGACCACTGGTTGATGAAGATTACAGTGCCCTTGGGGATGGGGTATCCATTGATGGAGGTGTCATTGGTGGTGGAGTGGGGAATTGTAACAGGGATGAAAGTGGTGAATCGCATCACCTCATAGATGAAGGCCATTACATATGGAAGACGTGACTGGTCCTCGATGGTGGGCAGATGGTTCCTGTCCACTACTTTTTCCACTTCCTCCTGCAGTCTCTTCTGAATGTCTGGATACCTAAAATGTGGAGCATGGAACGAAGCAGATCATGTTAGTAGGCGGACTTCACTGGACTTCACCAGTGTTTTTAAACCTTGGTCCTTGAGGCACCCTGTCCCGTGCATTTTAGTGGATGCCCTGCTTTAACACACCCCCTGCAACTCTGAAAGGGCTTGTTAATGAGCCAATAACTTCAATCATGTGTGTCGTGAGCTGGGAAAGCACTACAATGCACAGGACCCTGCCTCAGAACCTCAGAACTTGCTTTGTTCTGCACTATAGAACAGATGAAAGGTGTAAATACTAAATAGACAAAAAAATAACATTTTTACAGAACATGCCTTATGATTTGTCATAATAATGTTGTAATATCATTTATAAACAGGGCTCCATAAGAGCCCCCCCACCCCACCCACCAAATGGTCCACATTTTGCAAGTTGGGTTGGACTGAAGATCTGATTCAGCTTATATATATGAATATATAAACAACTTCTGGTTAAACATGAAGTACAGGCAGGACTAACAGTACACTCTGTGTCTGTCCACTGCTGGATCTTGGCCACCTCTTGTCTGCAGTCTGAGTGAAACTCTCAATACAGCCAGGGCAGCACAGTTTCATTCCCTCGGTGTGGTGGGTCTAATGTAGGCAGATCTGATTTCACCCTACCCTTGGCGCTGTTTCGGTATCCTGCTCCCATTACTTGCTGACTAAACCTGCCAACACTGCTGCTAGTGATTACGCAATGCCATTTGTGCTCACTGACACATGTGCTCTAGTGCATGCTTTCCTCGACAGTGTAACAGGAAGACACTGCTCTATGCTTCTAAGAAAGCTTCTGGCTGTTTAAGCTGCATTAAAGATCGCTTTATACTTGTTTTCACATGCATTTATTTGGCAACATGTTCTTTTAGCCCTTCTTTACCGAATAAGACCCCAATTTTAGGTTTGTTCTGTTTGAATCAGGGCTGTGATGTTTAGTTCCCTATCAAATATATATGACTATATGAACACTTTACACTTTTTCACACACACTTCTTTAGCAGTTTCTTACTGAATAAGCTCTCATGTTTGTTTTGATTGGAACAGGGCTGTGATGTTTAGTTCCCTTTCAAGTGTATTCAGTGCTACCTCCCGTAGATTCACCTTCTGTCAAAAATAAGTCCTCTACAGAGAACACAGAGAGAATATTAATGCACAACTACTGTATTTTTGCTGAATTTGCCTTACCTTTTAGGTTATATATTATGGTTTTCAATATTAAGCAGACATATAGGGAATTTGCCCTACAGTTTGCAGAATCAGGTCGTATTGAAGTTTGTTCTTTCTGGAGGATGTGCATTTACATTCACTTACAAAACCAACCAAACATGGCATTTCACCCGGGTGTATAAACCTTTGCAAACTGCTGCGTGTGATTTAGTTTTAACTAAAAGAAGCTTGAACATCGGCTAACATGACTGCAGGGAAAATCATGCAGTGCCTCAACATCTTCCAAATCTACTTTGCAACTGCACATCCTATGTTGTACCTGCTCCCAGTGCACCTGACCCAGCCGATCTTCTTACTGCCAAGACCTACATGAGATTAAACTGAGTGTTGACCTGAGATCGGGACCTTACCCCTTAATTTCAGTAGTTGCCACCCTTCACCCTGGAGATCTACACACCGGTAGAGTTAGCTTTGAGTTGGATCATGTGGAGGAACTTTTAAACCACACAGAAAGGTGGATCTCTAGAGGGTATCCAATGTCCTAACATAACTATGTTTGGCTGATGCTCCCTTCACAGATTAAGTCATGGAATACTGCACTACCTGTCCAATAAGAAACCTTTTGGAACGCAAGACACTAGCTGAGCTTGTCTTTCCTATTATGGCTGGCCCACCCAAACAGTGTTTCACGGGGAGCAATCTGAGACACAGCTTCTGCAAAGTTACAATTTCAAGATGTTACGTACCTCACAAGCACGAGAAGAATCCACTGCAGCGCGGTGGACAGCGTGTCTTGGCTGGCTCCGAATATGTCCCCAATGGTGGGCGACACGTACTCCGAACTTAGGCTGGCCATGTCTCGGTCCACCGCAACGATGAATGCGTCCGTCATGTCCCGGATAAGGCCCTTCTCTATGGTCCTGCGGTGCTCGGTCACCTTTGCAAAGATAAAGTCGTAGAACTCGAGGTTGAGCTCCTTAAACTGGATGAACAGCGTCTTGATGGGGTTGGGGAAACTCTGCAGCCATGGCATGACGTCCACGATGCTCCCCGCGCCCACCGTCTTCGCGAACTTGTCGTTGCGTCCCACGATTTGGCGGAACTCAGTGTCGTCGTACGCGTAGCGCCTGCCGAAGCACGCGGCGCTCATGATGTTGGCCGTGGACACGACCAGGTACTCGTGCGGTTGGAAGTACCCGAGGCGGCGCGTCTCGCGCAGGAACAGCCCAATGAGCTCCTGCACCTCGCTGCGCACGTGGGACTCGAAGGAACGGCGCATGTCCATGTCCCCCGTGGAGAAGGCGCGCATGGTGGAGAGCGCGAGCTTGCGGTGCGCCTTCCAGTGCTCGCCGTAGTCGCCGAAGGCCATGCTGCGGCCACCAGACACGAAGCTGAACGAGGTGAAGTTCGGGCGGCCCGCGAAGTCAACGGCTTTGTGCACGAGCGCGTGCCGGATGGTGTCGCCGTTCAGTACCACCACGCGCCGGTTGCCCAGCCGGATCTGGAACACGTCGCCGTAGCGCCGCGCCAGGCGCGAGAAATAGACGTGCGGGGCGCCCCCGAGCTGAGCCGCGTTACCGATCACCGGCCACGGGAACGGACCTGGGATGGAGCGCGCGCTCTGGGAGTGGCGGCGGGAGAAGCGTGCGGCGAGGAGCAGAATGGCGAGAGAGAGCAGCAGGAGGGTGCGCGCTGATAGCGGCGTGTAGGAGGTTATGAGACTGTCCAGATCCATCATCCTACAGTAGCTGCAGTGAGGAAAGATGAGGAGAAATAAGTACACTGTCTTCAGCATGAGCGAAACATTTACATCAGCATAATTACTGCGAGTCATTAACCTACTTCATTTAATTCCGTCAGATGTAGCGCGTTTCATTCATGAAGTCTTTCTCAGTCTAGTGCGGATACACTGCAGAGGAAAAACAAATAGCCCATTAAATGAAGAAAGAAAGAAAGAAAGAAAGAAAGAAAGAAAGAGCTCAGTTCTACTGTGCACTACCGAACAGCTGGCACTTTTACATCTCTCATCCATTCACATACGTTTAGTCAGAGGCGCTGCTCTGGCTGAGGCTGCCCGGTGTGGCTCGGTTATGGAGAGAGGAGCAGAGCGCATGCCGCGCCTTCTTCTCTCACCTTTCCAAAGGCCAGTGTACGGTCAACAGATCACATGCAGCTCAGTTCAGCTTTCAGCTCGGTTCAGTTTTCAGTTCAGTCCGGGGCAAAACACGAGCAGCGCTTCCCTGCACAGAGAGGCGAGAGAGAGAATTCAGTGCAGACTCCCATCACTCTCAGCGGCTCCCTCACTTATAGAGTAACACACCTCCCCTCCTCCTTCTCCTCCCCTCTCTATCTCTCTTAAATTTATTCTCTCTACTCATTTTCTGCATCTCTCTCTCTCTCTCTCTCTCTCTCTGTCTCTCTCTCTCTCTCTCTTTCTCTCTGTCTCTCTCTCTCTCTCTGTGTCTCTCTCTCTCTCTCTCTCTCTCTCTCTCTCTCTCTCTCTCTCTCTCTCTCTCTCTCACTCTCTCTCTTACAGGAGTCTTACAGGAGTGCAGTTCACAGCATCAGGGTGTCTGAAGAGACACATGTCTGCGTGTTTCACTCGTCAGTTAAGCTCTGTTTCGGAATCAGACTCGCTATGTTCACTGGCTTCTACTGTACATTCGGTCCCACAGCTACTGGGACAGTGATGAGGGTCCAGACTCCTGTTGAGTGAGGTGGGCGGGGAGACTCACCGACCCAGAGAGAGCCTCTTCAGCCCACTTTGGTTTAGACCGAGTCTCAGCTGCTGTAGGAGTTCTGAATGCCTGTGAGCAATCATGCGGTCACCCAGTGGAGTCTTACAGACACCATTGTAATCCAAGCAGGATGAATGGAGGAGCCTGTATAACCTGCTCTAAACCCCGAACAAATTTTATTTGGGCCATTTGGTCTGAGCTGGTAGAAATAACATTTGATGACGGAATTTATTTGCCTGTCACGACTTTTTAGCAACAGGTCACAAGACTTGTTGGGCCCAAAAGCATATTTTCATCAAACTGGTGAAGATTAATTATAAGTAAGTGTAATAATACTAAATATGAGCTTCAGCGCATTAATGGACCACACTATCCTACATCACTACTTCACCACCCACTGACTAGCCCTCGTCTAGCACTGACACACCCTGAGTCTTATTCTGTATTATTAGTGGAAATAGTAGCACCATTGGTATTAATATCTGATGGTGGTTATAATTATTATTATTATTATGATTATTATGATTATTATGATTATTATTATCATTATTATTGTTGTTGTTGTTGTTGTTGTTGTTGTTGTTATTATTATTACGGACTAAAATTAATACAAAAATATACGCAATATAATAATGACGTCACGGCGTGAATAGTTTCAGCATGTCTCCCTTACATTCACTCCTGAACGCGTCATTAACGAGTTGCTGAATCACAGCCGAACACTGAAAACCCACTCACCCAGTCTCACCTATTACTCTGAGATTCAACAGTTTGCTCGCCTTTGGGAATCTACACACACCCAGGAGCACGTCACGAGTCTGATGTAGACTTTTCCTCAGGAGCTTAATAAGAAGAACCTCGGGACAACATCAGTGATGGAGCACATGGGCCACTAGTTTGCATTAACATAATAAGGTCTGTGTTTCTGAGTTTCTCGACTGTGATGGAAACTGTTCAGCTGGAGTTCAGAAGCTGCTAATGTGCAGACAGATCTCCCCTGGCAGGTGAAAATACAGTAGATAGAGCCCGATCTTCTTCACTGTAAAACCCAGAGCGCTCGGAGCACATTTCCGGTAATCTGACATCAAGATGGTCAATCAACTGTGGTATGTATGTAGATGATAATTTAATAACGGCCGGAACACTCCACATGAACTTGAAGGCAGTTTATCGCACTGTTTGCAGTTTATTGTAATGTTTATTGTGAGTCCAGAAATTGTACAGAAACAGCTGAATAAAGAATATTATAATCGCTTATTTCGCTTCCTACATTGTTCACACGATGAAAAGAGCAGCTGGTGATTATTCTTGTTGCCGCTAGGAGGACATCATCTGTTCAACACAGTCAGTTACCCGCCCTACTGTTCAGTAACACAGTTACTCCCCGAGTCCCACCGCTCAGTAACACACAGTAATGCTTCAGCCCGCTGACATTAAACCAGGATCGGTACTGAAAAAGACGCAGAAGTACAGAAGTAGATAGATAGATAGATAGATAGATAGATAGATAGATAGATAGATAGATAGATAGATAGATAGATAGATAGATAGATAGATAGATAGATAGATAGATAGATAGATAGATGTGTTGAAGGCTTGGTCCTGTGTAGTGAGTTTGTAGCTCTGCAGTCAGTCAGTCTGACAGTTAGTCCAGCTCTTCAGCACCACGGACAGCGCAGCGTCCACCGCACACATCATCATCAGCGGCAATGCGGATGTTACGCCCTCCCAAACAGCACCCACCACATTTACTTCAGTTCATTTACTCCACACTGCTGACTAACATACACAGGTCCTTCTGACTCTCTGATTTCACATTAGAATCGCTGAAGTGCTTTCTTTTTTTCTTTCTCTTTCTTTCTTTCTTTCTCTCTATTTCTGCTAAATCTGGCAGAGCTCTATTTCTGCTAAATCTGGCAGAGCTCTATTTCTGCTAAATCTGGCAGAGCTCTATTTCTGCTAAATCTGGCAGAGCTCTATTTCTGCTGATTCTGACACTGCTCTATTTTTGCTAAATCTGACACAGCTCTATTTCTGCTAATTCTGACACTGCTCTATTTCTGCTAAGTCTGACACTTCTCTATTTCTGCTAAATCTGGCAGAGCTCTATTTCTGCTAAATCTGGCAGAGCTCTATTTCTGCTGATTCTGACACTTCTCTATTTCTGCTAAATCTGGCAGAGCTCTATTTCTGCTAAATGTGGCAGAGCTCTATATCTGCTAAATCTGGCAGAGCTCTATTTCTGCTAAGTCTGGTACAGCTCTATTTTTGCTAAATCTGGCAGAGCTCTATTTCTGCTAAATCTGACAGAGCTTTATTTCTGCTAATTCTGACACTGCTCTATTTCTGCTAAGTCTGGTACAGCTCTATTTTTGCTAAATCTGGCAGAGCTCTATTTCTGCTAATTCTGACACTGCTCTATTTCTGCTAACTCTGGTACAGCTCTATTTTTGCTAAATCTGGCAGAGCTCTATTTCTGCTAATTCTGACACAGCTCTGTTTCTACTAACTCTGATACAGCTTTATTTCTGCTAACTCTGACACAGCTCTATTTCTACTAACTCTGACACAGCTCTATTTCTACTAACTCTGACACAGCTCTATTTCTACTAACTCTGACACAGCTCTATTTCTGCTAACTCCGACACAGCTTTATTTCTACTAACTCTGGCACAGCTCTATTTCTACTAACTCTAGCAGAGCTCTATTCCTGCAGTATCAGTAGCATGGGTGCTTGGTCCGCTTAATGCAGAGCATCTGCAATCAATGCAATTACCTTTCAAATAAATATGAATAGAATTAAACTCAGTAATTAACCAGTTAAACTGCGACTGGACACCAAAGCAGCAGTTAAACTCTTAAAAAACCCATTACTGTGAATGAAATTTATGAGTGCGGAGAACACTCAGATGTAACAGGAAAAACAGGAGTTTTAAGGCAAGAGATGCTACTGTGAGCACTGCATTCTAACTTCCAGGTTTTGGAGGCTATTTCTACTGAGCTGTCTGTTTAAATCATAGGTGTCACTGCACTGTCACGATTGCAATGTGTGGAATTTTGAATATCGTCCAGCTGCTAATGTGCAGGTGTCTGTTTATGTTTTGTGGCTATGAGTTTGAATCCTGTCAGTAAATAAGATTTATATTCTGTTAAGATTTTTTTTCTTTCTTTTCACCACAGAACTGAAACAATGCGTACATTGTGTGTGTGTCTGTGTGTGTCTGTGTGTGTGTTTGTGCATGTACTCACTACTTTATTGAAGGAGCATTATCAGGATGAAGACAATCAATGCAAAATATTCCAAACAAACACACAGTTTGGAACACACAGCTTGGGAGTTTCCAAGCTGATGTTATCGGTTGCCTCAATGCTATTCTCAATTCTGAAAATTTACAGGAGAAGACAAAAAGATGAGGCATTCATTTGGTCCATCCATCACGAATTTACACACAACACGAAAAACAACAGCCATTTTTAAATTGTGTCATAAATAAAAATTACAAAATTACAAAACATTTTTTTTTGCTCCGTTAGCATCAATATATTACATATGATTCATTATGAATGGATCTTTATCCCGTGATTTAAACTTACATTTAAACCCTGTTTAAAATGTTGCTGGCCTACAAGCAGAATTTTATAGTGCAAATAATTGTACATATTATTAAAAGTAGTCTCTGTCATGTTTACATTTAAAAAGATTCCCCCAAATTCCCTGAAGTGGTTTTGATTTTTGACAGTTAATGTAGGTGATTTGCTTCTCAGAATACTCCACCATTTTCCAGCATAATAAAGCTAAGAATTTTGACAAAACAGCTTTAATTTTTTGCCACTTCAGCTAATTCAAATCCAATCTATTCTAATCGATAAATGTTACATTTCATAAATCAGCCACTTCTAAGAAGAAAACTGTTGGGGAGAGGAGTGGTCTTTACTCCTTGACATTTAAATGAGTCTTTTTACATTTCAGAACAACTACTTTCTAAATAATGTTACAAATATGACAGGATGAGTGTGATGAGGTCTCAGGAAAAAAACTAACATTCACAGCCAGGAACCCATGAACAGTACATTCAATCAGTAACATTGTTCCAGAAATATATTTATTTTGTGAACTAAATATTTTTTTCTTTTTCACCCAGTATGTGCATGTGTATGTGTGTGTATAATTAAATAGTTTTAATGAAGAACTTTTATAATTAATTAATTTTTAAATGTTTTAACACAATGCTAAATTAGTTTCACTGAAAAATCAATAAAATATATGACAAACAAATATAAAGTGAATAATGGTAAAAATAGACACTTAAACTGCAGCCTCTGAAGGTATATAAAAGTACATTTGATTTAGAATGGTATGCTAGGAAGCTTCAAATTATGTATGCAGCTTTAATGTAAGCAGTATTCTTCTGCTGTAACTTACCTAAAACGTAATCATTATATACAGATCTGGAACATTTTAAGAAACCACCTCAAAAAGATCAGTTTCTCTAGTTTTATAGTTTAAGGGTTTGTGTTTGACTAAAATGAGCAGTTCTGTTTAATTCTATACACTACTATAAACATGTCTCCCACATTCCAGAAATAATATTGTTATTTAGATCTGTTTATTTATATTATAAATCATATTATATATATTAAGTCTGTATTTTGAACCACGCTCGCTGTGCATTTCACCCCACCCATTGCTCGCCATTCCTTCTGTAGGTCACCTAAGGTCATCTTACAGTGGTTAAGGGACATTGGAATAAGGTGGCGCTTGTTTGCTGCTTGACCTTGTTCTTATAATCCAGACACTCACTGTACCTGCCAGTAAAGCTAGAACCGAACCTTCTGTTCCTCACTAAGAACCTGCTGTACATGTTGAGATGCTGTTTTAAGAAGAAACTGGAGGGGTCTTTTATTTATTCCCAGAGCTGTATTAAACATAACATTTAACGAACATTATATAGTAGTAAGTTGCTCTAAAGACTGTTTCCTGAGTGCACGCGTGGTTGCATGTGTGTATGCCTGCAAATAAAGCACTTTGGTAATAGTGAATAATGATTCTAATATTCAGTGTAAATGTGATGCAGTCTGATCACTGTTATAGGTGGTCAGAGCCCACTGAGAACAGGCCATTATATTAACTATTAATGTGTCATAAGGAAGGAAAAAAGCAATTATGAACTGTGAATGATGTACTTTGAACTATTTGCTATTGACTTTTGAACCGTTTCATGGTCTGTTTTCTACACCTGAGTCACCTGGACTGATTTACGCAATTGATAGTCAATATTCCTGTTGATACCTGCATATTCCTGAAACAAACTAGAGATTCCTTTTATGGTGGCAGGCAAGCAATGGCTTAACCTAGCTTGGCTTTTGAGAGGGAGGCTGCATTTTTCACATATTTGCAAGGAGTCACGCCAGCTTGTCACGCAATGAAGAATCAGTGGTGAATGATGTGTGTTTGTGCAATTAATGCCTCCGCTAACTACAGTATGTCAACATCCTGCAGGCTTAGCGCAATTAGTTAATGAATTCACGCTGTACTGCGTGGTGAGGAGAACACTCCAATGCTGAAAGAACATTTGTATGTTTTGTCTGAAGAGTGTTACGAGTGAGGTATGTGTTTTTGCAGTAGATTCTGTGGTTCTCCTGCCAGAAGTTGGTAAAGAAACATAAATATTTGTTCAGGTGAAAGTATTCTTACTTCTATCACTAAAAAAAAACAAATATGCCAGATGAAATCTCTACCTGATTAAGCCTCTATTTACATACAGAGAAAGGAGTAACTACATTTAGTGTCTATAAGCAGAACTGAAGTTTGTTCTCAAATTAATTTACTCCTGGTCTAAAAGAATCAGTCACAAAGCAGCACAGATGCTGTCAAAAAGTAAAAAGTAGCTTCCATGCCTAATAAATATACTTTTGTACAAGTAAAAGATATTAGAAACCAATGAAATCTTTATTTGAGTAAATGTAAGTCAGTATATGGAAGTTAAATTTGTTGTCCTAGTATAACTATCCAAAAGAAAATGCATCTCATTTTTTTGGGGTAAAATTTTTTGACATCATTTGAGCAGCGGTCCTTTACAATGTCATGATTAAATCTTATTATACTGACTTATTATTTTTATCCTAGTGATTCAAAGTAAATCACTAGGATAAAAGTGTGGAATCTGGATTTCTTCTCATTAATTGCTTCACTGATTTATTTCAATAAGATCTATTGCAGCTCTTTTCTATTGTAGATCTATTGCAGTTATGAACTACTATGTTTTTACAACATTAAAGCAGCTGTCATTTACACTGTGTCACAATAATATGATGAAATCTTATTACACTATACATACACAATAAAAAAAAAACATTTTTGCCCTCTTTGGTAAAGTTACTATTTTGTAAGTTTTATTATATGTTGATTAATGTTTCAGTTCATTTATTATTATTATTATTATTATTATTATTATTATTATATAGATTTTTAAAAAATAATTATTTAATTTGGCATAACTGACCTCATATGAGGGATATAATAAAATGTTAAATATTTGTATAATATTATAAATTGTAAATTAATATATACAAACAATTAATTATTTATATATACATATATATATATATATAAAACAAAAATGAAACTATGAACATTATTTAAATCTCTAAAGGCTCAGGGGCTGCAACTGCTCACCCAAGATCAAGATACAAACTCTGGTGGTGCAACAGCCATCCAAAACTGGGAGTCCAAGAGGTGCCTGGTGGGACTGTGTGATGGAAAGGAAACGAATATTAACTCTAGCGTCCTCAATTTAAGTTAACCAGAGGAGCAGTTTAATAAGCTACCTTATATCTCCTGTCTCCTGCAATGTCATGTCAGTGAGGTATTTTGGTTAGGAGTGGTGAGTTTCGTGGAGAATCTGATGCCTGTCTTTCCTTCCACTGGAACAGCCAGAACAAACCTTACATCATTTTGAACTACTTTAGTTCCCAGCCAAGAAAGTCATCATAGGTGACTCCAGCATTGCACGACATCACCTCAGGCTCTGAGGGCGGAGGCTGCGCACACTTTGCTGAACTGCACCCACATGTCACGCTCCTTATCTGACAAAGACAGACTACAGACAGACACATGTACACACCAGAAAAAAATTCAAAAAAGTGTCTTTTTCATCTCAATGATCACTGACAGTTTTAACTTAGGAACGTACAAAGTGTGTAATATTTAATCAGCCAAAACATCATATAAAAAAAATCTGTGTGTGTGTTCGCAAATGGTGTGCATGTCTAGATATGCATGCTCAGGATTTCACATTTAAGATAATTTTACATGCCAGACTCATATGATAAACCACAGAGGGGTGATCAGTGTGATTAAAGGTAAAAATATTCTGACTCCATTCCTCCCTCCATTCCTCCCTGAATACTGAAGAAAGCTCAAAAACGCTTGACAATGTGTGTTTTAGATTAAGAACAATCATTAGTCCTTTATTGCTAGATAATATTTTAATCAGGGATACTTTCATGGATTGTACCACTACTACTTTCAATAAGATCGGTTACAGTGCTTACTTATGAATGAAAAAAGTTATGAATTGCTGTGATTTTAGAACAAGGTCAAAGGTGAGTGGGAAAGATCAGGTACAGGTAAACTATCAGCTCAAAATGACTTGATTTAAGGGAATAGATTTAAACAAACAACACAGAAATGGTTCAGGGTGGATCAGACACAGCAAGGTGGTTGAAGTGTTTAAACACCTCAGTGTCACTACTGCACTGAGAACAGTCAACCAACCAAAACTAAATTCAAGTTTCAGGTTTATTTGTCATTTGCACAACATGTCAGGGCATTTATGCATTGAAATGCTTGTGGTGAGGCTCAGGTTGATACTCTACAGCAGGACAGCAGTATATACATATTAACTAAACATATTAAATAAAGGGATATAAAAGAGTTCATAATAAAATAATAAATACAGAATACAGAATATACAAAGACAGGAGTGTCATGTAGAAATTATCTGATATGTACATTTGTAAGATAAGGACAGTCTGAGAGAGAGCAGAGATATATACATACATATACTATAAATATGTATATGTCTGTTGTTTAAAGTGACTCCCTCGTGGTGATTTATTATTATTATTTTTTATTATTATTATTATTATTATTATTATTATTATTATTATTATTATTATTATTATTATTATTATTATTAATAATAATAATAATAATAATAATAATAATAATAACAATATGTGTACTCAGACATATAAGCATAGATATTGTATTTGGCTCCTTTTCTTGGTTCTTTTTATGATTCTCTATTCTATTAATTGTATTTCATTCTATTTTTCCCTTGTAACAGTCTGTGTGCTTGTCTGGTCTGTTTAGTATTTTATATGCCAAATATGTGCGCTCTCACCAAGACAAGTTCCTTGTATGTGTAACATACTTGGCAAAAAAGAGATTTGAGATAAACTTATAGCCTAAACAAATTTTACCATTCATTCATACTGTAGAGGTATGTGCAGGGTGTTCCACGCCACAATAAACCTCAAAGACAACAGAGATTCATCTGATTTAACACCACCATTACATAGAAAAACACATAGAAAAACACCATTACATAGAAAAACACCATTACATAGAAAACACATAGTAAAACACCATTACATAGAAAAACACATAGAAAAACACCATTACATAGAAAAACACCATTACATAGAAAACACATAGTAAAACACCATTACATAGAAAAACACACAGAAAAACACCATTACATAGAAAACACATAGTAAAACACCATTACATAGAAAAACACCATTACATAGAAAACACATAGTAAAACACCATTACATAGAAAACACATAGTAAAACACCATTACATAGAAAAACACACAGAAAAACACCATTACATAGAAAACACATAGTAAAACACCATTACATAGAAAAACACCATTACATAGAAAACACATAGTAAAACACCATTACATAGAAAACACACAGAAAAACACCATTACATAGAAAACACATAGTAAAACACCATTACATAGAAAAACACCATTGCATAGAAAAACACCATTACATAGAAAAACACACAGAAAAACACCATTACATAGAAAAACACCATTGCATAGAAAAACACCATTACATAGAAAAACACCATTGCATAGAAAAACACCATTACATAGAAAACACATAGTAAAACACCATTACATAGAAAAACACCATTACATAGAAAACACATAGTAAAACATCATTACATAGAAAACACATAGTAAAACACCATTACATAGAAAAACACCATTACATAGAAAACACATAGTAAAACACCATTACATAGAAAAACACCATTACATAGAAAAACACCATTACATAGAAAACACATAGTAAAACACCATTACATAGAAAAACACCATTACATAGAAAAACACCATTACATAGAAAAACACACAGAAAAACACCATTAAATAGAAAACACGTAGAAAAACACATGAAGGTTTTTTTATGTATCTTTTGTTTTTTAAGGTTTTGGGCTGAAGTTTCAAAAGTAAAAAAAAAGTCCCCTTAATTAATTTAAACTTTTCCCTATATTTATCATGGAATTGTTTCTATTTGGCCCAAAAGCCTTGTCACTGGTATACTGATAGGTTTGTAGTCATTATATTTTATTTATTTGTTATATATTTTGATGATAAAATAAATACACACAGAAGCCATAAAGTGCAACATGCAACAAAAATACACTACTATGCCTTAAAATCTCACTACTTCTCTCTACTTTCCCACTGTGTTGTTTTCATTTACAAACCGGAGTCCAAAAAAGTTGGGACACTAAACAAATTGTGAATAAAAACTGAATGCAATGATGTGGAGGTGCCAACATCTAATATTTTATTCAGAATAGAACACAAATCACAGATCAAAAGTTTAAACTGAGAGAATGTATCATTTTAAGGGAAAAATATGTTGTTTCAAAATTTCATGGCGTCAACAAATCCCAAAAAAGTTGGGACAAGTAGCAATAAGTGGATGGAAAAATTTTTTAGCATATAATGAACAGCTGGAAGACCAATTAACACTAATTAGGTCAATTGACAACATGATTGGGTATAAAAAGAGCTTCTCAGAGTGTCAGTGTCTCTCTGAAGCCAAGATGGTAAGAGGATCACCAATTCCACCATTGTTGCGCAGAAAGATAGTGCAGAAAGATAGTGCAGCAATACCTAGTAGGTCAGCTGACCCTATGTCTGTTTTAGAGTCGAGAAAGTCATAATGTTGACTTAACATATTACAATTGTGTCACAGTGTTTACGGATTAGTATACAATCAACTTATAACATTAGGCCATATTGAGACACTTACATTTATTGTAACATATAGAAAATAGTATGTAAGTCCGTTTGTAATTATTCCAGAGCCACCCTCTGTATTTAGGTTCTTGGTTGAATCGCAGCATGGTGGTTTATTCTAGCAAGAGTGTGAACAGGCTCCAAAAGATGGTTGAAAACCTTAAATAAAGTTGGCAAACTAACATCATCTTACCAAATTCAATCATTTGCCTGTTTAGTTTATCTATTGCTCTATACCGGTTCATATTGCTTTAGTATTTGCATAATTTAAAAGCCTGAATAGTTCACAAAGGTCTGTTTATGAGACATGTAAACTATATCTTATTTTTTAAACCCCTCAGGGGAAGGAAACACCTGTAAATGTCAGAGTGGCTGCCCGAGGCAGGGAGAACTCAGACTGATGCTACACTCAGGTAGGTCTGCAGCCATTTACACAAACCCCGCACCCTACAGATATGGCAAAACAGCAAAGTGAACTGCTAGTGCGCATGTCTAGTAATTAAAAGTGAGTGCCAAAGCTTGTGTACCACCCAACTTTCAAAGTAGGCAAATGTTTTTGATTTGACTCCATTGCAAACTAAACATTTAGAATAGAATAGAACATTCTAGATCAGCAGTTTGTAGCTTGGCCAAATAGTTAGCATTCACGTATGCACCTTGTGTATTAATAGATCACTACACTTATATAAACTTATTTGTAAACAGTCACTGAATTGAATCCACCACTAAGCAGTTTATATACCAAGGTAAAAGATACAGCACATGTCCATGGGTGTGTGGTTTCAGTGTCCTCGGCTAAACACCATGTGTGGAATTCTTTTCTATTCAGACTTTACAAGAAGAGGTGTAAATTCTTGTGCTTGCCTGTGGGGGAATGCTGGGAATTTTCATTGATATACCGCTGCATTGCGTGTAATCCTCAATCCATGGATGAAGGTGATTGTGTGATAAAGTCATAACAACCTGGCCTGAGGCTGATAGGATAATGGATATGCCATGAACAATTGGTTCTTTCAAAATTCTTTCATAGTAGTTTGTTTTCTCTAATAATGGACTCACATCCATTGTTTACAGTTGCATTGAATGTGCATTATGTCATTTTGCAGTCAGATGCTGGGAAAGAGAACCATAACACCAGCTTGAATGCAGTCATTAGAGTGATTTATGAGAGTTATTAGAGGAAGTGCACAATCATATTCGGGAAGAGAGGTGTGAGGTAAAGACTAGCTTATCTTCATTTCTCCTTCAGTCCTGTGAACTTCTGGTGGAAGTAGACAAACGGAAGAGACGGCTGCGGGGCATTTGAGCTGTGTGTTTTAGTCACGCACAAGCACTTCATCATTGGGGTGACTTCAGACAAACGCTGCTGAAACACGGAGAGCTCGCGGCTTTGCATGCAACTGACAGGACACACTCAGCACGCTTCAGGCCTGCTTTCCTTAACAGGTAAACTCTTATTGTGTTTGCACATTCTGTACTGTCAAAATACTGTATTTGTCCTTCAGCATATTATGTATGATGCATATTCATATTTACACAGTTATGTTCAATCCTCAGTCTTTCTGTAAAAAGATTGTGAAATCCAATAAACACAATGTTTAGTGATTGGTTACTTCTAATGAGCCTTTATTTATTTCACAAAAGTAAACAGAAAAGATTTGCAATGTTTTACTGACCAACTTAATATTTTTTTTGTAAATATAGACATATAGAATGTATATTAATATGCACATTTATACACATTCAAAATAAGTTGGGACAGACAAGATCTGGACTGCAGACAGGCCAGTCAAACACAAGCACTCAGTGTCCATGAACCTGTGCTGCTGTAGCGTGTTGCACCAAATGAAGCTCTGCATTGTCTTGTTGAAACAACCATGACTTTTCCAGGAAAAGATGTCATCTTGATGACAGCATATGCCTCGCTAAAATCTCAATATATACATACTTGTGCCAATAGCACCTTTACACACATACTTGTTGTGTACACATACACCTATGTTGCGGGCACTGATGCCCCCCATACCATAACAGATTGCCACTGATAAAAGTCTACACGGTCCCTTTCATCTTTGGCACAGAGAATTCGAGGTCTGTGTTTTTTCCCCAAAATCGACTGTTCACTGACTTTTGGGCTTGTGCCCAGCGTTCTCTGGCGTGTTTTGTATAGAATTTAAAATCCAGCTTTTGTAACAGAGTTTCAAGTTGCATTTTTTGATTGGACTGTGTTAGATGTACTCTCGAGTCCATACGGTTTAACACATTTAGCACATGTGATAGTTTCTCATGTGCCTGTGGGTTCTAAAGTCACACACATTCAGCAGTGTTTTTCAGTATTGCCCAACACGGACTGAGAGTTCTCCAGATTCCATAAATCTTTTTACAGTACTATGTACAATAAATGTTGCACAGATCACTATTTGAACAAATTGTCCTATGAAATTTAGCAGAAAGCGTTGAGCAACAGTCCATATTTACTTGCAAAAATTGAGCCATTTTGGGATCCCTGTCCCAATCATGATGTACATATTGTCATGCGTTTCTGTGTTATTGTCTTTTCACTATTGCTTATTTATATCTTCTTTAATCACTGCACTGAAGAAGCTTAACAGTGTTTTGTTATACTGTACTAGCTTGACCTATACAAAGACCCATCCCTTTGTAAACCACGTAAGTGAGTAAGTACTAATAGATTTATATATTAAAATGGTGTGTTTTGGCTCTTATACTGAGCGTAGTGTTTCTGCTATCTAGGTCTGAGGTGCTTTACCAACATACAGGAGTCACTGAGTTTAGTGTAGAGCCCAAAGCTTGTCTCAATGAGCCATCCCCACTCCCCTCATTATGACACAATGAACCCTGTGACTCCAAATGTCAGCTTGTTCTACAACAACCTTCCTTCACCCCCAAGTTTCCCAGAAAATAAAAAAACCTCTGTCCATTTGCCCTCCACAAAAGACCTCAAAAATGCTAAAGCAAATGAAATGAAAAGCAGAGCGATGCTAATGAGTATTTCAAGTATCCTAATGACCTTGCGGATTAACTGCCAATTGAGGTACCTCTATCAGCCCCTTCTCCTTTTTTTGTTGTCTGGCCAACTGTTGCAGAGGCCCTTGCCAAAGCGTAGTCAGTAGCCCGTGAAGGCGTCTCCCTCGTTTTAGACACTAAAAGGGCATTTTTTCCCTGGAATTTTAAATCAACGTCCATGTCGGCGTTTCTTTCAGGTTTTTTTCGAGGAGGGAAGCTTTTATGGAAACTCAAAGACATGGGAAAGAATGGGAGCACAGTCATAGGATGGTACGTGATCAATCGCATGAGTGCGCTTACACTTCAACACGCCACCACTAACCCCTTTTCCCATCATGCATGCTTCTTTCCCATCTATTAACCTCATTGCCATTGTCATATTAGGACATTGGGTCCATGGTTTAAGTGGAAAGCATAATGATGGTATACAACAGGGAGTGAGGGAAGATCAAAAGGGATGTATGTGCTTGTTTGGGATCCTACTCAGTATTTAGCCCTTATAAACACAATTAATTAGCAAAACGACTGGTTTCTTGCATCATCAATGGGCCATGTGAGGTCTGGTTATATGCATAAGTTAAACAATACAGCTATCACCTCACATTAGCAAGCATTCAGTCATATTTAAATTCTGCCAAAGTACTTTTTTTTCTAACCTCAGTTAACAGGGTACATTTTCATTCGCTCTTGCAGATATGTGAATGTCAGTATTAGTTGAAATGTTTATTCCTATTCCAGAAAATGTGTTTGATACACCTGTAATTTACTTCAGCCCTTTTCGTTTAAGAGTATAACAGGTATAGTTCCTGCAGCCTTTTCAATTCATCCCTTCCAAACCACATCCACTGTTTACTAAACTAAAACACACCCAAAAGTCTCATCAAATGAACTCCCTGAAACACAGTGCTTCTCAACCAGCCAGAGCAAACTCAATCTTTACATGTAAGTGGAGCTAAGCTCTTAACCCCTGTGTTTACCCAGCCCCCCTGCTAGAGATCAGAGGTCAGCTAGAGCTCAAAGGGAAACGCTGTTCCCCCCAATCTGCAGCCCAGTTGTACTGTTTTCACAAGCAGGTAATGATGATTGACAGCCATGCATGAGTAGCAGGAGCCTGCATAGGAGCTAGTCACGCAAGGCCTGTGCTGCTGAGGAGGAAGGAACTGGAGGGAAATTTGTGTGTTGTGTTAACTGGCTTTTCTTTCTTGTGCATTTTTTTTTTATGCAACCTAAATTAGTGAAGAGTTCTTAGCTCAGAGTTGTTAGTATCATCTTGTGTCTTGCATTTATAAGACCAGCGAACCATCCTAATGTCTGCAAATCGATCTCCTAGAATTGTAAATCATCACTGACCACCAGTTGTTGTTCATGTTTGTTTCTGCATGTTTTAGTTATCAGTTACTTATCAGTTTCCTTATGCCAAATATGTTGGGCTCCTGGTTCAGGGAAAAACGGTGTAAATGAAACCTGGTGCCAAACATTCTCTTGTCAGGCACAGAAAATTCCTAGTACGTCTAGTACATCTTTGGTAAAGGAGAACAAACAATAGAACAAACTACATCAGGTTTGTAAGACATTGATTTAGCGGTATTTATTTTTTAAAAAATACAGTTTGGAGATTTAAATGACTCTTTTATTGATTATTTTCTATTTCTTGAATTACACAGTTTTGTGCCATTAATGTAAAAAACAAATACATTAAAAAAAAAACAAAAGAGCATCACAATATATACCACAAAAATTTTATCTTAGCAAGACAAGGATATATCTAGATCTAAAATAATAAATATCTATTGATTTTTTTTAAAGATTGTTGTAAACTATTAATTTAATTTTACTTATTTGTAGACATGTTTTACATAGTTTCAGGTATTGTAAGTCAGATTATCTCACCAAACTGACAAATAATGTGGCATGTTTGTAGCATGATTCTTGAAATTAGCTAAATTATCTGCCAGTACAGTGAGATAGTTTGGCTAGTACATTCAATAATCTTAAAATAAGATCAGCATGATCATAAAATGAGAAATCTAAGATACCTCAACTATAAATACAGTAAGTCACACAAGTTTCAAAATGTAACAGATTATGTAACTTGATGCACATCTCTGGCAGGTTGTAAGGCTTTGGACTTTAACTTTTTTGAATGCAGCGTTATGTTTTGTTGTCCCTTGTTTAAAGGTCCCCTTGTGGAATGTTGCAGCTTAAATAAGGCCATCTAAAAGAGTGTTTGTTAGGGTTAGTTAATGTTAGTTGCATGTGTTATATGTAATGTGTGGTAATCATACGTGTTTATTATGTCCTTTTTTTGTTGTTTATGTGTGTGCATAGCTCACTCTGTTTATTTATATCCTTGTGTGTATTTAAAGGACATTGCGTGACAAATTGACAGTGCAGGAAGAATGTGGAGAAATCCCCTCTCATTGAGACAGCGACTTTGTGAAAGTTCCCTGCAGCTAATCATTTCTGAGGCGCAGCATGTTCAGGGAGTATTGTTTCACAGAGGAATTTGTATCATTTCCTTTGGGCTTATTTGCTGCTGCTAATATGCCTTTCATGCTCTTAGATATGTCACCGGAGCCGGGTACAGGACTGAACGGCGTGTCTGAGAATCATGGATTCTGGGTGATCATAGATGATGACATCATTGTCTATTCTGGTTACTGCAGTCGTTATTGTGGTTGTATTCATTATTGCTTATGTTGCTGATGTTCAGTCAGACTATGCAGTCAGATCATGCAGTCATGGCAGGTCTTCCTCCAGTACATACTGGCCTGACTTTAAGAAGTTAAGGGACCCGTAGCATGCTAGTTTTGCATGACCTTTTAATGCCAGGTGAACATGGTCACAAAACAAATCTGCACGCATACACACACGGTCGCCAGCACCTGGCATGATCCCAGCATTCCCAGCATTCCCAGTGAAAACAAGCTACTTCCTCTCCACCCACATCCCCTTTCACCAGGGAGATAAATAGATGGCTTCTGGAGGGCAATGGGAAGTCTGGCTCCAAAAAAAAGGCATAGAGAGTCAAGGAAGAGAGAGCAAAACACGTCTGAGGAGACGTAGGGGATTTTGGAAGGTCTTTGTCCAAATGGGAGAGTTTTGCCAACAGTCATTCATCAATACCTAATGAGATTGTGTCTGGCCTGTCAGGAAAATTGTGCAACTAGCCAAGGATGTGGTGGTTATATTCGGTGTTATATGACTTCATGGACGATATGACATTTGGAAATGATGCTGTTGCTGTATGTTGCTTAAAATTAACTGTCATGTAAAAACATGCACATGCACATTTTTGCACATTTTGAAGGTTTTGTATATTTATTTGTTTATTTGATTGTTTGTTTGTTTGTTTGTTTTTGTTTATTGTTTATTTCCCCCCCATTAAGAAAAAGCATTGGCCTTTATATTAACCAGCAACCAACAAATATGGTCCAAAGTCTCTTGGAATCATATATCTTTACGTTAATGTGATAGTCACTCCTCCTGTACATTTTTTTTTTGCTTTTGGAGGCCAACTAAATGTCTTCTATGGGTAATGTTATATTCCCCTTTCATGTTAATGGTACCTGTAGGTGTACTCCAATGCTAAATACATTTTAATTAAAGTCTTTTGCTCCTCATCTGTGTTCAGGAAAACCTTGGTCACTGCTTGATTTACCAGTCATACTACAGACTAACTGCATGTACCTGAGCATTAGGCACCACTAATGAGAGTTCAGCTTCACTGCCTTTCAAATCCTCCTAATAAGCCCAAAGTGTGGGAGAAACTGCAGTGCAGGCTCACACACATAAAGGGCAAACAGACAGGAAGGAGACGAGAGAGTCTGAACTGCTCAAGCACAACGCTCTCCTTGTGTTGCCACAACACTGCGAGGGTGTCACAGCTCCTCAGGCTGAGGTCACTGAGTGACTATAGCATTGTGGATGGAAGACATATGCCATATATGATTTAGAGTGAAAGGGGTAAGAAGTGTAACCCCAACCTGCTACTCAAAATGACCCCACTAACATGAGAGGTGCATTTGGTTATACGAGAATCCTGAGATATATTTTTCTTTTTTTCTTTTTTTTTTATTATGGTATAATTCCACTTTTAAAAGCCCAAAACATCATGGTCTGCTTTTCAGGTTTTTATTTATTATTAAGCCATTAAAAAATTTGTATTCCTTCCTCTGTAAAGATTTTTTTTATTGACTGAGCTCTGTGGTTGCTTTAATGTAATGTGTAAACTGACTATTGTAGAATTAAGACATGCACAGTTCAGACAATCCACTGGATCCATGTAGCAGTAATGCTGTTGTATCGTTCTTCACATTATCAATGAAGAGAAGTGTGTCTTTTCCTCTGAAAAATGATCGCTCACTCACATTTAGCAGACTAACAATTCTCCACAAGAGGGCGCTATTAACACTCAAAAATATTCTAGTGCTATAACACTGTCCATTGCTTGTCCACAGCTTTTTAATATTTCAAAATCATCCCAAAGAACTGAGCCTACTTTAGGTGCTCCACGGTAGCCTGCCAGTTTATTTCCTAAGTTGACCAGCGGACGTTTTTTTCTGCTTGTTTGTTTGATTTATTTCCAGAATCTGGCACATCAGGTTCATTTCATAAAAGGAACAAATGCATATTTCTGCCTTTTCATAATAACACTATATTAAAATTGAACAATAATAAAATAGCCAGCAAGTATAGAAGCAGAGCTCTCTAAAAAATAATTGTACTTATGTTCTCTAACTAAAGTTACTTATGTACCTATGAGGGCAACACTCCAGAGATTGTACCTATTTTTTTGGCATCAGACAAGATAAGTGAGGACATCCTAAATTATATTTTAAAAACAAAATATGCAGCAATTAGAAATCATTTTGCACAAAAAGTGCCTATATTACATTCCTCTAGAGCAGTGCAGAATGTTCTCATATAAAATGGAAATTTAGAAATGCGTGTTAGTAGTCTACCGAGACCAAATACTATGTTAAAGTGTTTTACAGGAACACTGAGGCGTGAACCATGAGCTCAGTACTTGCAAGGATTTTTATGGCTAAATTAGATGTATGCTCTGGGCATGTTGTAGGAAAGGAAGGAAAAATGGAAATGTTGCCTCCCATTTTCATTTGTCCTTGTGGAGTTTAGTTCATTCTGTAACAACTGTTAACTGTTTGATAACTGTTAGGGAAAAGACAGCTCACCAGATGTTCCTCTAATTAGACCCCCGTTAGGTGTGTGCAGCAATAAGAATAAACTGATCTGTTCTGTGTTTTGCCAGTAGTGTACTATGTGCATTTAAACAGTATTTTTTAAAAACATTCAGGGTTAGATAACATAATAGCATGAATTCCCTTGTTTTGGAGGTTAGGCAGGAAGACTAAGTCAGTGGAGCATGGCCGTGTTGTTTGGGTTTTCTTAACTGCAAGGCCACAAAGAAAACTATGCTCTGATAATTCCAATAGATCTCTAATTAGATTTATAATTTGTTTTGTCAGTCTGAGGGTTGTCCCGCGGTCCTCTCTTGTGTGCCCTGGGAGTTCTCAATGGGAGGGAAGAGAAACACAGCTGCCCCTTAGCAGCCCACCAACACAGAAGAGCAGATTTGATTCACACAGTCCAGCAAAATCCTTAGCACAGTGCTTACAGCTTCAGCCCTGTTAGACGGCCTCACACAGCCACTTTTCAAACTTTGCCTGTTTGTATGTTTTTCTAAATGTGACAGTTCAAGTTCCAGACAAGAAACAGTGTTAAACACTCTTCAGGAATGTTCATTAGAAGAGCACTTGAACTATTTGACCCAGTACATAAATGCTTGAATGATAGGCATAGACATTGGTGTACAGTTTTCTGTATTTCAAGCCAACCCTAAAAGCACATTTCTGCCAGTCAGACTGCTTTTTGTTTTTCATTCTGTACCTTCTAATTGTGCTTTTCCTTTTCAGTCATTACACATTTCCATGTAGACCCGAACGCCTTAGCTTTACCTTGTCCTACTTTGTAAAGCACTGTGCAATTTTGTAACTAAAGCGAAGTCTCTTGATTCAGACGATGGTCTCAAGTCAGGGTGCTCCTGCCAGGCCGTTGCCAGGGTGGTATTTGGTTGCTGTTTCTGTGCAGGGGAGGGAAAATAGTGAGGTGCTGCCATGGCTGTGGCGCTGCAGTGTAGAGGTGAGGGGATGACCTGTCATTCTGGATTAGCTCTGTCTTACAGCGCTTTGATGTATGATGACAGGGCAGCCCCATGCTCACTGTTGGCCTTGGATCGCAATCACGCACTTTTTTTTGTAAGAGGTTGTGTGAGTACATGCACTTTGTATTTGTGTATGTGTGTGTGTGTGTGTGTGTGTGTGTGTGTGTATATATACATATATATATATATATATATATATATATATATATATATATATATATATATATATATATATATATATATATATATATATATATATATACATGTACACATATATGATGCAGTCAGACTGTTGATTGGTCTTAAACCTGCTTTGTGGCAGTTCCTGTATTGACCTGCAATGTAAGAGATTTAGTAAAGTCGTTCATGCTGCTCATCAATAAAGCTGTAATGTAAGTAGCTTATGTCAATATAAGCAAAATAGAGTAAAATAGAAAATAAGAAAGAAGTAAAGGAAGTGGAAAAAGTGCAAATCTAGTTGATCATGCGTGGTTATAGAAGTATGCCTTTGCAATGTTGCATCTAAAATGATACCTTCTTATTTAGGTAATTATTAGACATAGCCTAACAGAGAGGAGCTAACTAAAATACACGCAGGTTAGTAGATGGTTAATAAGTACACAGTCCCAAAATCCTAACCCCTAAATTTCAACTTGGGAAATAATACTTTTTTTGTATTTGTTTCAGTGAGTTTCTTGTTTAAACATAATTAAAACTTTATTCTAAATATGCTGCCCTATGTTTTTATGTCAGTTCCCGAAATGCAAAGAGTTTTAGTTTGTAGGTGGAGCCTTATTTTAGAGGGCTTTAGAGAAGGAAGTGAGCATCCCTGTTCCTCATTGGCACATGGTGAGAAGGTAGAACCCATTGCTTTGAAATAAATGTTCTCTATAATCTGAAACTTGGTGGAACATTAAGTTGTTCCTGCCAAAATACACATTTTCTGCAATTAAGAAATTTTTTTTTTTTTTTTTTATTCTTTACAGATTGGCAATACTGCTTATCATAATATACAAATATCTTAAAGGCATTAAAAGAGCTATCTATTTTTTAGATGTTGAAAGTGAGCTAAGAAAAGCATACAACATTTGGTAGTGTTAGAATAAGAAAAGAACAATGAGGCGATCATTCATTCAGAGACGATCAGCTGGAGCGGATTACAGCACAGTGGTATTAAACCACACAGAGCAAAGCGCATTTATGCTTCAACTGTGGGAAAATTCTAGCTTTAATTACTACGGCTGCTCCCATCCTTGTATTTTAATGCTGTCTAGGTGTATGTAGCATGTTCTTTTGAGGTTACTCTGTTTGTCTTTTAGAGGGATTTAAGGGTCTCTACTATGAAAATTCTGTCAGAAGTGCATGTTCTAGACTTTCAATCACTATCACTTTTATTTACTCTCAGGACCAAAAACGTATATTTCCAAAATGGTGACTAAACAGGAGAAGGGAAAATGTATTATTTTAATTTATCCTGAAATTTTAACATCATGTAAAAACTTGATGGTAAAAAAAAAAAGAAGAAGACAGAACTAGAGAAGAAAGGTTTTTGGATGACACTCAGTCAAAAAACAATATTTTGCCGATGTAGCATGACTTACTCACCCCATCACATAGTTCCTATACAAACACACTTTTTCTCCATTTAAGAAAACTTTTAATTTTGTTTATGTTTCATGCCAGATTGACGCGATCCACAGCATTACAATTAGCACATACTAATCCTAAAGGGGTTTTAATAATGTTGCATATTTCTTTGGTTTTATTTTTTTACTGTGGCAGTTCAAGTTTCAGAAAAGAAACACAATTGCTCATAGGAACCAAAAACATGTATCTCCAAAATGGTGACTTTACAGGAGATGGAAACACATAGCTTAATAAGAAGGTAATGTAACCAGATTTTATGCTTAAAATATCTGCCATTTTTAAAATCTGCAAAAAAAAGTAAAAATGACAGAAATGAATACATTTTACCAATGTAGCTCCATAAATCATCATTTTTGAATATTTCATAGCACTACTGTTGTTGGTGTTAGAAATAGTATATTTTTACAAAATCTGCTATTTCTATGAACAATAAAGATAAAGCTATATCTTGTCTTTATACTGTTTTAAGTATTTAAATATATAGCAATAGATTAGACAGTCTACAGATCACTGCTTTGTGTTTAGATCAGATCACTCTTTTTTTAAATAGACTGTATTGTAAACCCTAAATTTGAAACTGTGTGTGTAATTTGACTCAATTTCAGTTTAAGCTATTAGGTTACAAAATTCCAAACAGGCAACTGCAAGTGAAATACCCAACATACGGTTCGATCCTGACTATTCACAGTGCACTGCAAAAGCGCATGGGCTTAAACCAACTCACACCTCTGTACACCCAGGAAGATTTATGAATGACATGAGCTCTTCTTCTGTTCCCATTGATAAAAGCTCTGCTTGTTAGGCAGACAGAGAGAGAGAACAAGAGAGAGAGAGAGAGAGAGCAGGCAGGAGTCAGGAGGGTGGGTGCGGGTATGTGTCTTAGAAAGACAGAGAAGGTGTGGGTGTGTGTGTCAGGAAAGAAAAACCGCAGGTGTGTGTCTCTAACAGAAAGAGAGAACGTGTCTGTGTGTGAGTGTCAGAGGGGGTCTGTGTGTGCGTGTAGGTGTTTTCATAAGTAGACCTGTTGCATTCTTTGTAGTTTATACTGACTTATGTAACCTGGTAATGGAATATGTGTCAGTGTGAATGGAGCACGCCAAACTGGATTGGCCAGGTGGGAAGTAAGAAACACGCAACTTCTCTGTAATCTTCTGTCTCTCGCACGCATACCCGTACACCTCCCACACCGTCCCTGCACAACCTCTAAAACACCTCTCGCATGTCTTCTACACATATATAGTATGTAGTATTTTAGCTGCACGTGTTTTATAACATATTAATCTCCCATCTATCAAAGCACTGACTATGTTCACGTAATTTTAAATAAATGGCTAATTAACTGGTTTAAGTGTATTAGACTTCACTGTTGCTTTAGTTGTACATCTAGGTCGATTAAAGCACTGGGAAAAAGATAGCACTGATAAAATGCATGAATATGAAAATAATGACATAACTGCACTAATTAATGGCAATAGTGAAACATTACCAACTAAACCCCTGAAGGAAATCTAACCCTAGGTTTCATTAAGACAATCAACTAAATGTATTATTTACATACCATTATATTTCATTTGCATATAAAGTATATGTATACCATGTATTTGCTTCCATTTATCACGGCTTGCTATTATGCCAGTTAGTCAGTCCAACATTCTGCCAACATTCTAGTGCTGCATTCTAGCTGAGAGAGTGGCCTTAATAGGCCTAGCATGCCATGCAAACATTGCAGGGAACTTCTGATAGTCATATGTGAATTTGCTCAATTTTAGCAACAATTAAATAAGATGATCTCACTATATACGCTCCCAAAATTAAATTTAGACTTGGCCTCTGTGTAGCCATGGTGATGCATTGGAGATTCATATCTGGCATAGTGGCAAGGAATGGTAAAGTAAATATATTGTAGATAAACTTTATACGTCTGTGAAATGTAGTTCTAATACAACCTTTTTACATTAACTTACATTGAAAGTAAGGAATGTTTGTGTCCTGACCTGTAAAGTCACCATGGTGGGAATACTTGTTTCTCTTTGGACAGCGATGTCTGGTTTGCTTTTATATCTGTGTGCACATTTGTAAACACTGGCCTCCACTTACCTCATTTTCAACCAAATATGTACAAGCACAGCATTGATTCATGAGTAAGTGCAGTCCTAATAAAACATAAAACTTTCTTTAGTGAGTGTCTGTAAGCAGCTGTATAGAACTATGCCAGCTCAAAGCCATGAATGATGAAAGCTCCAATGTTTCTTTGCATGGTTAAATGGTTCTTCTCAATGAAAACTATTTTGGCACTGCATAGAAGTCCTTTTTGCTAAGGTATGTAGATTTTAAAAGAGCTGATGGATTCAGTAGATAAGCAGATATTCTCAGAGTCACATGATGGACGCTGCAGAGTTACTCCGAAGGCTCCACTTTTCAGCTTTGTTGTGGTTTCTTTGTCAGTGGACGTGTATGGTTAGTAAGATGAGCCATTGTGCACTTATTGTTGCAGCACAGCTCTCGTGTGGAGCAGCTCCACCCCAGCTGCTCCCTCTTCAACTGTCTTCTCACGAAAAACCCATGAAGGGGAGGGGGAAGGAGAGAGAGAGCGAGAGAAAGATAGAAAGAGATAGAAAGAGAGACGGAAGGTGGGGTGTTGTGTGTGAAGAAAGGTGTTTCTGGATTTTTCGAGCTAGCATGCTTACTAATGTAAGTTACTATATAAAAGGTTTTTCAAGGTTTCCATGTTGTAGCATTGGTGTCGGTCCACTCTTCATAAAGTGTTTACACTGTAGTGTTCTAATTATGTAGATAGAAAAAATGGAGATATTTCGGAGATGTTTATTTAGGAGAGGGACTGTTTTAAAGACAGAGGTACAAGTTGATAATGTATTGTCATCACAGTCCAAAAAAGCTAATTCTTGATTCATAAAAATGGTAACCACTGAAGCCGTTCCTTACTTTTATTGGTCAATTAATCAATACAATTTTGACATGAAGTAAATGACAGTTGCTGTTAAGTGCTAGATGCAGGAAAATCTCAATTAAATAAATAGAGATGTGCATTTTGCTGTTTTGATTTTGATACAATATACAATAACACATTAGCACACATACTTGCACACCCAGCCTTTAAAATTGTGCATTTTTTAACAGTATATCACTTGTATCTGTGTAAACTGTGCAAATTGTCAGTAAATTGTATTTCACTGACTTATATATAGTTGTGATTTGTTACCTACTGTGTAATTACTGTGTTATTACAGTCCAGCAGCTTTCTTTTACAGAAAAGTTCTTTTACAGAAAAAATGACTGGACCAATTGAAATACTGCAAAATCTTTTCTAATAAAATCTCTTTACATTAACTTGCAGTGAAAGCAGTGAATGTTTTTGTAAAGTCACCGTTTCTTGGTCAATAAAAATCTACATTGAATAAATTAAGCTGTGCATGTGATTGTTTTTCATTATACAGTATATAATCACACATAAGCACACATACTTGCACACCCAGGCTTTAAAACTGTGCCAGTCCGCCCAGTAAGCTCAGTGTGCATTTTGCATGGTGCCTTTAAATGACTGTAGTGTTATCAATGTGTCCATATGTGTGTGCCCAAAATGAAACTCACGCTTTGCAGCAGCAGCAGTAGCCTCTGTGGAAAGCAGTGTAGACTATATATGATGGTGATGGCACAATCCTCACAGGTGCACATCATTTTTTAAACAAGAAAGTGATGATCTACTCTTTGTCAATAATTAATTACATTGACTGTTGATTAAAAAAATTATTTAAAATGTTAATTAGCTGGGTGTGCTGGGCAATATGGATGCTCATCTCTCTGAAAATAATATAGTATATAGTATTTAATATTTGAAAATGGAAATCCTATTCTGATGGAGTTGGTAATAAATTAATAATAGCATTAGCTATCATTTTAAATGTTGTTTTTTTGTTCCTCGTTCTGTTCTGTGCAGGCCTACTTATTCTTATATAAATGAAACAAACTGATTTAAAGAAGAGAGAACTGTGTTGGGAGTGCCGGGGTCTCAGGTTTGACTGTGTGGTAATTGGAAATGATTTATGTGCCTTATGAGTCAGGTAGCAGGACCCCTTTGCAGAACTCAGGCACCAGGAAGGTCAGGACCAACTCTGTACTAAAACGTCTGTTTAATCTTGTGAGTCCTGGACATGCAATGCTAAAACAGAAGCTGAAATAAATTACATTTCCCTAATGGCAGTGAGTTTGATGATAAAGATCTCAACAGCATAGCCCTAAATGTTTACTTTGCTCTGATCTGAGTAGCTTATGTTGGTTTGACCTTTACCATGTGCCTCAGGGTTATTTTACTATTTTGTTAGTCCATATAAGTGGTGTATAAGGTTGCTTTCAGTGACATTTGGAAAATATGCAAATATTTCTTTTTTAAAAATGCCCTTTTGTGAGCATGACGTGAACCTGTTTTCTTAAGCGTATAACATTCAAAGTGGGAAGATCAACTTTACTTTAACTATGCAGTGGGTCACTAGAGAGCAGTGTAAATTACATCCTCTAGCTTTTGATTCAATTTGGACTCGGAGGACAGTGCACATTAATACAGCATTCTATAACATGTACAAAGTATATGTATGCTATATATATATATACGTGTGTGCGTGTGTGTGTGTGTGCGCGCACGTGTGTGTGTGTGTGTGCGCGTGTGTGTGATAAATGACAAAATTTCAAAAGACGAATTAATATATAAAGTTTTGGTAATTTTAATATCATGGAAGTTCTGAAGTATTTAAGATTAAGATCTATTTACTTACAGTCTGATTACGATATATGTTTCTGTATAGCAAAAAAAAAGAGTGGGATTTTCAAAAAACTGCTGTTCAGTGGTATCCAAATAGGTTCCAGACTTAATGTGCGCATTCTGCGTGCATTTTGTCCCATTGTGGTTACGTAATTCTCTGAATTACAAGCTACCACCTCTACACACTGTATGGTATCACAAAAATGTAGGTCTACTATTAAAGTGTTTAATAAAACATTATACATATTAAACATGAAAACCTCCTTGTATCATCATTTATTGTCCATGTTATTAGCTCCACTTAATCTCTTTCTCTATATACTTTCTTAGACCCGATTGCCCTGTTCCTTAATAGTCAGATATGGAAGAAAATGTATAAATATTATCTGAAAAAAGGAACATACCTGCACAGATCAATAAGATGCTAAGGGTGAAGCACTTATTGGGTTATATTTAATTTATTTATCTTTTTTTGTTGTTGTTGTTGTTGAGGTGCATGTAAAGAGTATGACTAGGACTTAATTGGAATAAAAACATTGTGGCTTATTAGTGTATAATAACAGCAGCTACACCTAATGTATTCAATGACAACTTAACTACCACGTTTGACAGTTTTAGTTTTTACTGCCTGCAGAATGACCAAAAACAGACTCAGTGGTCCATAGTACAGTAATGTTACAGGTAAAGTCACATGTGTGTGTCAGTGATTTTCAGTTGTCTGATATATATTAGATTTTTTACCCTAGTAGCTAACAGGGGTGTAGCGATACGCAGTGCACTCTATAACCAACAAAACTTGAATTAAGGAAAATTATGACTGTAGTCTTGTTGTAGTGCAGCATTGTAATAACTGTAATAATTAGAAGGTCGTGATGTGTCTCCTAATGACATAGTGATGTGTCTCCTAATGACATAGTGATGTGTCTCCCAATGGCATAGTGATGTGTCTCCTAATGACGTAGTGATGTGTCTCCTAATGACATAGTGATTTGTCTCCTAATGACATAGTGATGTGTCTCCTAATGACATAGTGATGTGTCTCCTAATGACGTAGTGATGTGTCTCCTAATGACGTAGTGATGTGTCTCCTAATGGCGTAGTGATGTGTCTCCTAATGACATAGTGATGTGTCTCCTAATGACGTAGTGATGTGTCTCCTAATGGCGTAGTGATGTGTCTCCTAATGATGTAGTGATGTGTCTCCTAATGATGTAGTGATGTTTCTCCTAATGACATAGTGATGTTTCTCCTAATGATGTAGTGATGTGTCTCCTAATGATGTAGTGATGTGAGTTTTTTGTTGTTGTTGTTTGGAAAATTAAGAAAACCAATGGGCAGATCTTGTGGTGCTCTCAGCCGAAAGACTCACATCTGGAATGTTGATCTTCTTGGAACTTTTTTTAGATTACTTTGCTTTACCTCTTTTTGCCTGACATTTGTGAACAACAAACACTTGGGAAACATATTTAAGCATTAACTAGACCTTTCATACGTGTAAACTTTTAGACATAGCCCTGCTTCAATCCCTTTGAGGTAAAGTTCATTACTATTGTTCTTGTTCTGCCTGCTGACTTGACCTGGTAGGTGCCTTTGCAAAATAACAGCCAGAGAGATTACAGCATAATGAGACATCAGGACTACATATCCTCATACGATGTGTGGAAAAGGGAGAAGTATGAAGGCCTCTGTGTAAATATATATCGGTTACCATAGTGCAAACCAGACACACATGACTGCGATGAGGCAATACTGAGATGCTAACGACGCCTCTGTGTGATTGTACTCGTAAACAAGTTGTGTCGTTTTTTTGTTTTTTTTCTCAACCATCTACAGCTTTAAAGTATGCCATCAAAGCAGATAAGGTTTCTCTCCCCTCTGAATATGCAGTGAAAAAAAAAACCCAGGTCAACTGCCCATGGGTCTCTCCTGACCAGCTGACCTGTGTTGTTCTTCCAATGCATAACCACATGTTGGCACAACATTGTTCCCTAATATCCACTGTAATGTGAAGCCTTTGTATCGTGGCCCAAATAATGCTATCCCACCCATCAGGATCAACTGTGTGACCTACATAAAGCTTTGTGTAATTATCAGCTGGCTGATGTTGGTACTGACAGATCTGCAATGTGGCGTGTAAGCCGCGCGAATCCCTCCCTTAATTTAGACTGCTGTGATGAATTTACCACTTTTGGTGGGACGTAGTGATAGACTTTTGTTTTCCCTTTGTTTGTGCGTTGCTAATCGATGGCAACACGACAAATGCCTTTGGATGTGTCTGCTCCTCTCTCTTTGTTTGCGTTTGCTGGTTTTCACACCGTGTTAAGTTGTTTTGTACCAGTGTACAGTGTAATGGGTCACAGCGATCCACAGTTCATTTTCTCTTCTCTTTCTAATCTCTTAAGTGGCAGTTATAACCAGCATTAACAAAAGCATGGTGCCGCTTGACGTAAATGATTTCTCACTCATGACTGATTAAAATAAACGGAGAAGATCCAAGAACTTTCAAAGCCCGACTTTCAACCAATAACCCATTTGTGTTCATATATAGACTAGATATTTTGGGAGAGTTTGAAGGTGATGAACAGTGCTTTATCATCATTTTATGGATGGGAATCAAACAAAAGCAGAGCGAATATAGATGTTACAACTTGTACCAGACAGTGACTGTTGTAACTGGCACAAGAAAATCTAATGCAAATACTGTGTAAACATACAAGCATGTTGATTAAGTATACAACTGCAATAAAATTAAGTGCATAAATATAAACATTAAAACAAACATGATCAGCAAACAGAGGATGCAGCTAATTTATGTTTCATTAGAAACATTTATTGTAAGAGGAAATATATGAGTGATAAAAGTGGAATATATGCGATAGCATTTTACATTAAGTATTGACTAACTATCATGAGCTAATGCATGAGTTAACATGAGGTAATACATAAATAATGGTCACAGTGCTTAACTACTGCTAAGTCAGCATTAAACAACTAGATGCTTACATGTTACGTGTTTACTTAACATTAGTTAACCATTTTTAATGAATTACTTAGTTAGTCCTTACTTGACATGAAGTGTTACCATATATTCTACACATATTATATCTGTAGTATGTCTTTAATGAACATGCACAATTTCATAACCATAACTGCTTTAATTTCGTATTTAATTTTTTTTCTTTGAGGAGGTTTAGTTGGCAATGCTGCACTACAACCCCAACGTGTGGAGGCTGTACATCTAGCCCGGCCGTTTAGCTCTTTCTATAAGTTATGTTATAGCCACCAGGAAGGCTAATAATAAATCTACTTCTGATTAGAATTAAACAACCATAAACCGTGAGAATTATCTGTCTGTTATCATTGAAAATATATCAGTGCATGTGATCATAGGCCTACTTGAACTTAAAGCCACTTGTGAAGTTTGTTTCACACTCTGGACTCGGGGTGTGTTGGAAAAGGGAAATCACACAGCTGTGCAATCATGGGTGTGAATAACACTGAAGTGCACGCAACTTTACAAAACCTGCTCTGCTACTTCCTCAAAAAATCAGGCTTTACACACGCAATCATATGATATGCACCTTACATCCTATTCAAATATGTAGTTCATAATGATCGAATGAGTCTCTATCAGACTGTAGTGCTTCAGCGGTCCATAATTATCACAGAAATGAGCGTCCTGCATTTAGACATAAGCAGCCAATACTCCCAGCCAATATTACATGTAACACAGATGATGGAGGTTCTGTAGAGCGTCTGTAACCTGCTACATTTCCAGTCTCAGTGTTTTGAAAGTAAGCTTACCAGGAAAACACTTAGCCACATGCATCACTTCATTTCTAATACTCTTTATGAGTCCCCTTGCCCTTTATAATGGCATCAGTCATGGGAGGGAAGCATTACACCAGACTACTGAGAGATCCTGTCCATTGTAGCCCCCTTCCACTAACTTTCAGTTTGTGTGTGCCTGTCCCATGACTTGGCCTGCTGTTCCAGATCGAGAACTGGGATTAAGGTCCAGTGATCTTTGTAGTCAGTTAAACTGTCCCAGTGTTCCATGATGCCTCCTGAACCAGTCATTATTTTCAGTTAGCAATATATAAATATATAACATTTATGTATATGGTAACAAAAACAAATAAGTATAAAATAATCATTTTTTACTTTATTATATTTTAATGTATTTAAATCTGTTTATTTGTTGTATAATAAATAGTTTTACTTTATCTATTTTCTAATTCTTTTTTTTTTCTTCTTGTATCTGCTTTCATTCTTATAAAGCTATTTCATCTAAAATTTCATGCAAGGAAGGTGCTCTACAAACATATACAGTGTAGTTAGTATTGTAGCCTAAATATAATTAGGAAAGGACATGGAAATAATATCCTAATAATGCTAATAATGTTTATAATAATAATAATAATAATAATAATAATAATAATAACGTTCATTGTTCCAATGTTCAAGGTTACTTTAAAGAGCATGAGGATGGGTCAGCACAGGAGAGTGGATGTAAAGGAAAGCAAACAACACAAAACATGTATAGCAATAACAAAAACACCAAACAATGGAAATCATTTTCACTGGAAATCATAAAAAAGAGCAAAATAATTGGGCACATGTCTTTACTATAAGTGGACACTCATCTTTAGAGACTCTGCTTGACAGGCTTGCTTTTTTAAAACAGTATTAGAGAAAATAATTACACATGAGATTATTTTTCGTTTACACACTTTAAAAATAAGACTTTAAATTACACCTAAGATCCTTACAGAGTACATATAGTATGTTCAGCATGCACGGCTGTAGATTCTCCAAACTAGGAAAACAAACAAAATGACTGCAGTAACTACAACCAGCTCCTTCTCTTTAGAGTGGAACTGGACAATGTATAACTTATCACAACTGTTTTTGTCTTATGTAATATGTCATCTAGCTGAACTATTAAACACTATTAAACACATTTATGTATGCCTTAAAATAAGTTGTGTGCAAATATTGGGAAATTAATTATTTTACAGAGAATGCAGTTCAGCACAAGATACTTAGAAAATCAGTAAATAAATATATTTATTGCTCTATGATTTTCAGTGTGTTTAAGTTTAACTTTTTGCATACAGCTGCATGTAGTAAGCTGGCAGCCTCTTAATTGTTATTTTGCGTGTACAGCGTGATTATCAGTCATAACTACATTGTTTAAAATACAACTCTGCCCTGTTCAATAGGACGATCAGCTTTTTGCTACATGTGTTGGGCGCAAAGGAGCCTGATGGTATTTTGAGTACATATTTGTTTTGGGAAGGCTTTTGGACATTCACTCCTTGGTGATGATTGTGTGGGCTTGTTTGTGGGAGGCTGTGTGATTGTGCACACGCTCTGTTTAGGTCTTGTTGCTCTGGTGTTTTTGGATCAAATAAAAAACGAAGCCGTCTCGATAGCTGAAGGAGCACATGGTGGTGCCATTTTGTCTGAGTCTAATATTAAGCTATTTACAACTTCCTGGTATTTGGTTAAGATGCCTGGAAAAAAAAACAGTGAGCTACGTGGAAAGGAAGAGGAAAATACGTGCTACGGATTTGTTTTCAAAGGATCTAGTATCATTTTCAATTGAGACGTTTCATTCGCACGCAGATCTACTATGACAGACTGTGAGGATGTATTGTGCCTAAATTAGAGAGGACGAGTGCGGTGGGGGAGTGGAAGTGTACGTACAGCTCAAAGGTTGGGCTTGTGTTTAGGCTCTAGACATGCAGCAGATTCCCTATAGGCATAATAAACCCTCCACTAAAGGATTCAAGTGATTCAAATTTATATTAGTCGTATGTCTTAGTTGGATGCACATGGATGAAATGCTTCAACATAATTTAAGCCCATATGAGTAAACTAAAAGAAAGCAACTGTGTTGAGATGATATGCTTTATTTATGTGGAAACAACTGTTACACTTATATCAGTCAAAGTCAAAGCATTGTTTTCTGTGTACAGTGAAGTTCAAAATAAAAGACCACAGTAAAAAAAATGGGTTGGAGATATTTATTTTTTAAGTTTGGAAAAAACAACAGCAATGTTTAAGAAATCTGAAATACAAAATAGAAAGACAATGAAGAAGAAAATATTCTGCACTATTTCTAGGTGTAGCATATTGTAGCATATTTGTAACTCTGACCACATTGAGAACCTTGTACAAACATGTCAGATTGTTGTTTATAGTCTAATCTTTTACACTGAAGCTTTTTTTTATTCAGATATTCAGATGACTCTCAGATAGATTTGACCATCTGATCAGGGGCTTTTGCACAAACTTATGTATGCCATGCTTGCTGGAGTGCAAACTGTCAATAAAGCAAAAAGGAGACACATTAAATACAAAGAAATTCAGAGATTTGTGTTAAAATCTTAAAGATTTTATATTTCATGTTGTTATGCTAATGATAAAATTCAAAATGATAATCAATTCCACATAGAAGATCATAGTATGCTCACTAGTGGTCTCAGAAATTTAAACCCCACTCTATATATAATCATGTTACAATCAATGCACACTGTTTTTTGTGCCATGTTGGCTTTGGTTTTTGTTGGTTGTTGTTTTTTCTGTTTAAAGCAAGATTGTGTTCCTACATTACTTTTAATTTTGCGTGTACGATCATTAAATAGTTGAACACAAGTGTACAATTTTTAGTTCATCACCAAAAAAATGTTAAACCATCTATCTAACATTTTATGAAGGGTGCTGCGAACTAGGAAAGCAGTATTAATTAGCGTTAGCAGTTAGCATAGCTAACACAACAGCCTTGCGAACAATGAAAAATGTTTGATTCAGGCTAATAAAAGCAATGATACAGGCTTATATGATATAACTAAAATCTGAGAAAGCGTAGTTGAGTGTGCAGTGTTCAAGGGACAGAAAGGAAAAATTAAACCTGTTTTTGGAGAAGTTTGTTTGGATATGTAGCTTGAGCGGTTAACTTAACATTGGCCTAACCCAAACCACATCAAGAGCTCACACAGGCACGGTAAATAGCACGTAACTTAAATTTACAGAGAGAAAAAATGTTTATCTATTAGATTAACAGCAAACGTTACAGGTTAGTCTTCAATTTACTAACAGAGAGCTTAGTAAACCAGTAAAACGGTTGCATGCATAAGTAATGGTAAATTAACTTTCACAGCCAAAAAAAACAACAACAAACAAAAAACAAAAATGAGATACCTAACAAAATATGGAGGTGTTGGTAAAGAGCTCAACTCTACAGCAGGCATCACATTGCTTTGGTAATGTGGTTATTATCACAGCTGTAGTTGCAGTTCTATCACAATTAAAGTTATGTAATTTATTTATTATGTAGTTTTAGCTTCATCTTTAGCTCATCATTTCAGATGCAATCTACTGGAGTACAGAGCTAATGCTTTCTGCACTTTTTTTGGTTTGTCCAATATTAACCTGCTCACACCTCACTGTCAGCTACACCTGGAACGTTCCAAAGGTTCAAGTCTGCACAGGTACTGATACTTATCATGCTTTTAACCTGAAATCACAAGGACTTTGTGGGAACTATAACAAAACAGAGTGATTTCTCTAGATTCTGTATGAAATCTGAGACAAGCTACTCTTAAATATAAAAGTTCCAGGAAAAATGAAAAGGATTATTTGCACGGTGTCTTAGAAGAACCACTTTTGGTCCATAAAAAGCCTTTTACCTGGTAATTTACAGAATTTAAATGATGTAAATGGTGCAAATAATTCTTACAAATGTTGCTTACAAGAGCTGTTATAATAGTACAGTTACTTTTTTGCTAAGCCAAGGTTCTTTATACCATTAAAAGGTTTCTTACACTAACAAATGTCTTATTCAAATATGGTTTTTCATGGGAGACAACATCCTTAACCATTTATAAATTCTATTTACATCTTTACCATTTTCCATCTTCTTGGATGTTTTTCTTGTTCTTAATCTATACTAACTAAGTGCCAGTGCAGAAAATATCAGCAATTGATAACTCACTCGATGGTTTATCATATTCGGATGTAGAATGCTGGCTTTTCTGTGGGCTCCTGTCACCATGTAAGCTTACTTGTGTAAATACATCAAGTTCTTTATTACACAGGTAATAATGATAGTGGAAAAAAGCAGAATTCCCCAACCTCATGTTAGCTCCAGGTACTTCCTAGTATTGCTGCTGTGAATGGGAATGATGTCATGAAAACATATTGTTGTATGATATCACTCTTCCTGCAGTTGATTGGCTGGTTACACCCCAGCCCTGAGGGTTAATGGCAACAGCGGAAGTGCTATGCTGCAGAAAAATGAAATGAGGTTGTTGACATACTTTCATAAGTTTAATTTCTAATGAGTGCTATTAGAAGGAAATTAAAACAACAGAGAAACGACATAAAAATATTTATATGGTATAACGGTCATTTTCATGATATGTGAAATTGTGGGGTTTTTTTATTGTTGTTGTGGTCATCATTAGTAGTAGTAGTAGTAATTGTGGGTAGTGGTGGTAACAACTTCTAAAGTGTTAAGCAGCCAAGTACATTGCTTTAGTCGTTTTATATTGGCAGTAAGTGTGTTTTTACACAACAACATAAAAATATTTAATTTCACAATATCCAGATATACTGGTTCCTGACTTCTCAATCTGTGTATTTCTATATATAATGTCTATATATTTCTATATGTTTATTTTAGTTATTATATTAGTGGTTGAATAATCGTAGACATTAACAGAAATATATACTGTATTTAGATTTGATTATTTGTTTGTTCTTGCTTTGGAGTTCATATATTTTGGGTGGATGGCCTAAAATTCATGTTCATAAATACAGGGTATTGATTTACATATGAAGTATCTGGCCCTGACGTTTTCCAGCAGTATTATGATGTTTGATTTAAAACAAACAAACATAAATAGCTTCCCAACCCATTTCTGTGTAGATTATTACTTTGAAAAGCACACTCTTCCCAAGTGTCCTCATAATAATGGATGATACTATAGATCAAGAGCCTCTTTGTTTAGAAGCTGCATTGCAAAATCATAGCAATAACAAAGACTCCTTTGACCGTAGGCATGCAAGGTTAGAGGCTCTATTTCAGCCATTCAGGTGGGATAATGGGTTGGAGGGGAATCTTTCAGCACAGACTTTATTAGATCCAGGCTCTTTTTGCCATAATGCCTTTAGGACTTTATACTGACCCCAGGAGATGTGGGAAGGATACTGAAAATCCTTAATGCCTTCAGCTTCCACCTCATAACACTTATACTATTAACCCACATAGGTCTCTCATAATAAACGGGCGTAAAGCTAATTGAAATCTATCAGTAGGGTTGATCCTACAATCCCATTCCAAGCCACATCTGAATGAAATGAAAAGTCACAGTTGTGTGTCAGCCTTTTTTTGTCATCATCCTCTACACTTTCATTGTGTGTTTGTCGTTTTTTAGCAAGCACATACCTAAAAGCATCAGCTGTGCAGGCTCAAGCAGTTGTCATGTACAGCTATAATTGATTGTACAGTAAAACCACAACAATAACTCTAAATGCGTTGTGTTCTTTTTTTGTTAAATAATAATTCTGTTTGTCTGAATTTGGGTTCTCATACTTTTCGCAACACAATAGAATTATCCATCGTTTTCCAGCACTGGTGTTTTAGAAATGTATTTATTACATCTTATTCCATCAAACTTAAAAAGTATTTTAATATCACTAGTACAGCACAATAACTGTTTTGTTACTGCTTTTTATTGTGTGTTTAATGTTAATTCAGTACAGCCTCAGCTTAATATCACTAATCAGGTAACATTTCCAAATAAAGATATTCAGCAGCTTCTTGTTCCACCTTAAATGGTGCAATTGTAATATTCTGAAGCCTGAGTCGTTATAACTTCTGCACCATTTAAGGTGGAACAGGACAAATAGAAAACCAATAAAAAAGCTGGCAAAGAAGCTGATATCAGCCTGATTTTTGTTAGGGAGATTTAAGCTTTAAAAATATTCAACCTGGATTTTATGCACTTAGCTACAAGGTCTAAATACAAGTAGCCGCTTTAACATAAAAATGCAAAATGCAAAGGCACCAGCTTCCTAGACAAACATATCTTCAGTATAAATATGACATGACCAGGGGCAGTCTTTGCCCTAGGCAAAGATAGACTTTAACAAAGGGCCCCCATATGCCAAATGCTTCATAACAACACAAGTCAGATATTGACACTGTGTGTATGTTTAATTCTGAATAATGTATGTATACATGTTTAAAAATCACTGCTATTTGCTGTCATTTCAATGCAGCCCCTCCAACCATCATGGTTATATTTGACTGTTCAACCTAATTAGGTGATGACATTTTCAGCAGGGCAATTAAGCTATTAGGAATCTACAGATCCTTCTGCATGAATTTCAAGGTGATGAGAGAGAATAATAAAAGGCCTCTAAATACAGCAAAGAGGAAAAAAGAGAGACATGTCCATTGAGAAACACTGAACATCACAACAATTGTACAGAGTGGTTATCTGAGTTACTAAAACCTTTTTCGTCAGCTCAAACCAGTCTGGCGATTCTCCATTAACCTCTCATCAACAAAACGTTTTCATCCACAGTTCCTGCTGCTTTTTTAAAAAGGCTGTTGTGAGTGAAACCCTTTGGGGTATCTTGGGATATCATAGAAATAGTCAAACCAGCATCAAAAACCATGCCACAGTCAACATCAGCATATCTTTCCCCCATTCTGATGGCTTACATAAACATGACCAGAAGATGGTGGCCTGTATCATGATTTAATCCAGTGCACTGCTGCCACACAGCTGGCAAATTATGAATGAGAAGCTGTAGAGGTATTCCTAATAAAGTGTTGAGTTTTTACCCTAATTCCACTGTTAATAACACCGCTGTTTCTTTGAGAATAGTGGGGAACACATGTAACCAGTTTTGACTGACTTGTATAGGGTGGTGTCTCCTAGATCTGTAATGATGTGTGTTTCCCCAAAATGTGCAGCTTCTCTGAACTTAAATCACTAAATACAGTGCATCAGAATCTCTCAGCATCATGCCAGCTGAAGTCATGGCTAAAATCTAGAACATGAGCACAGTTTTCCCATCTCTAACCCCCTCCAGACATACAAAATTAGTTTCCATTTGAAACGATAGCCTGCAGTAATGCTACTCCCTCTGCTGCTGTCTCATGGGTGGATGACTAGTGCTGGAGGAGTAGTATGACATGCTGAGGTGATGTCACTACAAGTCATTCTGTAAAGTACAGTGTGGAAATAGCGTGTGTTATAAGTGACCTTTAGCAGCATTTCCATTCGGAAATTCGGATAGTCTTTAGTGTGATGGAATATGTGTGTAATTCCAGACTGAGCAAGAAATATAGAGAGAGGTGATGATGATTTTTGCATAAATACACAATGGGGGAACTTTACGGCTGCTTCTCACGTCACTTTACATAACTCTTCTATGACTATGATCTTTTCTTTGAAAGAAAAACAACAAATAAAACCCCCCATTTTCATTTCTCCAATAACTTCTTCTTCCGTCATTGGAAAGCCCCAGAAATCAGTCTAGGGAGCATTCTGTGATGTCATCAAGCCAACATACAGTGACATGCGGCACTTGTATCATGCTCTAATCTTTCGTAACATCTGAGTTTCTGTTACAATGATTAACAGCACGAGGACAGAAACCAGTCTGATATACTGCTGTGTAAAGCCCAGTGATAAACTTACAGTTACATACACCAATCAGTCATAACAATAACACCAGCTCAGTGTATCTACACTCTTTATCTAATTTATCAGCTCCACTTACCACATAGGTGCACCTTGTAGCTCTAAAATTACAGACTGTAGTCTATGTGTTTCTCTGCATATTTTGTTGGCCCCCACACCCTCAACTGAAATTTCAATGTACAGGACCCTCGCAGGACCACCATGAGCAGATAGATGGATGAGAATAGTCCACTAACCTAAACTTTCCAGCCAACAGCACCCTGTGGGCTAGAGGATGACCACCACAAACTCTGCAGTAGCAAATGAGCTATAGTCTCTGACTTTACATCTACAAGGCGGACCAGCAACGTTGGAGCATCTAATAGAGTGGAAGAGTGAACACAGAGTTCAAAAACAGCACAGCACACACTAACACACCACCACCACGTCAGTGACAATACAGCATTGAGAACGATCCACCACACAAATACCTGCTCTGTGGTGGTCCTGTGAGGGTCCAGTCCATTGAGAATTGTGGTGATTGGGGAATAACAAAGTATGCAGAGAAACAAATAATAATTGTAGAACTACAAGGTGTACCTATGTGGTACGTGGAGCTGATAAAATGGATAAAGTGTGTAGATACATTGAGGTTGCGTTATTATTATGGCTGATATTTTAAAAAAAATTAATAATCATATATCTTGTATATCCTATTTTTATATGCGATCACACGAGCGCAGCACACATTAGCACATCACCAACACGTTAGCATTTCTACAGTGCAGACAATGACACTTGAGCCGAATAATGCCTGCTTTATGGTGGTCCTGAATATTGAATACAAGCAGTGTAGATTCAATGGAGGTGCACTTAATGAAGTGGTCAGGCGGTGTGGCTAGTTTTGGTTACTGATATCATGGCAGGACTGAACATCATGAACAACATAGTGAGAACATCTATGCTATTGATCATTTTTACTGTATCCAGCCAGGTTTTAATAAGACCGTCACTCAGGCCCTCTAATGCGCTGTGTGAAAACAGCAATTGTTGATGCTGACATGTCACTACGTATTTTTAATAGATCTTAAGCCTCTGCTGCAAGTTAGGCAGCTGCAATCAACACACTACTTAAAAAGGTATGAAACAAAATGACAACAAAAGCAAATTTAGCTACAGGCCTTTTTCTGACAGACGGTAGTGTCGAATCCAAGGGCAGCCCAGATCACAGCCATATCTGCCAAGCAGAGGAGGAATAGCTGTGGGGCGACCCATATCTTCAGTCTGACTCACAGCTGAATGGAAACCCGAGTGAGGAGTCATCTGAGTCAACATGCTGTATACACATTAATCAGCACTACAGAATACTACTGTCTGACACTGACTCTATAACCATGAGTTTTACACAAGCATAATACAGTGCCCTGCAGGCCAGTTCTTTCAGTGCTATTCCACACCAGCACCAAGAAACGGCAGCATTTATAATGGAATCATGATGTGTTGGTGGAGTAATAGAGATATCTTGTAGACACAAATTACTTCTAGTCATATACTGTCTTCTTAGGGGGGAATTTGTCTTGAATTTGAAATATGTTGCTCTTAGTGAAGTTTGGAGGTAAAGATTGAATGGTAGTTACTGACAGCTGTGGTAGCACTAGGATGAATTCAAGAAAACCAAAAAGATAAGAAAAATAAATAAAAGATAAGATGTCTTTGTGAACCGGAAGAAAATAGGGAATGTAAAAAATTTTGGAAATGTTGAATTTCCCAATATTACGTTTTGTGATAATCTATTGTATCTCAAAATCACACTTTTAAATTTTCATCATAAGTGCACAATCTAAGATTTGTGATAGGCAGTGATTAATTTCGTGTTTTGTGTTTTAAACCTTACACCACTAGATATACGTAGGCAGTAATATATATTTAGCCATTGCACTCTAACGTAAACAAGGTTTCTTATGGTTACATTACTGACGTTAATAAACCTGTGCATACGGTGGTGTGTTATGTACTATGACAGTCTAGCTAAAATTATGTTTTAGTGTGATATTTCTTCTTGCTAACAGTATGACAATATATCACAATATAATGAATCACAACTTCTGTATCATGTATCACATCATCATGTTTTTTGCCAGTACACTATCCGCTAAACAAACTATCTAATAAAATGTCCTTCTCCTACCAAAAAGTGACATACAAGTCCAAAAAAAGAAATAAAAATATAAGCAGAGGTCTTAAATTAAAAGGCAGTAATTTATAAATCCACTTTGACATATATTTAAATGAAAACGATACAAAAATAATAATACAAGGACTTTTATCATTTTATCAGTGCTGTTTTTTGGAAATTAAAGTTTATACCAGCTACACATTCCAAAAAGTGTGTACAATGGCAATGTAACACAAGACAAAACAGAAGATGCAGTCTTGCTTGGATATAAATGGGACAAACAGGAAAGGCCATGTCCTCTATGAACAAGTGCAAAGCTCACCAAGAGATACAAGCTGCCGAAGTTTTAGTTTGAAATTAATTAACAATATCTAAAGAATGTGACCAACAATTTTGGTGATAAACCAAAGATCAAAGTCTATATAACATGTTGCAGAGATATCAAGAGAGATATCTACTTGCAGAGATATCTGCTAAAACTAGCATGCTACCCAGCTAGCCCCAGTTAGCTGTCATGTCTCACAATACAATTTTGTACCCTTTAAAGCACATTCAACAGGTTGTGTCATCTTACAAATTTGTTTCCTAATGAGCTATTATAAGGATTTAAGGTATTTAACCACCAACTGTGCAAACAATTAAATACATCTGAAGAAATTTCTGTTCATAAAGAAAAAGGCTGAAAACCACAAGTGAATGCCCATTACCTTTGATCCCTCAGACAGCACTGCTTTCGAAACCAGCAATGTTCAGTGACAGATAAAACCACAAGTGCTCAGCTGTACTTGTTCTAATTGTTTCTATGCTAATCAGCTGGGCCCGAGTTTATCTGGAGTGGATTTCTGCTCTGTGGAAATGTGCATTGGGATTTGATGAATGATCATTTCAGATTGTTAAAGGAAGGTATGAACATTGTGCTCTCAGAACCAAAGGTGAAAAATGTCTTTCAGATTGCTAGCAGCATAAAGATCAAAAGCCAGGGTACCCTGAATGGCTATGTAATTTGGTGTGGGTGGCAGACTGTCCTGCCTGCTGTCCAGAGCTGACCACTCTCATATGTGGCATTATTAAGTGCAAAATATGAAAACGTAGGCCCAGGTCACACAGCTTTGTGAGGGGAGAGGTGCCACTGTATCAGTATTGATATCTTCAGTCTGCAAATGATTAGTGTGTGTTTTTAAAGGAAAGGATATTGGTAAAGAATCTACGAATCACTGGTTTTGACTTTATTGTCATTTTGGATACTGTCTCAACCTTAAACTGTATTTCAGTTTTTTTTATCAATGCAAGAATACGAGCAGCTGCAGAACTGGCATGGATCTGCTATGTCTGGCCACCAGTGGCACAAAAAGGCGTACAAGGTTAATACTGTTCTACTTCCTGTAGGTATTATCTGTGTCCATAAAACAAGTTTCTAATGTGTCTCTTGTCCTTGGGCATGACTTCCTGCTCTTGATTACATCCCCTATAAATGCAATCACACCCTCACTCGTGGAAAATATGATGCACTGAGTGATATATCTGTGCTTGCATGTTCCTGACAATCAGTCCAGACACAAACAGCTGGAGGAGTATGATTCCTCATCTCCAGACAGACAAACCAGGCAGCTAATCACCTGTTTTGCACAACCTCTGGTTTAAGATTAGACTGTTTACTCTTTTCATGTAGATCCAGTTAGCACCTGCAACATAAACAACACTGAAATTCTCTATGAAATCTTATTTATAGCTCTTTGATAACGATCCCTAAACGTGTTTTTCTGGTTATTGCTCAGTTTAGTTCAGATTGCAGTCCCATGGTTAAAATAATTTAAAAAATAAACCCTTTTTAAACAAAAAGTATTTACTGTGATGTGGACTGAAGACCTGTCCAGGGTGTTCCTCACTACGAGTGCCGGGATTGACTCCAGTACCTCTGGCAGCCTAGTAGCAGGAGAAACTTAGATGACAAGTGAGAGAAGGAGAATGAAGTAACAATGGTCTTGAATTTCACCCATGTGGACTGGTGGAATCCAAAATCTTTGGAGATGGTGTTGAAACAGTTTACAGCCTCAGAAATCTCCTTTGTTCATACACTTCCACATACATGTTGTGAAGATCAGAATCCTGTTCTTTAAATAAAACAGGCACAAGCACACCTAAAGTGATATAAAACACCCGACTCTATTTTTAATTCATGTGATGTGTCTCCTAATGACATAGTGCTGTGTCTCCTAATGGCGGAGTGATGTGTCTCCATATGACGTAGTGCTGTGTCTCCTAATGACGTAGGGATGTGTCTCCTAATGGCGGAGTGATGTGTCTCCTAATGACGTAGTGCTGTGTCTCCAAATGACGTAGTGCTGTGTCTCCTAATGACGTAGTGCTGTCTCCTAATGACGTAGTGATGTGTCTCCTAATGATGTAGTGATGTGTCTCCTAATGACGTAGTGATGTGTCTCTTAATGACGTAGTGATGTGTCTCCTAATGATGTAGTGATGTGTCTCCTAATGATGTAGTGCTGTGTCTCTTAATGGCGTAGTGATGTTTATCCTAAATCCTATGTCTTCCACTCATAGATACATAATATTGGCTAATTTTCCGCAGTAAATGAACAATATATTGTCTCATTCATTTAACTGGGGTTTCTTTATCTATCTTTCTAACTATTCTTTTAGGTGTGGAAATCATGTTTTAGGTGATATTTATGCAGAAACAACTCCCAGCAAATGTGTCCAACATTCTAAAAATGTGAATTAAACAGGATAAATCACAAATGTAATCAAATGTAATTCATTACATAACTATGCAAACAGTTATGCAACTGTGCAGTTACATTTAAACAGCATAGGAACGCAGTTAAGAAGGGTATAAGGTTGAGGGGTAATGGAGGCTTATTCAATTCCACTCTCATTCCATCCTCAGCTCCCAGGGCTACACACCAGTAATCACACGCATATCTCCTGGCTACTGTTGTGGTTCAGAGGCTGGTCAGGCTAGCTCAGCTGGAACAGAGGTCCTGGGTCATGGGAGCCGGGCTGAGATGGGGGTTCTCTGGCCCTCTGCCAGCTCTTCCAAGGAAGGCAGATTTTTCATCAAAGACATACACTTTCCTGTAGGTGTGGCAATGACCACAAGACATTCTTATGTTTACTCTAGCCCTCAAAACAGCTCTTCACAGCATGGAGGGTCTTTGAAAGAATCTACTCGTTCTGCACGCCTCGTTCTGCACACACAGGTAAACACACAACACAATTTCATGACCGCTGTTATATCAAAACCTTGCATTTGGTTGGATTTTTTCTTTTGTATATGCTGCATAATGATAAATGTTTATGTTATGAAAATATAGATAATATATAACTATACTGGAGGAAGAAAAGATAACTATACAGGAGAAATCTTAACTTTCTGTTGACTTTCAGAAATGTATCCAAAAGATGAATATACCACAATTTGCCTGAAAACTCTCCAAGCTTTTCCCAGTTAAATTGCATGTTTTGCTGATTTTTGGACAGGCCATATTTTATTACGAAATATTTTGTTAATATGTTTAATTCAGCAAATAAACAGTTATCATGCTTTTGAATATGCAGACACATGTTCTCTTCACAGAGTGTTTACTCATTATTGCTTACAATTTCATGGGCCGCATTTCAGACTTGGACTTCAGACTAAATACTTTAGCTTTAATGATCCTATACTTATTTTATTAAAACAAAAACGTGCCCATTCCATTTTCCCACTAATAATCCAATAACATAGAAAATACTTAAGCATAACACAAAATACATACAATAATATTAATACATGCCTAGAAAACACATAAATTATGACAAATATTTTATAATAACAAAATAATATAAAAATTAGCAGGCCTGTGGATAAATATGGCTCTACCAATGGACTAAAATTCTTTGTGTTTCAGTTGTGACATTTTGTACTAAAAATGTATATAATGATAAATTCTTTTAGCTTCACCTTAAATCTTCACTTATGAACATTTCTAACCTAAAAGAACTTGTCAGTGTAAATTTTGAGGTTAGGGTTTACCCAATAGAAAGTACTATATTCATGACTTCATATATAAGGCTTATTATTATATTACTGATAGAATGTAATGCCTTGGGTGTTTATGGATCATAACTTAACCCTTGTAAAAAAGGCAAGGTCTAATTACTTGTTTTCAGTTTTCAGTGTACAGCAATTCAGTAGAATGGTCCATATATACGCATATATGTAGCCAAAGTATCACGGTTGGTGTAGCTCAATGGCTAATACCACAACCCGCCAGGGAGCTGCCACCACCACGTGTAGGGGACTGGGGTTCTAACCCCGGTCTGGGTAACTACGTTGTGCAATGCCAGTAAGAGTCCTTGGGCAAGGCTCCTAACACTATGTTGGTCTACTTGTAATATGAATGCCCTTCATAAGTTGCTCTGAATAAAAGTGTCAGCTAAATGCTGTAAAGACATGCCATTTAATAAGCCTAACTGTAAGCTTGCCTTAACACAGCAGGTTAGTTTGGAGGTCTTCAGGTTCTTTTCTTCATAGCCAGCATATTTCTGTCCCGAAAATGTAGGAAAACAAGCACACATACACAAACACAAACTTGCACCTTCTACAGCTACAGCAGCCCAGACCACATACCGCTCGGTTCTTCACCTCAGATGCCCTAAAATGCCTCTTACTGACACTCTTTTTGAAACCCATACCATCTCTTACCACACATGCTGTACTATTTCACCCATGTAGCGTAATTATTTAATTGCCTAGCGACACAAGTCTTAACATGCTCACACAACACATGTACAGCAGGTAGACCAGACCTAAGTCATAAAACAGCTGTGGATTAAACATGAAAGTGCCGCTAATCTGATGTTGCTTTAAAGCATGAGATGACTTCATATGGGCTGTTTTCTCTTAGTGCATTTTGAGCTACATTTACATAATGTGACAGAAAAGGAGGCTGCTATCATTCCAGTCTCACATTACATAACAGATTGATAGAACAGATTAATGCATTTATTATTGTTTGTATATATGTGTGTGTGTGTGTATGTGTGTGTGTGTGTGGGGGGGTGTTTTTGTGTGTGTGTGTGTATGTGGGGGGGTGTTTTTGTGTGTGTGTGTGTGTGTGTGTGTGTGTGTGTGTGTGTGTGTGTGTGCATGTGTGTATGTGTGTACGTGCAGGTCGCCAGTCACCCTTTTGCCTTCACAAGCAGTATTAGTCTCGCCACAGAGGAGTCGCATGCATTCCCTGGCATGTGATAAAAATCTCACATCTAGGACTGTGCAGTCCAGGAGTGAACATAATGGACATATGGCCATTACAAGTATCACTTGTGCAAAACTGCATGTTCCTGTCATTTCTTACCCTTCCCTTATTAATCATATCCCTTATTAGTCATGCCCCTTATTAGTCATGCCTGACGCACCTGTGCATTAAGTAAACCTGTTTGCATTCATACTGTATGTGTATTTAGATTAGGGATGCACTGATTCCACCAAACTCCTCATGCAGAGTGATTCTGATTCTGATATTCAAACAGGGGTTTGGTGTGGTATGAAGCTTCATGATTTCAGCAGGTCATATTTGTGTATGTGTTTGTTCCTGTGCTCTGCTTTTATTCCACGAAGGACAGGTGTTATCTAAGACATTTGAACATCACGTGACCCAGAAGCAGAGCTGTCTCTGAGGGAGGTGCTGTGAGGAACATGGAGAGATAGTATGTGACTGCGGCCCAGGCCACCCACCAAGATGAAAGGTGGGGGGGGGGTGGTGTCTGTCTGCAGACTGCACGAAAAGAGGATCTCTCATTTTTACCTCCACACTTCCCCTGATGCCCATCATCTGCTACGGCACGGGTGTCACTGAGTACAGATCACGTATGGACTGTGAATGTTTTGTTTTTAAAAAGGTGGTTTAGTAAAAATTCCAATGTATACAATGTTCTCTTTAACAACCCTCCTAACAAGGTGACAAATACATGTGCACAAGTGAACTCATTTCGTTCACTTCGTTCACAGTTCCTGTGCATCCAAAGGAATCAATTTTATTAAAGCATCCACAGCTCAGATAAGAACTGATGCCACCAATTCGTTACCCACACTTACTGCATGAGGTATAATGCTATGCAGTAACCGTGTGTATAAGTTAAAGGTTTATCCTTGTGAGACATTAGTGTTTTAGGCTACGTTCACATTACAAGCCTCGCCGCCCAATTTTTGAAAGCCCTGTGTTTCTCCACGAAGAATGCATTGAACAATAAAGGAGACTGAAAACCAAAATGATGCCTATGCCTTTCATCATGTTTATTAAATAAAAGAAGACTGTGGTTTATGCCGGCCAATGGGGTTTGATGTTCTGACATCATGAAAGCTTGCTGTAGCTGGTGCAACAGATGGGGAGCAACTGTAGCACCTTTGAAAACTGCAGCCATCTTGTTTACTTAGCGCTGTGCAATAAAGAAAAAGCATGCAGCTGCAGTTCTGCATACAGAAACAGAAACATCCTGTCTATGAGCGAGGTCATCAGAGAATGGCCAGTCTAGTTTAAACTGACAGAAAGGCTATGGCACCTCAGATAACCAATGGGTACAATTGTCATGAAAAAAAAAAAAAAATCTCAGAGTGCACAGCTTGTCAGACCTTGAGGTGGACAGGCTACAATGGCGGAAGACAATGTCAGGTTCCATAGATGTCAGCCAAAGACAGAAAGCCGATGCTGCAGTGAGCACAAGCTCTTTAAGACCGGAAATGTGAAGACGGGAAGAAGCCTGGTCTGAGGCATACAGACAATCTGGTCAACATTTGGCAAAATCCAAATGTGTCATAACAAATATGTCACAAAGCCAAAGTCCTTGTAAACTGACATGAACATGACAATGACTTCAATGTTCTCCAGTGGTCTTCTCAGTCACCGGATCTGAATCCTATAGAACACCTTTGGGATGTGATAAAACAGGAGATTTGCAACTTTGAAAAATGCAGCTATGGAGGCGGTGGTTGGTCTTATGAATCAAACAATCAATTTACTTCATTCATTTTAAAACCAAAAGGAGAAAGTAGAGCAGCTGGAGAGCCGTAGCAGTCTGCATTCGACTGATGCATCCAGGACCTCAGGCAGTGGGTGGGTTGTTTTGGTAGCTGAAAGTAGGCTAGTGAGCTCCCACACACTCCCTGTTTCCTGAAACAAAGGCTTACAGAGCAGTTTCTAAAAAGTGACTGCATGATAAGTGACATTAATAGAATAGCTTACACTGGGCTTGGCATTCATGCTATGAGCAGCATCCGCATGCGTGAGAAACGTGGCCAGTGTGATAGCACTGACTCCGTTGTGCGTGTGAACCTTTGGCACCTGGCCAGGTGTAAGAGCACGCCAGCGGGCGTGGCTGAGCTTACATAACAAAGGATATGATTCTCAGAGGGAAGAGCTAAATCTGAGTTTCAGCAGCTTTGCAGCGTCCCAGCATCCTTCCTGATACTGTGTCTGCAGTAGTGACTAAGAACGAGAGCTGACTCTGCATTTTACAACAATCTGAATGTGAAAATTCAGCTACTGGTCTATTAATAGTCAGTATGCATTCAACCGCTTAACTTCCTATATCCTTAAAAAATACCAAAAAGGATCAATCAGGGGTGTAGCTAAGAACAATCTCAAAACATTTCCTTTAACAGTTTGTGGGTGCAAATTTGGTTTCATACTATTACGCTTTTATTTAAAGCAGTAGCAAATACAGTCAGAGGATAGAGTGCCAGTTACACTGACTTCACTGACTTCACAGGCAGATGTATGCAAAACTTTGACATCCTCGGAAAAATAACATTTTGTTTAGCTGATTTGAAACACATTAGGGATTAGAGACACAATTAATATAGCGTTTTCTGAAAAAAGAATACTGCTTGGTTTCCATTCATTTGTTCCTTTTAACATATTGGGAATAGGAATAAAACATCAAATGAAACAAAGAATAAAACATCAAATCAAATGAATTTTGCATTAGTGATGCTGATGTGGCGTTAAAGGCAGTCACCGTACCGGTCTGTGTGCATGTAGTCCTGTGTTGTACAGCCATCTGCTAATGGTACTGGCTTATATTCGGGTAGCTTCAGGTAAGAAGGAGTGCAGACAGCAGATTGTTTAAGAAAGGCACAAACAAAGCAATGCTTTAATCTGCATGCAGCGGAATGGATCTGTCTGTATGGTGCAGTTGGGATGTATTAAATGCAGGGCAGAGATACAGGGGAGGGAAACTGTGTTTCATTTGTGCTTTTGCTCCTGTTTCACACTGTAGGCTTAGTCTGAATTAATGTTGCTTCATTCATTCCATTCCCAGCACTTTTTCCCCCTCCGTGCAATGCCATGTACACGTTTCCAAGAATGTGACTGTCTGCACTGTCTGGAATATTCCAGCTCGCTCATGAGAGAGAACCTGTATTATTAAAGGGTGGACAGAGGTGGCCAGAGTAGCCTAAACAAATCATTATCTAAATATATGGTTACCTTTGTAGCGCAAACTGAAATGTAAAACTGAAAACACCCTTCTAAAAAATAGCGTGAGAAGAAGAACAACCATAGCAGGTACTAAGTAACTTACAGAGCTACTTCTTAGTAAATCCAGCATCTGCCAGCATTGGGACTGAAGTGTGTAAAAGTCTATTGCTCTACGTTTTTATGCACTTTCGGTCTGTAATAAAATCATAAACTTCATGTAAGAGGTGTGACAAAAGAGGCAAGCCCGAAGCAGAACAGTATGTAGGCAATGTAATGCAATGAAAATCTAACACAAAGAAGAAAATATTATGGTATCTTTAAAATCATCCTAAAAAAACAGAAATCTTCCAAATAACATCAGCTGATTTTTTTTCAAGAAATAGTTTCATCTAAAACTGTTAACAATAGACATACAGCACTTCGGAATTAAACTCTTCATTTAAAGACAATTTGCAGATACTCAGGAAAATACAAACCCATTAAACTAGGATTTGACTAAATGAAGCTGAATATATGAACTTGAGACTACTATCTAAGCTCATTCACCCAAACAAGATAATGCGCTGTGTCTGGACTAGTTTAGCAGTTCGCCTTTAACCTAAACTTACTCCAATAGTGATGACTGAACACCCTCTAGTGGAATTATGCTAGGGAACTCTAGGAATCACTGTACTTCCAAGGATGTGGGGTTTGGCCATTGCAAAGGCTTGTAAAGGCTTGTTCTTGCCCTTATGGCACCCACCAGCATTAATTCAATTGCTTGCCTTTTCCTTTTTCAGGCTGAAAACATTAAATCAGTCACAATTTTTAGAGATCATTGTTGTGGCCATTCAGTTATTTAGAAGAACCTCTCAATCACCAAGGGGCCAGAAAAGCATTTTCATTTTAAAGTGGACAGTTGGTGACCTCAACAAACCCTACTGGAAGTCCATAAATGGGGAAGCATAACGACTGCTGGGAAATGACTATTCATGTGTTAGGTTGTTTAGTCCCATTGATTTGCGCGTCTTGTGATCTGTTGCTACACTTTAAACAAAGCTGCTGGTCATTTTAAGCAAAATTCTATGTATAATAAAAATGTTTTGTAATGTTCCATCATGATGTTATAGCTTTTGCCTTGTATCTGAAATGTCTTCCAAGATTTGATTACATCACTGTCACAAGTAAGTGGGAAAACCCAATTAATTGTGTTAGGTGTTTCACCTTCGCCTTTGACCAACCCCTTGTATTGAAAGAACATGCTCAGCTAGCTCAGAGCCTTATATGTGTGACATGGATTGTGTCTGTGGCCAGTGTGAAAATGCCCAGATGCAGTTTTACATGCCCATTTACCACCATGTGATTGGGCTCTAGAGTGAATCAAGCTGTTTTCTCTTGTTAGACGCAGACAGAAAAATAACATGAACCTATGAGTAAACAAAATGCATGTATATGCTATTTTGAATCTGCTCTGGTGTAAACTAGCTAGATCATTGTACTATTAGTTAGCTATGCTAATTACCTGGAGCTGCTAGTAGCTAACCTATTCACTTGCTTTTGATCTCGCCATCAGCACAAAGTAAATTGACGTTGTTACTTCAACGAGCAAATCACACAGCATGACTTCTACTTACAGGTTATTGTTGAGTTTGTGAGAGCTGCCGCTCTTTTCAGTCACTTTTCTGTTTCTGTTTTCACAGTTCTGCAGCTACATTCGGGCATCTGTACAAGCTGTAGCATTTAAGGTGGACTAGAACATTCAATTCAGCAACTAATAAATACGAAGCCAGCTTCAGCCTTGTTTAATGATGGACATCAACCATTTCCATTACAATTCAGTTTCTTTGAAATGATATGCTATGTGCCAGCATTCTGGGGGTTGGTGTAGCTCAGCGGGTAACACTGGGGTTCAAATCCTGGTCTGGGTGACTATGCTGTGCTACACTAATAAGAGTCCTTGGGCAAGACTCCTAACACTACATTGGCCTACCTGTAATATGCTTAACTTTGTAAGTTGCTCTGGATAAAAGCGTCAGCTAATTGCCATAAATGTAAATGCATTCTCTTCACAGCCTGAAATGATAGATTTCCCCACAGTCCTCCGTTTGTGATGTTGTTGCTCTGCTGTTATATGTACATTTTGGGGTTGTGAATATTAGCCTGTTTCACCAAGGAGAACCAATAGTGTTTGTGGTTCTTGTCATGTCCATTCTAGGTACTGAACTCTCCTTATTTAATTATGTCAAAACAAACTACAGTTTTCTATTCTACAGCAGCTGGAGATCATGGAATCATGAAATGTGAATGGATTTCAAACTGGATAAGACGCTTCAGTCAAGGGATATAGGGAAGCAAGTATATGATCTTTTAAATAGCGTGATATTCTCCATAGTTTTTAATATTGTCATTAAAATGAACATTTAATTTTCCAAATGATGTTTTATTTCAGGTTGCTCTAGATTGAGAAAATGTTGTGCAGGGCAGCACCACAACTAGGTTTAGTTTTCATTTTAATTTAGTAAGTAAAGTAAACATTATATTTTGGCAATAATATTATTTTTTTCTACTTTTTACCTCTTTACTAAGGAAGAGGTATATAATTCTGGACCCTTACAGAACCTTTCCTGAGATCCATTTAATTGATTACCGTTAGGTGGAGAATCAAAGTAGCAAAACAAATGAATAAGGAACAATGAACAGTAGCAGGAAATGGAATTTATTCATCAAACCATCAAAGACTTTAAAACAAAATCTCAAATGTAAATAAAACACCTACACCATGTATGCTCCGTGCACTGTTAGACAGAGTTCACCTAACTTTCCGTAAAATCTTTGATTTTAAAATAAAAAATATACATACTTTATTTTCCATGAGCACCTGGGTATCTCCCGTGATCACATGATCAGCATGTGCACAGGTCACTATGTGGTCATAATAAGGGCCCCACACGTTCCTCTTTTTGTGGACACTGCTTCTCACACGTACACGTCTACCATCAGTCATGAAGTCATCCTCAGCAGCTTCCTTAAGGTCAGGACACATGCAGCAATTCGCCTATCTGATCCTGAACCTAATGAAACTATGTGATAAGAACTGGGGAGTGTTAACTGAAAGTATCAGATCCGCAGTCTTCATGTAACTCACGACAGCCCCACTGCCACGTCTCACTGTAGCCCACGTCTCAGTGGGAAGCTTTTACTAGTTGATCTTACTTCTGATCCTGTCATCTGCCTGTCACATGCAGTTGGATTTTATCTAAGTACTTGTTATATAAAGGAGCTGTAGAATGCATTTATTCAGCGTTTGAAATTCTTCTCTAATAGGTAAGAATGTACCAGAGAATTTTTGGTCAGGGTAAAAAATGCCCAGATGTGGTTTGACATGCCCATTTACACATCTATGATTTGCCCTAAAATTAAATTGTTGTCAAATTTGTGGTGGGTTTGAACAGAACTTGATGAGCTCTGCTCCGATTGGCTGGTTTACAGTGAGACACCACAAGGACCACACAGAAGCAACACTAAAACTGTGCTAATGTTAGTTATTTGGAGCTTGCTTGTAGCTAGTGTTATCTGTACTCGCTACTGCTATCAGTAAACAAAGCTGTTAATTAGTTCACTGAAACATTCAATTTCCAAATAGTGGATAAAATCACACATGTCTGCCACTTACAGGTGGAGCTGCATTCTCTCTTCTGTCTCCTCAGTGTCAAACAAAGCTGCTCGGTAGCTGTCATAAAATTGTTGTTTCGCAATTTTTGTCAAGCATGGTTGATCCCTAAGGAAGCAAAATATTGGTTTTGAACAGAAACTTGATGAGCTCTCGCTACCCGATCTGTTTTAATTGTTGTTGGCTGGTTTACAGTGAGTTTTGCAGTACAGTTCCCACAAGGACCACACAGAAGCAACACTAAAACTGTGCTAATGTTAGTTATTTGGAGCTTGCTTGTAGCTAGTGTTATCTGTACTCGCTACTGCTATCAGTAAACAAAGCTGTTAATTAGTTCACTGAAACGTTCAATTTCCAAATAGTGGATAAAATCACACATGTCTGCCACTTACAGGTGGAGCTGCTTGCGTTTCTCTCTTTTGTCTGTCTTCAGCTGATCAAACAAACCAAACACTGCTTCTCGGTATTGTACAGCCGTGTTGCAGAGTCTAAGCTCTTGTAAAATATCTGCTTCGGTTGTTCCTCACCCACCGGAAAATTCACACCAGTATGTGACAATTGGTAGTCATTTTTTTCGGTGAGGCTTATTTGGTTGCAGGCACCGAAGGCATACTGGTGTGTCTTATACAATTTTTGTGCCACAGTTACATTCTGTCATGTGTACAAAATGTAGATTGCAAGGTGAAACAAAACATCCATGAGTCAAGACTGTCGAGCATTTGGACATGACCCCTTCACTGACCTCTTTCTTTTTATTTCATGGAGAAACAACGGGGTATAGGGTTAGGGCTGGGCGATGAAACGCTAACTCGCTAATAATATAACAAAGGTGGGATAAATGTTTGATTTAATATCCCATTTTCAGGTTTTCACTTTCTTGAGGGCCCTGGTGGCATTTTCCATTGCAAGAACAGCGACACTGCTCTGTTGTCGCCACCAGAGGGCGTACCTATGCCCTCTAGTGGCAACAGCTGAACAGTGTCACTGTACTTGCAGTGGAGAGAGAGAGACAAAATACTGCCCTGGAGCTCACTAACTTACGAACCAGCTTTAGTAGCGTTAAATCACTTCTGCTCGACTAGGGCCGAAGCAGCTCTAGCTGTTTTTAGTAACTGACTAACATGAATGCATGTTACTGTAGTGAACAACAGCGATTTCAGTTTAAACACGCCATTGAAGGAGCATGTTTATTGTCTGGTGCAGGAGAATCACTGCAGTTGATTCTCCAGAGTATTTTATGAGGTATACAGATATACGGCACTGCGGCTCCTCCACCATATAACTACTAGGACAGAATACAGAAACCCAAACGTCTGCTAGCTCATGTTTGCACTAAGGACATACAGCTCCTCGGCTTGATGGACAACAAAATACAACACCCATGATGCCGAGCTAAAGCTACAGTCTGCGGCCTACATCTCCCATAATGCCTAACAAACATCCTGGTGACGTTGCTCGTGGATCCTGCATGGTTAGTTCAGAGCCATGGTTCTGGGCTAGTTGTTTGAAAGCAGTTTGTTTCTCTCAGATGATCTGGACAGAGCTAGAAGTTTCTGGAATAACATGGAAACCCGTGGGATATCAGTAATTCTGTTCGACCTAGACAACACCCTTGTTGATACGGCAGGAGCCGGTAAAGTGGCGATTCACAAGGTAATGAATGAAACGCGAATGTTCGTATGAAACAACGTTAACTCACATTAGAGCACTAATTTAAGCACTTTAAATACTGAAGTAAACGATAACGTGAGGAATTTTAACGGACACCGAAACCAGAAAACATTTTTGGACCTTTACTGGGCATTTATTATACGGCTGTCAAAACGCATTTATGCCGGAAGTATCCCAATGTTACAGAGGGTTCATGGGAATTGTAGTTCAGTGCAAATGATAACGAGGATATGAACCTCGGCTCGGCGTTATTAAGTAGGGCTATAAAACACACCTTTGAGACGATTTGAAGTACACTACGTATACATGACAGATGAATGGAAGCCTGTACGCTTTATAAACTATAGACAGTTAAGTTACTGGTACACGTGGACTTTACATAGTGGACTTTACCATTATGTATTTCTTAAATTTAAATGAATGGCAGTGACCTATGTCCGAAGAGCACAAGTGGACATTGTTTTGAGATAATAAGGCCTTTTGGATCTCGCTTATAGGCAATGTGGAACTAGCCGTTGTCTAGATGACTGATAGCAGAAGCTGATTTTGTCCTACAAACACCATCTGAAATCAGTATTGTTTAATATTAACAGAACAAAGTGTTTTAAACTTGTCATTTGTATTTTTTCAAATCCTTCTAGGTCAGTGAACTGCTCAAAAACAAGTTGGGCCATGCAAACATCAGCGACATCTGTGAGCGGTTTGTCCGTAAACTTTTTGAGGAAAATTTTGACCCTACTGCAGGTCAAACGATAGACCAAGTTCGGATAAATCACTGGCATGAGGCCATTCAGGAAGCAGAAGGTGTGGATCCTGGCCAAGATCTGGCCTCAGACTGCTACTACACATGGAAGACCACACGTCTCCAGGCCCTAGCTTTATCTCCAAAAGTGCTGGCCATGCTGGAGGACCTCAGTCGCTCCTACAAGCTGCTGCTTCTGACCAATGGTGACACTCAGACCCAGAGGGAGAAGATAGAGGCGCTGAGGTGTGAGGGACTGTTCACTGCTGTTGTAGTGGGAGGAGAGCATGCTGAGCAGAAGCCAGCAGCTTCCATTTTCACACACTGCTTTGAACTGCTTGGGGTGAAGGCACAGGACTGTGTTATGGTGGGAGACTCTCTAGATACAGATATCCAGGGTGGATTTAATGCAGGGGTTCGAGCTACAGTGTGGATTAACAAGAGAGGAGCATCCCCCCCAGAAAACACAGTGACTCCCGATTACACCATCCCATCGGTGCTGGACTTGCCTAATGTATTGGATAATCAGAGATAATATTGGATTTTATGAAATTATGGGTGCACCCATGTTTAAGTACTATATACACTATACTAAATAAGAGTTCTCACAGTTACCTTTTTAATGGATGGTGGTTTTTAGTTGGGAGTTTTCATGATGCTGGACACAATATACATGCATTTTTGACACAATGGTTTTTAAAGGATAAATATGACATGAAAAAAGTTAAAGAAAATGTAAAGGTTTAATCTAAATTTTTTGACAAATGTTTATCCTTTTTTATCTCTTTTTTTTAAATCATTAAATAATTGATGATAAAGTTACAAATAATGGACAGTCAAACTGAAGATTTCCTTTAAAAGAACCATGTGCAACATTGTCAGTTTGATATTCCTAACAGGGGGCAAAATATCAGAAAGTTGTGTTGTCTACACTTGGAGTAAGATATGCGCTGCCCCTCCGTGTTATCCCAGTAATGGGTGACTGATGCTGTATGCTACACCAATAACAGCTTGGGCAAGACTACACTAACACTACACTTTACTTACCAGTTTAAGCCCTGGATAAACGTCAGCTTCTTGCCAGGAGTGGGTGGCAGCAATCATAACAGGCACTGGCCAGAAGCTTCAGCTGTGTGTATTCTTCTTTTTCAGTGGCTATCTGTTCTTAAATGATCTAACTGGAAGCAGAACCTTCAACATTATTGCCTACAGATTAGAATACATGGTTGGGGCAGAAGTGCTACTGCTTCATCCTCTCATGTTAAACTAATTCAATCAACACTACACTGACTCCTGTCTCTTAAAGTACAAAGTGGTATTGCCACTTCAGAATGGAACAGGACAAGCTTTAGTAGATATCTCTACAACATAATGCAGAGGCTTTTTTTTAAATACAGGCAAAAGTGGTATTTTTTAAATTGTGCTGATTAATTTAGTAAATGTTGGGATATTTTAGACTAAAAACTTAGAAATTGATCCTTTAAAGTGTGTTGGAAACAGGTCCATTGCTCAAAGCTCTAAGTGCATTTTAATGACACCTGGTGGTTGAAAGGATGAACAGCAACTATAAATTCTGCTCTATGCCAGTATTTGAATATTTGTCTTGTAATTTAAAGGCATGCTGTAGTTTAACTAACTCATCCATATCTTATGCACGCTTACAGTTATCCTAGGCTTTCATCTATCCTTTCATAGTGTAAGCTTCATATAAGAACTTGGAAGCAAGTGTTTAGTAATGAGTGGACAACCTGGAAGCTTTAAAGTTCCAGCTTGCTTCTGTACAATCAGTTTCTAAAGCAGTTCCAAATAAAGCTATGGATGTCAGCGATCATGTGTGCTTTTGGATGATAAACCAAACCTCAATGTAGAGCTTTGTGGGTAAGTTTGGGTAAAGTTCTATAATGTAAGCTCATAGAGACTGATGTTTGTAAAGATAAGTGTTGGTTTATTTTTACACTTCATAATCAAAGTTGATTAAATTCCATTTCTTTTTCATATACATGCTGGTTTGTTTTTTTTCTCCTCTTCAACCATCAGTTTACTAAGTTTGCCAGATAAGTTTTACCATAGCTTTCTGTCCATAACAGACTGGACATTCCTGCAGTTCTTCCATTCAACCCAGAGAGAGTGTCCTCTTATCTCTCTCGTTTAATTGGTCAGAGCCATTTCGGGCACACAGATAAAAAGCATGCATGTCCACTCTACACAACTGGTAAAAATGACATCCTTTAACAAAAAATGTAAAAATAAAAATAGCATTTTTACATGTAGGAAAGACTTGCTTTGCTAATGGGCATGACATTCAGGAGGAACCGAAAAAGCAACATCTCCTAGTTCTGTATTTGATACCGGGACTGTAAGGTTCTGATAGTATGCGGATAGTTGTTACATTCACTTCACATCTAGTTTGATTTTAATGTTCATTGCTGCAAGTTCAGCCACAAAGTAGCGAAACACGTAAGGAACAGACACTGTCTCAATAGAGTCGCTCTTCTTACACAGCAGGCAGATGGTCTTGCGATGGCGTGTGGCTGACCAATGAGGTGGCGGTTTCTCCAGCAGAGGGGACAACAAGCTGCCACAGTCCATGCACACTTCGGCCACAGAGCGGTCAGAGCAGTTGAACAGGCGATCGTGAAGCAGGAAGGACGAGCCATGGGCCAGCAGGGCATCTCGTTCCATTTCTCCAAAACGAATGCCACCCTGAATGTTCCTCCCCCCGACCGGCTGATTGGTCACTTTGTCCCTTGCTCCAGTGGTTCGCACCTGGAACTTGTCAGAGACCATGTGACGAAGTCTCTGGTAGTAGACCACTCCAATGAAAATATCTGCCTCTAGTTCCAGGCCACTGAGGCCTGAGTACAGTCGTTCCGTGCCGTAGTAATTGTAGCCTGCCGCCTTTAGCATTTCACCAAAATGCTCCAGCGCAGAGCTTTCCTCTGAAAAGGTGAAAGGCGTAGCATCGTGGCACAAGCCATGGAGGGCTGCCGATTTCCCCGCCATGCTTTCAATCAGCATTCCAATGGTCATACGTGAGGGGAATCCGTGTGGGTTGAAAAGGATGTCCGGAGTCATGCCACTTTCAGTGAACGGCATGTCCTCTGCTGGCCACAGGCGGCTCAGGATGCCCTTCTGACCATGCCTGCTGGCGAACTTGTCTCCAATAGTGGGGTTGCGTGGGATACGCAGAGTGATGCAGATGCGCTTGAACCGGCCTGTGCCCGCATCATTGCTGCAAACTTTGATGTTGTCCACCACACAACTCTCCTGATACCTGAGTGAGACAGTGATATAAGCAGTTATTGAAATGTACAGTTCAGAATATTAACATGAAGATATGAAAACTGGGGGACAATTTAAAGCAGGATTTTATATTTAGCCAGTCCAGTTGCTATATTTAGGCCTGTACAGTTGGAGAAAGTATAGGGACATTCCTGTCAAACTGAGGAATACTTGAGTGTGTACCTGCTGCAGGATGAAAAACTTTTAATAACTTTTTAATAACTTTTAATAATTTATTATAAATTACTTATAACTTACTTGAATATGATGACATGGCTCTGGCCTGTATTAAGGTTGATGTAGCTGTAAAAAGGATCTCCATATTTTAGGACTGCTCCTATAGCAGGAAGTCCATCTACATCCAATTTGTCACCCACTTTAGGGTCACCTGGTTTAATTCCAAACACCACACCGTCATCGCCTTTGACCTTTTCTGACAAATCCACCAACTCAGTCTTATAGACAGAACCATGGGCAAAGCCACGCTCCCAGGATGACTTGTTCACAATCTAGGCAATAAAGAGTAACATTAAAAAGTTGGGAAATATCACTTTTATTATCATTATTATTATTATTAACGTTATTTATTACTATTATTATTATTGATGCTTACCATGGCATCCTCCATGTCATAACCTGTATAGGAGATGACGGCCACTACAGCGTTTGTGCCAATGGGATAGTTGTCCATGTTATAGTGGTCATACATCATCGGTCGGACCAAAGGACTCTGAGGAGTCTGCAGACGATACAGCTTATTATCAGAACGGTCCTGGTAAGAGTGCAAAGGAAAACCCATAGTCTGTTTACCTGTAGAGATAAAGACAAAGATGAGGACGGGAAAAAAATCATTTTTAATATAATGCTTACTGCTTTGGGGAGAGAAACTTAAACCCAGTAGAACAGGAATGACAGAGCAGCCTTACCCATCTGGCACTGGTACATGTTCCTAGGGCTCTGGTTATGGTCAGAGAAGGGGATGAAGCTAGCCACCACGCTGAGCATACTGTGTGGGAAGAGCTCCTGGTGTGTGGTCACGCCCTGCTCAAGCTCACCCTCAAATATCCCTACGTTAAGGTACAGCTGAACAGAAACACATTACATTCATATTTCAAACATCTTTCCAGTCATCCATGTCTCAAATTTTGAACAAAGCTTTTGTAACATAGTTTGACCAGCTGTGATTTACATTTCTGTTAAAATGTCATGATGAGTGGAGAAATAAAAGTGAAAACGAATAAGATATGAGGTTTGCATTTCCATGACCCCATGGAGAGATAGCAGTATTATTACAAAAAGAAACCTGCATGCTCCCTCACTTGTTCAAAAGTGCCGATGAGCTCTTGTTTGCCTAGGGCGACGTTGTGGACAGGCCGCACCATGCGACACGGCGTGGTGAAGAGGTACAGCCCTGGGTACATGCTGGCTTTACCAGTCTGAGGAACCAGAACAATTTCAGTCCATGGAGGCATCTTCTTCTCCTTCAGTACCTATAATGAAAAGGTGGTGGCACAGAAGGCACAGGAAAAGGTACAGGTCAACAATACTGTGCACAGAGATTTGGAGAAGAAAATGGAATCTCAGTGTCTCATCCATCATAAAGGCATGTGGGCCTTATACTTCTCACAAATTTCACTGACCTTGAACCTGCGGAGAGACTCCACCAGAGAGGGTGCAAGGTCCTTCTCTACCCAGCCGATCACGGCCCCATCTAGTACCACAGGGTAGCAGTTGGAATATGGCTGACCTGGAGTAGTGTCCACTGGAGTAACACCTGGTAAGATTAAACAAGCTTACTCTCAAGTCTCAAGGCCAGTCTTGGATCAGTGACCGATTAATAAGGATACAAAGTTTTACAGGATTCAACAAATTGCCTTTATAAAGCTCCCACTTAATAATCCACTTGATCTAATAAATTATTTGTCTGTTCGTGTCAAATAATCTTCTGAAATGGAAAGCAAACCCTTGTGTTTATAGGGTGTTTGCAGCAATACAACACAGAATCAGATCGAATGTATGCAGTTTTGGAACACAGGGTGATAGTTAAATTATGATAACATGACGTAGTTGACAAAAGGTCCTCTTTTTAGGGAATTCAATAATCTATGGTGGAATACAGTCCGCCAGTATAGTGTGTGTGTGGGGGGGGTGGGGGTGGGGAGCTGCTGCAAGATCTTTACACAAGCCTTAAACAAAAATGACGCTAGTGCTATCCTACTTAGCTCTATACAGTGTTTTTTTTTTTTATTTGGATCCAGCTTTTTTTCTTTTTTTTTTTGAACAACGTGGGAAGCTCATTGGTCACATGGTCACTTACCAAGAGAGCAGAGAAGGGCCGGCAGTGTGGTGGTGGCGTAAACAGGGGCCACAATCTCACAGTGAGCAGTCATATGGTTCATCAAGCCACACGGCTCTCCATCAGGAGTATGCACAGGGCAAAGAAAGCCCCAGGACTCGGGCAGCAGCTTCCGCACTGCTGTAGTCCTCATCTTAGCAAAGGCTGCTCCTCTGTGTACACAGCGGAAGTGGGACAAATAACGAATGAAGTTCAGCTTGTCTGCCACCACACACAGACCGCTCTCCTGAAGCATTCCCAACCCTAAGGAACAGAAAGATCTGAATTAACCAAATGTTACTGATTTTTACATCAGCACCTGGGGACAGCTAAAGCTAAATAACTAACTAGCTTTAATAAAGCTAAATAATTAACTACAAATGTTGATGGAGACAGCAGACAAATAATTTAAATGAAAACTGAAAAATACAAATTCCACCCTAAAACAAGCACACATTCATCTCCATCATGCTCAAATTATCATCACCAAATATCATCATGTATCAAAAGTAAAGGTTTATTTAATTCTATATTATAACACTCAAATATAAAAATATGCTGCCATCCAGATCTTTTTCATCTTTTTCAGGGAACCTTTCTTATTTCAGCACGAGTATCAAATCACATTCTGCACGCATTACAACAGCATTATCAAACTAAATATCCAACAAAGACGACCCGAACTGCTGAGCAGCTGAAATAAACATTTCACTTTAAAACCTACAGCAACTACAGCATTATTTCCCCAAACGCCTACAGACTGTTGTACAAAAAAAGGTAAGGCAACACACTAAAGAACATGAATTCATTTTTTTTCATTCATTTTTTACTTTTTATAAAACATGAAACTAGCTTTTTATTTGATTTTATAGCCAATTTATTTATATTCTCTATTCTATTTAAAAATGATTATTAAGTTACTGAAAACAGACATTTCACATCTTGGTATTAAACTTTGTTACCTGTTTTGGAAACAAGGTTGCCTGTAGCTAGTAAGTACTCAAAGGCCTTGGTGAGGTCTGTTCCCATGTTGAAGATTCTGGTCAGATATTCCATGCTCAGTCCTACAGGTCTACTGCTCCTCTTGTCTAAGGCCAGTTTCACAGACACCAGCCAACTTGCCATTCTTTCCTAAACATATACATTAGTTAGATCATTAGTATTTCACAGCCAATTCATAAAAAATATATTTTAAACTGGTTCATATTAAAACATACTTGCAACAAAAAAAAATGTAAAACTTCTAAGAATTACCATTGAAAAGGTAACGGTGGTATCAGCAATTTTACCTTCATGAACATGAGGTAGAGCTGTCCAGGTGTAAGCACCTCCTGACACATCAGACTGTCTGGATTCTCTTCCTGACACTCCTGCTTGGCAAAAGCAAACAGCTTCCGTGTCATCAGACAAAGCATGTAGAACTTTTCTAGATCCGATTTAAGGTGAATGCACAGGCACTCGCTTTAGATAGAGGGAAAGGGGGGGGAATAATTTAAAAAAACAAAAATCAGTTTAATCCTTACAGACTCAGACAGCCAAACACACTTCAGCAGTTAATATTCCAATGAAGATTCAACAACCAAAAACAACTTGTTACTCATAAAGTTAATCAAAGGAAATCATGAATTGCTTTATGTTCATATGGGACTCTACATAAACACTTACTCTAGAAGGTATTTACCACACTGTTCGTTTGTGTACCACTCTGGCAAGCTGAGTTTGACCCGGAAACGTTCACCCAGATAGCTGAGCACCATCAATTTGGTGGTGCAGCCTTCTTCCATCACCAAGCGCAGCATCTCTGACACGCAACTCTTATAGAAAGAGTTGTCTTCTTTGCCTTTAATCAACTCCTGGTAGATCTGGTAGTCTGTTATGTCCACCAGAGCCTAAGATTCACAGAAGAAAAATACACAAGTAAACTTTAAGAGCAGGTATACTAAGACATTTATTGTTTTGGGAGTGTTTCCACACATGAGCTTATGAGCATACCCCAAATATTTGGTCTGTCAGTACCAAAGAATTAACCCACTATCTACCATTTTGACTTTTACACTACAAAACATATAATAAGGCTTTCTAATGGACATTCAAATATTACCTTCAGAGCAAAGCCAAGCGGAAGGAAAAAGAGCTCTTTACGATAAATAAAGTTTAGCATGACTGTTCCATTTTCCAGGTAATGAAGGTTCATGTTAATGGCCGTGTGCTCATCTCTCACACAGTGCATCGAAATACCTGAGCCAAGATATACAATCAGTCAATGAACCAATTCACAGTTCAACTTCAAAGTTAACACATATACAACAAACAGCTACAGAACAGAACAACAAAAGCTGGAATAGAGGTGCACTCACCGTACTGCGTGTAGCCCTGTCCTCTGCTTTTAAACTTGGATCTTGCCAAAGCAATGGGAAAGTTCCTCCTTGGCATGATTAACATACGAATAACTTTCTCAATACCATTCACTATAAAATAGCCTCCCATTTCCTACAGGACAACAAAGGGGTCAGGCGGAGAAAGTGTCAGATGGGGATATTTTCATGATACGTCATAATATCATAGCAAAAATAGGCAGACAAGGAAACAATAGTTACATACAAAACATACAACATAAATAATTCAATAAAAATTGGAAAAAAAAGCTCTCTTTAACTCAGCTGGCCAGTGCTGTAGAAGCACTGACAAAATACACAGTATGCCCAATAGCCAATACTGGCACACTGTGGCATAAATGATGACATTACAGATATCATACCATCATATCGCCAAGCCTACGGTTTGATGTAATTACTATGTTTAGCAGACTTCAGCGTTGACCTTACCTCTGCTTCCTCATGATGCTCTATGAGCTCTTTAGGCGAGAGGCCATGGAGGTTGCATAGCTTCGACTTTACCATGATGGGCACCTGCCCCAAAGACTGCTTTATAATTCCTTTAGGAATCCCATTCAGCGACCAGCTAACATCTGCCTGAGGAGACAAACCCAAAGGCGTCATGAACAAGGAGGGACGTCATGTCAACCCACCCAACAACAGAAGCCTGCTCTAATTGCCACCAATTAGGTCTTGTGCAGAACTGAAGCACAGAAAGAACAGTGAAACCTACCACCAATTTTCCTCTGTACGTGCATCTCCTTCCTCTACATTCGGCAGGGAAGACACGTAAGTCCCTGCTGACCCCTCCTTTGGCAATAGTAGGACTGTGGATGGTGGCCTCCACAAATGCCAGGCTGACTCTGTCACCCTTGTACATGAACTCCAAAGGAGGAATAGCCTGAGGATGGGTGAGGTGAAGGCACGTGAAAATCTGAAGTCATGATGTTTTCACATTTGTCTCAAATCACATTTTCTTAGTTTCAAGAGAATTGCACAAAGCTCTAAATGTCTGCATCATTAAATTAGAACATAGTCATTCAGAATGATTTGTAGTGAAATTTGCAGTCCTAGAACTAATCTAAACACCTAATACAAGTCATTACTAATACAAACACACCGCCCAATACATTTTACACTAATGTAAAGAGATTTTAATCCAAGACGTTTTGCAAAAATATACGTCCTCTGTGTAGACACGGTGCTTATGAAGATGCTGATGGCCCTGTTGCTCCACGTGAGCCCTCTGTGCTTAACTTACCTCAACAACTCGGCCCAGTCCATCAGTCACAGCCTGATCAAACGACTCGATGTGGGCTTTGACTAGTTCTTGCACTGCTGCGTGCTGTTTGTCCTTCGGAACCCCAAAGTAAGTCTCTGTGAGGTGCTTTAGGCTCGGAGCAGTGGGCAAACTGCTCCACTTCGAGGAGAAATCCATGCTGTTTCCCTCACATGTGTCGGCAACAGGAACCAGTAATTTCTGCACTTCCGCTTAACAGCCCCATTTCAAAATAAAAGTTCTAGACCTGCGAAAAGGGGTGCAGTGGAGTTCAAAATAAAACTCTGACGAGCTATATTTATTTATTTATTTTTTAAAAAATAAAATAGCCAGAAGAGGCACACCAATGGACCATTTATGAAGTAACAAAGTAGGGCTCTTCTCTTTTGCACCTTAAACTTAACAAAATAATTAGATTCTTTAAAAACATTTTATATACGATCATATAAAACATTTTATTTTGCAGTGATCTTCAAGTTTAGTGACAATTTACATGAGGAGTTTCACCAAAAATGCAGTTTATATCAATGGGCACCTTAAATTTAGACACCAAAATGTTGACAGGATATGAGTTTACAGGATCAGTTTAGAGGATACACTTGTAAGAAACCTCCTTGAGGTCATTATCCGTGAATACTTATGGGTGAATGTCCAAAACATTTTCTCACAAATATTGTAAACAGATTTGTTCCAAATTCCATTTAGCCCACGTACAGGAAATACTGTAATTCTGGAAAAACACAGGTCATTATTATTTTTTAAAACACCAGCTTGAAAACATACAATGCCAAATACTCTCCCCAAATGGAATATATGTTGACAAGAATTTTGTAAAAACTTTACATGAAGTTACAGTTCATATTGAAGAAACTGACTGAGCAACATTTTTTTTAATCAATGTGCAAAGAACAGCAACTTCCTTTTGCATATGTTCCTATTATTCAGCATAACTAGTTGGAGAAAATTGTGAGAGAAGAGACTATGTCAAAATTGTTCCTAACAAGGTACTACAATGTCTGTGCCCGAAAACTTTGCCCACAACACAAACACTACCTTGGGGTTGTTATATGTTGGCCTCTTTTTACTGATGGTTGGTATAGAATGTGGCTGACAAATTGTGTTGCAACAAATTAATAACTGTATACCTTTATGGCACATCTCTATGGTAAATGCAACTGATAAAATGATCAGTGGGTGTACAAGATAACTGGAAAACTGGCAGTTCAGAGCATATGCATCGGGCTAATAAGTAACTTATGGAGGAGCAGAGTGCAAGTTACAGAGAGCTGCAGTGAAAGCTCTCTTTGTAGAAAATTAACAATTTAAGAATTAGTAACTACGATTCAGAACCTGCACGTTCCGGCCCCAAATCCCACAATAAAAAAAACCCTCCCAATCAGATTCTGAATGTTCCAAGATGAGGAGAAGAGCTGACAAAACAATTGGGGCTGAACGAACTGAGGAGAAATCAAAAAAAGTTGAGGTTGAGAGAGTAAGGTAAGTGTGACTAAGACACATCAGTCGTTATATGAACTTTGCAGACACCTGCTTAGTGCATCAGTTGAGGAATCTAATATTTGTATTTTTTGCATATTTCTGCATAATTTGTGCGTGCGTAGGGTCATTGTCTTACTATATGACCCACATTCTCTGGAGATTCAGCTCACAGACAGGTGTTTCACTTTAGAATTTGCTGTTGTAATTCAATATTAATTGTTCCATCAGCCTTCTGGCTTACGTGCAGCAAAACAGGTCTAAACCAAGAATACAACCACCACCAGGTTTTTGAAAATGAGATAGTGTTTTTCTGCAGAAATGCATGTTTTTCCTTCTCTGAACATGGCGTCTCTCATTTAAACCCAAAAGATCTATTTTGTTCTCATACATTCACGAAACATTGTTTCAATCGCCACTTATGCAGATGTGCTTCAGTGTTTCTGTTGGAGAGCAGTGAGTTTCTCCTTGCAACCCTGCCATGCACACCATTCTTGTTGAGGTTTTTTCTGATGGTGAACTCATGAACATTAACATTAGCCAATGTGAGAAGGGGCTTTAGTTGCCTCCCAGACTTTTAGTTGCCTTGTTTGTGGCATGATGCACCTCCTTTTCAAAAAACAAATGACCAAGGACAATATAATTTGGTAATACTGTCAGGACCTGCGTGAAAATCTGATAAAACTTTATGGTAAATTTATGCAGAAATATAGAAAAGTCAAGAGGATTCACAAACATTTAAGCACCGCTGTACATAGCTTGACTGAGAACTTGATCAATACACTGACATACCACATGCGTTGTCTCTGGGAATAACTTGGGAATGGCCATACCTGTGTGGGCAAGTTGTGTGGTGTTATCTTGTGAGTGAATTTGAACACTGGCCCAAGGCAATGTGAGTTATCAGAGTTGGAACAAGGCATGGCTGTAAAGTGCCTTAATTGGGTTCATGTCAGGCAACACTATTCATCGGAAATCTCCAGAAAGCTTCTTTGTCAGGGCCCACGAAGTCCACGAAGAGCCTCAAATGGTCACTAAGCAGTGAAATACAGCAGACTCTGCTCAATAATGTGTTAAGGCGGACCAGTGGAGCCAATCCATGCCATGAGAACACACCACACATCAGAATGTAACCACCACCAGCCTGCACAGTGCCTTGTTGGCTGCTGCAGTCCATGGCTTCATGGGGTCTGTGCCACACACAAACTACATCAGCCTGAAACGACTCGTACAGTGACTCTTTAAACCAGACCACATGTTGTCAGTACTCTAGCGTTCAGTTAACTTTGTCTGGTGTCGTGGTGCACTAGGTCTTCTGCTTTCATATCCCATCAAAGCACTGACCTGCAAGATATGTGTGTGGGGTCTCCTGTATTGAATACAGAAATTGCTTGTATGTTTGCACATACAATTCTAGCCAGACACCGCCGGTCAGGATCATTAAGCACTTGTGTGCGGCTGCTGTGCTATCTACTGTGGGTCGTAATGCTTTCTCTTGTGGTTTATTTCCGGTACATATGCAACACTGTGAATCAAGGAATGTTAAATGCCTACACAACTTCAGAAATGGAACGTTCCCTCCGTCTGGCACTCATCACCACACCTTGTTCAAATTCTGCCTCAAACAACACCTTTCCAATAGCATGCTGACTAGTGTTTAATCTCATTCACAAGATTACATCTCACAACTTATACAGTTGTGGGCCAATTCATGCCATAGGGTAACGCCACTTCATTATTAATTGACATACTGCTATACCATGAATTTTGATATGTCAGTGTATCAAATTTTTTTTCTGATCAGTGTCCACTTCTGTGTTTTGAAGGTCTTCATGGAAGGGATGGCTGAAATGGTTGCTTCTAGCTCCTTGTGTCCTGTATGTGGCTTCCCCGTTTCTGCTGAGGCTCTTTCCTGGCTTTCGACAGCATATGGTTTATGCACATGGCGGTGTGTTTCAAAACTCAATGTGAAATGACAGCATGCCTCATATGTAGTCTAATACCGCTGTGAGATTAACAGATATTCATTTATCTATCTCTCCTCAGTGTTGTACTTTGTTGATCTGAGCCGCCCCGCTGACCTCGGCCTAAATCACACCGTCAATATGTACCTGAGCTCAGAAGAGGGGGTGACACTAGGCGTGTGGTCAGTGAAATCAACTGTGTATCTGTTTGCAAACATACATCACTATTTTAAATGTGCTGTGTCTCCATTTGTTCCCACTATCCTCTTCTCTGGCTCCTGTGTATTAGGCACACCGTCCCTGAGCACATGTGGAAGGAGGCCCAAGGAAAGGGACAGGACTGGTACGAAAAGTCTTTGGGTGATGGATCACCTGTTTTTATCTACCTCCATGGCAATGCAGATAACAGGTGGGCAAACTTGTTCAGAATGTTGCTGGGGCTATGTTTACAGACCTACAACTATTCCAGCTAGATTACAGAGAGGTTCATGTAAATGTTTATATGATATCATGTCTATATTTATGTTCATATGTTTACACTGTTATTACTTATACATGTAGCTGATCAGGATATGACATATGAACCAACATTAGACCAGCAATAACTGGCATTAACCAACTGTAATCAGCATAGGCCAGCTTAGACCAGTCTAGACTTCATTCTTGTTTTATGCTGGAGGTTTTTTTGGGGTGGCAGGGGGGGGTTGTTGTTTTGTTTTTTTGTTTTGTTGTTTTTGTTGTTGTTGTTGTTGTTGTTGTTGTTGTTGTTGTTGTTGTTGTTTTAGCAGAGTGAAGCTAGAAGGCTAATGTAGCCAACAAGTAATAAATCTTAAATCTTACCAGGTTAGCATCATGTAAACACTTTGCCCTGTTATGTCAGAAACCACATAGGACTGTTTAAGATCACCTAACAGTTTGGCATGGTTTGAGGTGTATGATGATTTATGAATGCAGTTTCCATGATTCCAAAATGATGGATGACCTGGGATATTACACTTGGGTGTGATATATGGCTAGACTCTGGGATCAGGGGTTTTCAGTCTCTCTGTTAATAAAGTGATCAGTAATAAAATAAAGTAATAAATTATTATTATTATATTACTAATTATATTATTATTATTAATAATAGTAATTAACAGCGCCATGATGTCCAGTCGGTGTCACCGCGCTGTCCAGTGGCTCGCGCAAGTAGTAGCTGAGTTTAAACAGTGCTTTGAGCTGTTTTGCTCTCCGTGCTGGGTTTCCGCTTCTGGTGTGAAATGATCAGAATATTTCGGTGTGGTTTAATCCGAACATACAGCAGCATTAGAGTACAGTAACACTGAACCACAGTCAAACACAGCTACTAGCCTGTTCGCTAGCCAGCAGCGCTACGGCTTTAACACGTGTCACAGAAAATAGACCTTAGACTGTTTAGTACATATATTATTGTCTTTTTTACGACATTTATTCTCGTAAAAACGACACTTTGTCTCGGAATTACATCTTTTCTCACATTTATTTTACGCTAACATACCCCACCTGATAATATCGACAGAGCATCAAACCAGAAAACTAAAATCACCTTTTTAAAATACAATATCTCCATGAAATTTGGTCTAAGGAAATTTAGGACATTTCTAACAACAATTCAAACAAATTAGCTTAACCTGTTGTCACAAACCGAAGATGTTTAAATAGCTTGCTACTGTAACATGTATACATTCAAATACATCATATTTATGTTAATATACGTAATATAACATTATTATGATTAAATATAACCATGTCTCTGGGCCTCTACAATCTGCTTTCTGGTTATGCCATAAGCGGGGAAGAGCCGACAGTATTGTGGCACTCACAGGGAAAGCACCCATGAGGAGTGCTGCACAAACACACTAGCCAGAACAAGCCAACCTTCAGGTTCAAGTATTTTGATTTGATTTCTTATACGATTCTGGTCTTGTATGGCTCAGAATAATTGCCTGGCGGCATTGCAAAGATTGCTGCCGAATGAGCAGACTTTCCAATCAAGGCTTTAACCAAGGGTAAAATACTCTGAGACTGATGGACAATTTATCATTTCAAAAACATATCTGATGAAATCTGCCACAAACCTCATAAATAGTTTGTAGCATTTTCCATAGGCTGGAAAAAGCTAAATCTCAGGTCTCCACACTGAGAGTAGGACTTTCTCCATAACTCCATGTTACTCCGTAACTGGGTGCCATAAGAGAGACCTTCCCATTCAAATCTTAGTGTTCTCTTTATTTGTAACATCACTGGCTAGATCTGCCTATATTTCGACCACAGGAGCAGCCTATATTTTGTTCTGTTATGTTGTAATCCCTTTTATTTGCTATTTCATCACTTTCTGCACAGTTTGTTGTAATCATTTTTGTAGTGTTTAAATATTAAACAGACAGACAAGATAACGTGGTCTACTGTACTTTGTTCAGTGAGATACTGTTAAAAAAAAGAAGGTTAACCTTTTTACAGAATAAAAATCACATGTCAGCTTTACTGACACACATTCAAGTTTGAAGCAGGCCTTTGATGAATTGCAGATGCAGTAACTAGGTCTCAAATCATCAGTATTACACTCATTGACTCCTGTATTAATGATCTCTCGGCTAATTTGTACACTTTAACTCCGACAGAGCACTCCCCCATCGAATAGGAGTTGCCAATGTGAGTAGCTCCACTATATTCGCTGTAAGAAATCCGAACCTTGTAAAGCATGTCCCGCTGACGGTGTTGTGTTGTTGTAGGTCATTAGTTCTCTTGGCTATCATGCTGTGGCCTTGGATTACAGAGGTATGTTTAAAAAACAAATATTCTGGGAATTGTTCCTTCTCAAATGAAACTGCACTGAAATTCTTTTAGGATTTGGAGACTCCACTGGTGAGCCCACGGAGGCTGGACTAATTAATGATGCCCTCTATCTGTACCACTGGGTAAGGAAGCACAGCAAGGGCAGTCTGTTGGTCATATGGGGTCACTCAATAGGCACATTGTAAGTAGGTGTTGATTTTGATTTTTCACAGCATTTAGTCTCATTGCTGTTTGCTGACAAGATATATTAATTAAGCAACTCCTGTATAATTGTTGTAAGGACTTTCATAACTGTAGAAGATGTTGTTTTTATTAGCTGCTAGATAATCACTTTCCAACATTTTAAAATATGTATGTATTTCAAATCATGAACATACCCAGCTTCAAAGACATTTGCCTTTGCATTTATAGAGTAACAACTAACATTGCAGTGAAACTACAAGAGCAAGGTAATAAAGCCTTTACTGATGGTAATGCTTTACAGTACAAAAATGTGGAGCCACTCATGCTTTATTTCATTTTCAGTCAAATGGCTATTAAAGCGCAACTGATTCATTTTCAGCAAAGAAAAAGAACATGCAGCAGTCTCAACAAATAAGTGTCACATTTTGTAATATTTAATGTGTCAATGTGTTTACATTTATTGTAGATTTATTCTTTTTAGGAAAGCTGCTTCCAGTTTTTATCTAAACAATCTTTTTCACAACTCCAAAGTTCTGTATTATGCATTGGACATATTTGTCAAAAGATCCAGGTACTACTAAACACATTCAGTGATACTGAGGTTTGCAATCTTGTGTTAATACATCATTCTGAGTACACCAGCAGCTTCTTGGCTTGGCTTTCTGACAGCTACACATCCTTTTAGACACATAAATTTAAACAACATTTAAAATATTGTTTCACAGTAGAAGGATGGACATAAACCCATAGTACAAAAAAGATAATACAAATAAATATTTTGAGCTCTGAAATATTGACTAAAAAGGAGCAACTTGTTTTTTAAAATCTTGTTTTTAACTGAAATTATATAATGAACTGTGGCCTCTGACTTGTTACAAAGCTTTATATCTGCTACCAAAGGTGTGACATCCCTTCTTGTTCATGTTTTAACTGTTAGGGGGGTAGTAGGGGTTCCATTGTAGTAGTTATGTTAACAGTACAGTCACATTTTTGCCTAGTCTTGTGGGTCACAGTCCACACTTCTTTTACTGCTGTTCATTACTGATGGGCTTATAGCTAAATAAGTAAAGTTTAAAAGGGTAAGTCATGCTCTAAAATGTATTATAAATTATACAGTACTACAAAAGCTCATAATCATTCGTATATTTCTAGGAAACCCTCCTGAAGCAGTAATACTTGAAGGTGCATTTACTGATGAAATACTTAGGAGATCTGGCCATCCTTTCGCCTGGGTAGGTAACACCTCTGTTTTTTCACATGTTGGCATGATTCATTATGGATTCTAAAAGACCCTGTTAAAATATAGGACAATAATTTTATATTCAGTTTATTTATTTCAGTGACATAGTTTTAATGTACTTAGTTTTTCGACACCAATAAGATTTCTTGTAGGTCTATATTTGGAATATATGTTATATATTTCCATACAGAGTTCTATGGGGAATGTGATGTAGATGGATCTATATAGAATTTTTAAAAATGGTACTATACAGCACAAATAATGAGTTCTTCTTTTATTACAAGCACAGTATTGTAGAACCGTGTTCTCCATCAATCTGAAAAACGATTTTACCATGCAAAGAAACGCAGTATTCATCGTTCCAAATAAAACTCATGTCTTTACTAAAGGACTAGTAAAGAACCATCTTTTTAAGTATGATAGAAAATGTAATTTTGATTCTTATTTATGTCTAACAGCTGTTATGGTGTATCACCAAATACCACAGACCTGCATATCTGCGATGTATCTCATCGCTTAATTTCTTCTCCTAGTTTTACCGGAGGTTTCCCTACATACAGTACTATTTGTGGGGCATACCCAAAGAAAGCAAAACCGCCTTCCCAAACGAAGTTAAGTATGTGTAATACTGAATCATAGAGACAGTAAATGAAAATGTAGTGCACTTCAGGCAGTCAGTCTCATTGCCATGTTTCTGAATGAGAACATTGATTTTTCCAGTATAGGGAAAATGAAGATGCCTATTCTGATGCTTCATGCTGAAGATGACCATGTGACATTCTTTAAAGTTGCTCAAGAGGTATGACCCTGGAATAAATGGTTTTAAACATACTCCATGTGCTTGTTTGGTGATCAGATGTATATTCCAAAAACAAAAAGCATACATAAACCTTATTTTAATATGCAGCTTTACAACATAGCCAGAAGTGCCCTGAATTCAGACGAACAGATCAAACTGGTGTCGTTTGATAGCTCTCTTGGATATCGTCATAATGGACTCTACAGGGACCCTGCTTTGCCAGGCATCATAAAGTAATGTCTCAATTTTTTTTTTCAGTTCTCTCTGGTAAAGGACTGGGGCCATAAATAATTACATGCTGATAAGTTTTTTTTTTGGGTTTTTTTTATTACAGGAACTATGTGCAGTCACTGGCAGATTAACTACATGGTGAAAAGGAATTCCTGCTTTGCAGCTCCTTTCATTGTTTAGTAACTTCTAATATATAACATATAATGTATTGCACTTTTCAATTACGATAGCTTTAAGCTGTTATGACTACATTGGAGTGGCAGTAATAATAATAGTAAGTAACAGTAGTCCTTCACTATTATTAGTTTATTCATCATTAACACAAACACTTAAATATCTGAAACCTTGTTAACTGATCAGTCAATATACAACCAGGTTCATTCTTCTTGCTTGCCCCTTATGGCAGAAATGTTTCACATGAGAGATTTGCATTCTGTTCTGAGTTTGTCAGATCACATAAAAAATGTGTCAATACCACCTAGTCAAATATTAATTATTTACAATTTGCAAGTATATAAAATTAGCTTTTAAAATGTTGAAAAAAGCAGTATTTTATGCTCTGACACAGTTGCTGACAATTTAGTTTGACCATTTCTATTGTAAATAGTGATAGTAATATTGAAATTCCTGACTGAGCAGTCAATTAAAAACCCCTTCATCCTTTAGTGTGCAGAACCATCAGTAAGAATGCATGACCAAAGATCCTTCAGGTCACTGTTTTTATTCACCAGAAGTAAAGTAAGTTTGAATTTCCTGATGATTTGTCTACACCATGGCTTGATTCCTTTATTTTGCTGAACACAGTATGAAGCCTGCAATGCATGTTCATAAGTGGGTAGTAACTATCACTGGCATTTAGGTGCTCATTTGTCTCTGAGACTTTGTAAGATATTTTATTGTTAAAATAAAAAGAGGTTGAATTGCTGAGTCTGGAGCAGAAATATGCTAATCTATAGTGTGTGTGTATGTGTGTGCTGCAGAGTCACCTGTAACTCCATTCAGTAAAGTCATTTACCAGTTAAGAGTTTTTCAGAACATGTCATGTGTCTTCAATATTAATGTCACACACACAGGCTCAAAATCAATAATTTGATAGAGTTGGGCAGAACTCTGAAAATGTTGTGATGCTTAAATGTCATTAACCATCATTAACACATTCAGGAAAGTATGCCAGCAAACATGGTTACTTTGTGACAACTTTGTGACCATCTATTGTTTTGCGGTGGAGTGTGGGTTTCAGTTCAGTCCTTCAGTCCTTGTGAATTTAAAAACCTGACGGCTTGCGGAACAAAGCTGTTGCAGTGTCTGGCAGTGATGGCACGATACCTGTTCCGGTACCTTCTACCAGACGGCATCATTGTGAGTGATGGGTGGGGTCGTCCACAATGCTGGTGGCTTTGCGTATACAGCGTGTGGTATAGATGTCCATGGTGGAGGGGAGAGCAACCCAATGATTTTCTCAATTGTCCTCACTACACGCTGTAGGGTCTTGCAGTCAGAGATGGTGCAATTCTCAAACCAGCCGCTGCTCAGGATGCGTAAAATGTGAATCTTTTGCTCAGGTGAGGACCAGCAGAATGCTCGTATTTTGGGCACCGTAGTTAAGATCAAGGTTAGATTAGGTGTAGGTATAGTATCATAAGTACATAAATCAGTAGAAGCTATGGATGACCTTCACACCAAACATAGTTCATATACATTTTGCCTTGTTGGTAAGCTTTCCTCTAAATGTTACATCATCCTTATCAGTGATGAGTGAAATCTGCTGTGTCATGTTCACCTTCCTTAGGATTTCTCTAGCATATGGTGGAGTCAGCTAAAATGGGCCACATTCTGGTAAATGATTAATGAGACCATTAAACTCCTATGGAATTATAAGAGTTAGAGTATAAGCAGGTTCCTTCCTGGGTTATATCCCAATGCTCAGGTAAAATGGTCCAGTTGTTCCATTAAAATGGGCTAATATGAAGAAAGAACAACATTATTTTTATAGTAAATTCACAAAAAAAAATATTGTTTTTGGTGTAACAGTAAGAGTTAGAACACACTCAATGCCTTTCACACAATCAGAAGAACAAGTAATCATTTCCTGTCTTAACATCTGACCTAGCTGGGTCTTGATACTGTCTGTGACACAAAACATTTAAAAAGGTTGTTAAGACTTTGCATGGATACATTTCTAGGCCTATGAACCTTAATTTCTGTCTAACATCAAGAGTGTTTGTGTGTATGCAACCCTTTTCAGCTGACCAAAATTAGCTGTATTCTCAAAAACATGTCTTGCGTTATCATATTTTTAGTTAACTCCACCCTACATGTGCAGAGAAACCCAATGAGACCCAATTAGGTCAATTCCAGCTGTAGTGGATTTCTAGCCCTCTACTACTGCTCCCACTAACTTTCAAGGAAGAAAATCTGTACCAAAAAACTATGCTGTTGGGCGAGTTTTAACTAGTAATAACTTTTTGCCATTATATATATGTTATTTTCAAATATCTACAATTATATTTTGAACACTAGGAATTACATAGAACAATTACTGAAAATAAGACATCTGTGATTAAAGGCCACATTAATGGCCAAAGTAGTGAAGCACTCCATGAACAATATTCACAAGAGGATTAGTTAAATTATATACAATTATCACCAATTTATTTAACTAGTTAACAGTCATGCAAAGTAGCTTTACTGGTCTGGACATTGTTATGGATAGTTGGATGAAGTAAGGATGAGGTACAGCTAAAGTGTGTTTAGTGATTTCTTCATGTAGGTTTTATTTTAGATATAATTGTATTGCACCATGTAATTTAAATTGTAGGTTAACTTGTAATCTGACCTGCTATCAAGTGTGCCTGATTGATGCACCATGTGTAAATAAAAAGTGAGTTATTTTTGAGACCAACTATTGTAGATAGGTTGCTTGTCTACTTCCAATTTAAGTGAACGCTGGGACAAAGCAAAGTTCTTTTAAAGTCCTAGTTCGGGTCAACAACAAATTATAACAAATCAACAGATAACCAACAAATTAAAGCCAACAATTTAAAGAATTAAAAGGTTTTTATCAGAATTTAGCCAAATAAGCTAAACAAATCTAAACCAAATGATGGTGAATGTTGGCATGATAGTGACCTCATCTTCCAGACATGAAAACATCATTGTTCCAATGAGTACAAAGATAGACTACTGCATTCGAGGTAACACTGGTATAACATTCAAAGGCTATTATCATTCAGCAGGCTTAGACCTCAGGCTCAGTGCCGATGTACAGAATCCTTCTGTTCTAGTCTTATTGGATCTTTGTGCAAGCTTTGATACTGTGGATCACAAGATTCTAATACACCATCATGAACACTGTGTCTGCCTCTCTGCACAGTTTTAGGATGGTTTACATAATATTTAACAAACAAACTGTTCCTGGTTTCACCGGGAAATCGCTCATCAATTTTTTTTTATTTCTTGTGGAGTACCACAGGGGTCTGTTTTAGGGCTCTCCTTTTCTCTCTGTACATGTTACCTCTGGGTGATGTCATCAGGAAACATGATGTTAACTTTCATAGCTATGCTGATGACACAAAGTTATACATCTCCATTCCTTTGGATAACTTTCTTGGCAGAAAGCTGTGTGTCACATATTTCTCAGTGGATGTCACAGAATTTTTACAACTAAATGAGGTTAAACTGAAATATTAATTCTCTGTACTAAAACTCAGAGGACAATGCTTTATGACAAACTCTTTTCTTTAGCTACTAATACAAAACCTGAAGTACGAAATCTGGCTGTGATCTTAGAGCTCAGTTTTATCACTCATGTCAACTCAGTCACTGAAATATCTTTGTATCATTTAAGAAATATTAATAAAGTTTTATATTTGTCTCAGAGTGATGCAGGAACACTTGTTACATACAGAATTGATTACTGTAAGGCTTTTCTTACTGGGGTTCCTAAGAACATCTATCCCCTGCAATTTGTACAGAACGCAGCAGCACAGATACTAATAAAAACTAATTTCATCGTTCTCTTAGAACCTTCTTTAAATCTCTCCATTCAGCAGCAAAAAGGTAAAATATTATTTCAGTGGCCCTCCACTTGAGTTAAAGTACTAAAGTATTTGCCCTCAAATGTATTTAAGTATGGAGAGTAAAAGTACTATGATTTATTATGGTTTTAATGTTGTATTATCTTTCCTGGAACAACACTCGTAATCAACACATTGACTCAATCAACAGACTCTAGTGTCACTCTCAGTCCACCAGTCTTTAATAGAAGGTTATTAATTAGTCTGACACTGACATCTTTTCTAATAATCATAGGCACAAAACACTAAGGGCAAACAGTACCATTAGTTAGTACCAAGTGTAAATGCAAAATGTAAATACTTCAGTAAAGATACATGAAAAAACTGCTTAATTGGTAAAGTAATGAATTACATTGACTTTGCTACTGTCCACCACTGCCATGGGCTATTTTATGTAATGACATTCCAGTCCTTGTAAATGTATGCAATTGAGCTTAATGGCCATATCAGGCATTTTCAGACAGGTGTTCACCCGGGTAATATACCCACTCCTCGAAATCAAGGGCACATCACAGGGCGATAACACGTGGTTCTCCTTATCAACTAGACTCTAGACTCTGGATTGAAATTCATTTCAGTTATGAGTTCAAAAACAGAATTATCTTTGTCTGGTTATTGTGTCTGACACACACTCAGAGATGAGGAGAAGAGTGGATGAGGTACCTCGGTCTAAACAGACTGAAAAGAAGTCAGCAAAAGCCAAAAAACCTGTGGAGACCACAGCGAGGTTAGTGATCCTGTATTTCTCTCTACTGTGATGCTTTACTTTTAAAGGATATTAAAATGTGACATTCTTTGCTGTCAGACTTTCTGAGCATCTTTATTGAATAACATACAGTAGAATACAATATGGAAAACCCCACATAAATACTGTATTAACAATAAAGTAAAAATGGTGCAGTTTGACTCATAACAGCATTTACTCAGTGAAACATGTTATGGAAAGACCTAATTTAGATATAGTGGATACCTGTATTTTTTGTGGATCAGAGAAAGAAACTATTGCTCACTTGTTTATTGAAACTTTTGAATATATTATGGATTGATTTTGGTGGTGATTAATAAGAAGTGACACTGAAATGTGCATATTTGATTGGTAGATGTCCCTGGACGAATAATGAAAAGACGCATGAGCAAAAGTATTGTAAGATTTCTAATGTGGTACACAACAGCAAGGCTCTTGTAAACATTCTGCAGAATATTAAACATAGTTATTCTTTACTGTTGTATCTAGTATGCTTTTGATAAGGTTCGGTTTCCATTAGATATTCAGTATAATGAATTTCAAATGTAACTACGTAAATGTAATTTACATAAAGGAATTTAGTTAGTGAGTGTTCAGATGACATGTAAACTACTAGTTTAAATGAACATATGAACATGATCAAAAAACCTGCATTGAATTGTGTTAAGTGATGAGTCACTGTAAAAGAAAGAAAGAAAGAGAGACTATAAACACTGAAAACCTTTACTTAATATTAATGTCAGACTTGTAATAAGTTATACGTTTGTTTACATTTACCATTTGTCATTGTCTAAATCATAAACTTTAATCGGTATAGGTATCAGGATATTAGTCTTAGTATTTCTCGATTTCAAAATAGACCAGCATTGCTGTTCACCAGCAAAATCAGTATATGTTGTGTTTTAGATGCTGGTCTGCCACAATAGAAATTAACATACTGGACAGCAACAAAACCAGCATATCTCCAAAATGACAACTTTAGAGAAGAAGGAAAGAACATACCTAAACATAGTCAATGCAGCAAGACTATCTGTCCATACAATTTATTTTAATCCATTCATGTGAAATGTACACACAGTGTAAGGTACGCCGCATTAAACATTTCAAACATGTCAAAAACTGAAAAACAACAAACAAATGAGATACAAGGATTTGTTCAGAGATCAGCCATATGCTTTGTTGTGGTACTAGTACGCCGATCAACCAGCATGAGCATGTTATGTGATCAGCTAAACCGCTATCAGACAGGAACTATATCAGCATAGAATGCATGCTGATCAGTGTCCATTTCTTTCTTTTGAAGGTCTTCATGGAAGGGGTGGCTGAAATGGGCATTTCTAGTCCCCTGTGTCCTGTATGTGGCTTCCCCGTTTTTGCTGAGGCTCTTTCCTGGCTTCGTACAGCACATGGTTTATGCACATGGCGGTAAGTTGCAAATCTCTATTAGAAATGACAGCATGTCTCATATAGAGTTTATTACAGCTGTGAGATTAACAGACATTCATTTATCTATCTCTCCTCAGTGTTGTACTTTGTTGACCTGAGCCGTCCCGCCGACCTCGGTCTAAATCACACCGTCAATATGTACCTGAGCTCAGAAGAGGGAGTGACACTAGGCGTGTGGTCAGTCGAATCAACTGTGTGTCTGTTTGCAACCATACATCACTATTTTAAATGTGCTGTGTCTCCATTTACTCCCACTATTCTCTTCTCTGACTCCTGTGTATTAGGCACACCGTCCCTGAGCACATGTGGAAGGAGGCCCAAGGGAAGGGACAGGACTGGTACGAAAAGTCTTTGGGTGATGGATCACCTGTTGTTATCTACCTTCATGGCAATACAAGGAACAGGTAAACAAACTTATTGAAAATGTCGTGGTTATTCTTTCAGACCTTTCATCTGGATCATTCAGGCGATTCATGGTCTGTAAATGTCTACAAAAGTAAAATAAACTGAGACTGAGAATTTTTAATAATCTGAATGAGCAAACACATTTAGCCGGTTAGTATAGGGTACGCAGTCAATGTTTTCCTCTGAGGTCTAACTATAACTTGCAACACTTTTTCTTACATCTATATTCTATATTTTGTATATTAAGGTAAAGGTAATCTGTTACATATATATTTTCTGTTCTGTTGTGCACATTCCTATTAATTCCCGTTTCTGTTTATTGCCTGCAATCCAATAAATCTATACCCTCAGGAACGATCAGTAAACACACAAAGCAGACAACAGCAGTTTTGTCCAGTCACACAAGTCAAAGTGAGCCCTTTACAGCACAGAAAATCAAACATCATCTTTACTGTCACACACTGATGCTTGTAGCACGCTTCTAGTGAACTGTAGATCTTCCTAACCTTTGCATGTTTTGTGTTACACTTGTTATCAGTGGTGCTGATGTTTGCTCTGGTTTTACTCCAACAGAGCAGCCCCACATCGCATAGGCGTGGCGAACGTGAGTAACCTCATTATTTACACTATTATAAATCTAAACAGTGTGAAGCATGTCCCACTGACAGCATTTTCATGTTGCAGATTCTAAGTTCTCTTGGCTATCATGCAGTGGTGATGGATTACAGAGGTGGGTACTGTTACGCCACTCATCATTTTCTTATCAGTGCCAATAAAACAGCTCATATCTTCAAAATCATATCTTTATAGGAGATATTAGCTGGATGTTTTTCATCAGTTGAAATTTCATTAAACTGTTTTAGGATTTGGAGACTCTACTGGTGAACCTACAGAGTCTGGACTGACTGCTGATGCCCTCTACCTGTACAACTGGGTAAGGGAACGCAGTAAGGACAGTCTGCTAGTCATTTGGGGCCAGTCGCTTGGTACAGGGTAAGTAGGTATGATGCTGATTTAAACACACCAGTATAGCATGTTTAAAAAGGCACATGAACCGTTTTATATATTAGTTACTACTATTACAAGAATGTCACAAAATAGGTTATCTTTAATTTTGTTATCTTAATATTACATGATATTACAACATTCACATTATATCTGCAGAGTGTCAACTAACATTGCAGTGAAATTACAAGAGCAAGGTAAGATAATCAAATTTAATATCATCTTTATTGAGCCATTTAGTCTCTGCTGTTTAATTCATTTTGACTTTAAAACTCTTACTTTGGAAAAGCTAGAAATCATTATGGTGAAATATACCGCTCACAGTGTGACTGTTTTGTTTATACAAGGTTAGGGGATAGCAGTATGTAAATGAATCATGAAGTGGCATTATCCCAGGGGATGGGTTGGGAACACCCATGGCAAGGAACGTGAATTATTTGAGTTTGAACAAGGCATGATGGTGAAGTGCCATGTTGGGGGAACCTGCTGGCAACACCATTCATCATAATTCTCCAGAATGGTCCTTAAACCAATTCTGTACAACTTGGGCCCAGCGGCATGGTGCATTATTCTGCTTGAATATCCCATCATTGTCGGGGTACATGAAGTCCATGAAGGACTACAAAAAGGGCTACACCATTTCCAAGCCATAAATGTACTATCCCATGACTTTTGGTTTGCCAGTGTACAGTGAAACTGATGAACTAGTTAATAAAAGACTCCTTCAAAGTCAATGTCTTTGCTTTTTTATTCATGGTCCTAATTGCTGGTTGTGACATTTTCCATGCATTACATAATACATTTTAAAATGTCCTAGAAGTGCTTTTAACACTTTTACCCCAGATTAACACAGGCCTGTCTTTCTAGGTTACCCTTTTGGTGGAGTGATACTTGAGGGTGCTATTAAACATGCAAGATTACCAGAGGGATTCCCACATCCTTTCACCTGGGTATGAAACATCCTGGATCTTTCACATGTTGGTGTAATTTTGAGAAGTAGAGAATATCTCTGCACTTTAACCACAGAATAATACTGACAGACATATGTATCTTATACATTTCTTCATTTCTTCATTCTAGTACTACTGGAGGTTTCCCTACATTCAGTACTATTTCGATGACAGGATAAAAAAAAATAAATTGTCCTTTTCCAATGATGAAAAGTAAGTAATGGCAATTGCATTTAATTGAACATCCTAAACAGTAATTAATCATGAATATGAATATAAAGTGAACGCCATGTGAAGTAGACTTGATCAGTATGATTGCTACTGTACTGCGGAGTAACTGAATTTGCTGTTTTGCTACAGTTTGAAGAAAATGAGGAAGCCTCTTCTAATCCTTCATTCGAAAGACGATAATTTGGTGCCCAGCCAGTCAGCAGAGGAGGTATGACAGGGCAAGATATACAATCAGTTGTGTCTGTGTGTGTGAATGTGTTGAGCAGCAATCAATGAAAGAATGCAGATCCATAAACTACTGTTTCCATAAGCATTGTCTTCTTGTCCAGCTATACAGCATAGCCAAAACCGCCATGAAGTCAGATGAACTGGTCAAACTGGTCTTGTTTGATGGACCTTATCTTCATAATGGAATTTACCAGGACCCTGCTTTGCCAGGCATCATAAGGTAACGTTTTAAATCTGTCCTCTGCTCTTTCAAGCATTGAAATATGGTTAAAATTATAAACTTACAGTTTTCAAATATAAATAGATGATTGTATTTGCATTACAGGGAGTTTGTGCAGTCTCTGACAGCGTAATCAAGAAATGCCAAAAGTGGGTATTGAAAGCAAGAAGGTTTCTTTGGGTTGAAAAACGCCATTCAAGCTGATTTTCTACGACCCACCATTTTTACAAACTGCTTTGTTTACCAAGTCTTTTTGGTTTGAACAGGCAAACCATTGTTTACAGTGTGATAGAATACCGACTGTGAATACTGACAACTCATTTGAATGTTCAGACCTGAAGGTTGGTAGATAGACAGTGGACGTCAATATCATATATATTTTGAAAATTGTACAAATGGGTCAAAAATGAATAGTGAATGAATAAGCCTTTACTAAATTGAATAATGTTGATGTAAGTAATAAAACAAATATCGAAGTCCTTGCTTTTTCTCTTTTATTATGCACAAAATTCTAGAAAAGTCAGTAAAGTCTGCAAAAGTATGTAAGTTAGGTTCATATATTAAGTATATTAATAAATGATTACCTGTAATTATAAATAATAATTAAAGATATTAATTTCTATGATTAAAGACTAGTCATAATAGCTTTACATATATCTTCAATTATGTTACTGAGATTTAAATATAGGTAGAGAGGTAAATTCTGATTCTTACTAGTCAAAACTGTGTTTTAGATTCCCCAATGTTCTATTATTACATATTTAGGTGATCAACACTAGGTTAAAAAAAGAATATGTGTGCAGCAAGTCAGTGCAGACTACAAGATGGAAAGTAGTTGAAAAGAAGAGAAATGCCCAATTTACCTATTAACAATATTAACCATATTACAGCAACAGAAAAATGACTTTGCAACAGTTATGAACACTATAAACATTCTGACACTATTTAAGTTGGAACAGGGAAAATCGGAATGAGCTTTAGCATTGTGTGGTGGTGAGGAGTGAGTTTGCCAATGCGACTGGTGCACAGGTGATAGAATGTGAATCATTATTTGTATTTTAAACAGTAGGTCTCTGTGCACTAGTGATGGATTTCAAACTTGATTTTGCATTATGTAGACAGCCACGATGGTACTGTTAAGAGTCGCTGCGGCTCTCACTATTTGTTAACTCATCCCATTAAAAAAAGACCACACGACAGTCATTGTGGAGCACCTTGGTACAGAGACAGACCCAACCACTAATAAACAAGCTGCTTGTGTTTGCTGCTTGTTGTATTTGTATGCTTATGATTGTTTTCTGGAGGAGATGGTTCTTATGTCTGCCGTCTCGACAGCAGCTTATCTCTCTGTATAACATAAACATAAACATATGTTAGGATTTTCCGTTTGTACGTTTCTATCATTATATTGTCTTATAACGTATAACTCCATCAATTGTGTATGTTGTTAGAATCATGTGACTGAAAGCAACCAACCAAACAGCAACTCTTCAGCATATCATTATTAAATTATACTTGTTCAAAGTACAAATTTAGAAACATGTTTCAGTTTTTTCTGGTCTTACAGGATTGTTTTCCTCCAGAAGGGATGCCGTGATGACACCCTACTCTGGATGACATAATTTCCTGGTTACTGTACTTTCTTACAGTGTTGCTATAGTGTTGTCAAAAGGTGGCGCTGATTATGCTGGTTGTCACTGCCTCATTATTAAGTAACAACTTTCACACATGGTATTGTGACTAATGGTTTCCAAGTAAAATTCCTAGTTCCAGGCACAACATAATGGACCTGATACTGGATAACCTTACATGGCACAATTTTGTTAAATAATGAGGTCATCATTTTCTGAGGAATTATATTTCCAACGTTGTGGGGAACCAAAACTGTAGGCTATCACAATGTGGGCACAGAGTAACTGTCTGCTGGGTTTTGTCACTGGTGTCACTGTAGGTTAAACAGGTTTGCCATCGATATTACTCTGCACACAAATCCTAGTCACTGTGAATGGCACTTCACAGGGCAATGACACGTGGTTGTCTTTATCAGACTAGACTCTAGACTCTGGATTGAAACGCATTTTCGTAAAGAGTTCAAAAACAGGAGCAGTTTTCTCGGGTTACTGTCTACTGACACACACTCGGAGATGAGGAGAAGAGTGGATGAGGTGGCTGGGTCTGGACAGACTGAGAAGAAATCAGCAAAAGCCAAAAAGCCTGTGGAGACCGAAGTGAGGTTAGTGCCGCTGTGTTCACTTTAAAGGTGTGACTTTTACTTCAGCCTGCACATGTAGAACTGTCCTCACTCAGAGAGTGAAGAGTCATAAAGAAGCACAAACAGACCTGAACTGCAGACCTGAACCTCAAACACAGAGACAGCACTTCTAAGACCTTGTGCTAAAACCCTGCTAGAAAAGCTAACATAAGCCAGGATTACTGATCACCAGCAAAACCAGCATATGCTGTGTTTTGGATACTGGTCTGCAGCAATGGAAACAACACACTGATCATAAGAACAACCAGCAATAAGAGATTTGTGCAGACAGTAATGATATGTTAATGTCACTGCACACATGCACACATTACGGTAATAGCCGTAATGGTCCTTTTCCTTTTTTTGTCCTGGAGAACACAACATCCATTATTTCCAAAACTGGATCAGAAAGTTGGGTTTGTCAGACCACAGGACACCTTTCTATTTTGTGTTAGTGTCAAGTGGCATTTCTAGATGATATATGGCTTCTACAGTCTTAGCCTGTCTTTGTATATGCAGTGATGAACTGTATGTGCTCACAATGGAAGTATGACCGTATACTTTGTTATGATGACCGTGCTAACTTAAACCAGCATAGAATGCATGCTGATCTGTACTGCATTTTTTCCTAGCAGGTAACTGGTTTCAAAATCCGCATAGCACCTTCCGACAGTGTCCATTTCTTTCTTTTGAAGGTCTTCATGGAAGGGGTGGCTGAAATGGGCATTTTTAGTCCCCTGTGTCCTGTATGTGGCCTCCCCGTTTCTTCTGAGGCTCTTTCCTGGCTTCGTACAGCACATGGTTTATGCACATGGCGGTGTGTTGCAAAACTCCATTAGAACTTGTATATTGTTTATTATAGGTGTGAGATTAACAGACATTCATTTATCTATCTCTCCTCAGTGTTGCACTTTGTTGACCTGAGCCGTCCCGCTGACCTCGGTCTAAATCACACCATCAATATGTACCTGAGCTCAGAAGAAGGAGTGACACTAGGCGTGTGGTCAGTCGAATCAACTGTGTGTCTGTTTGCAACCATACATTACAAATGAGCTGTATGCTGTCAAATGTGGCTCCCACAATCCTCTTCTCTGTGTATTAGGCACACCGTTCCTGAACACATGTGGAAGGAGGCCCAAGGGAAGGGACAGGACTGGTACGAGAAGTCTTTGGGAGACGGATCTCCTGTTTTTATCTACCTCCATGGTAATACAAATAACAGGTGGGTCAACATGTTCAAAAAGTTGTGCTGATTCTTTCAGGCCCTTCAGCTGGATCATACTCTGGAAATGTCTACAAATATAGTATTATACTAAATTTCCTTTAAGGCCTAACTACAGCTTGCAATACACTTAGACATCTAAATTATGTCATGTTATTGTGTAATTATGTTACCGCATATTCATGTTCAGATAAAGGTAATTTGTGTCACACTTCCGGGTTCTTACGCTGCCTCTGCTGACTCAACAAACTACATTCCCCACAATGCACAAGTCATGACAGCAATCCTTATATTGATAAATCAATCAGTCAATCAACATTTATTTATATAGCGCTTTTTACAACTAATGTAGTCCCAAAGCAGCTTTACAGTTTATATAAGGAAAAGAACAAAGCAGTCCATGTATACACTTAAGGAAGGGAACCCGTGTCCAAGCGTACCTTGAGCAAGCCAGAGATGACAGAGGCAAGGAAAACTCTCTTAAAATAAAAGGCAGAAACCTCAAGAGGAACCCAGGCTTAACGCCCATTCTCTTGTCAATCCCAAATGAAGAGAGCTAGACAGAGCTAATGGGATTGTATGACAAGAACACCAGCTGCCTTCCTGTTTCTCCTCACCTGAATACTAATGTCCTTCATCTGTTTCTCATTTACTCGTTGTGTATGTATACTGCTTTGTCTGTATTAGTTCTTTGCGGGTTATTGCTAACACAGTAGCATCTATCCTGCTTATCTGTTTCGCCTGTTGCATGTGAGCTTCACTTGCCTTTTGGTTTGCCATTCTTGTTTAGCCTCTTTTGCTTCGTTTACTAGTGGGTTCGCCTTGGCTTTTTCAGTCCTTTGTCAGTTATGTTTGCTCCTCTTGTTGTGATCCAGTTCACTTAGGGGTATGTTGCTCTGCCACTTTTCTCTGTATATGAAACAGACTCATCATGTAGATCTGGGCATGGGCATCTGTTTGTGTTCTTTTATATTCCTTACTGTTCTGTTCTTCATCCTGTTAATTCTCATCTTTTGTTTTATGCCTACAATGCACAAAACCTTTACTCCCTTCAACGATCATTAAAAACACAAAGCAGACAATGCAAACTGAACTTTGTCCAGGCACTCCGTTACAGAACCTTTACAGCACAGAAAATCAAACATTAGCCTTACTGCCATGCACAGCAGTTTTAGAATGCTTTGAGTTTACTGTAGATTGTCAAACTTCCTGGTTCTCCCTCTGCTCCTATTGATTCCACACACACAGCGTTTTTGGCTCACCATTAGTTAAAGAAACATAACTTCATGGTCTGAGAAAGCGATACTTACCTGGTCACTTAACTGTCTAGCGAACTGCCTATGTTTCCTTACTTTGGCCTTACTCTCTACTTCTAAGGAAAGCTTTAATGCCAGCACCCAGTTCATGTGCCTCCAGGGTAATCTGATCTCTTGGAAGTGTTCAGCAAGAAGAAAGCTACCAGACTACCACATCACAGAAAGTATGGTTGTTCTGTTGAACTTTTAGAGAATCATGTACCCCCAAAGTCTAGAAATTTGGTTAGTGTTTGGTTAGGGGAGCTGACTCAGGGGTTCATTGCTCTTTCCTCATCTCCTGCTGCTGCTGTTTTTTATTTTGTGGAAAGAAAATGGTTTGAGGTCCTGCATTGGCTCAAAGGTGCCTGCAACCTAATTTCGAGTTAAAGAAATTAGTTTCGAAGAATGGAAAAGGGCATTTCTCACCACTAGGGGCCACAATGAGTAACTTGTAATCCTGTACAGGACATGCTAGGTCGTTTTGTAATCGCTTACATGAAGTGAATTTTCATTTACTATCCAGATATCGCAACATCCCAATGTCTCAGAACTCCTAGTGGGTAAAGCGAATACTATTCAGGTAGGTTTAGGAGCTGTGCTCTCTCAGCATAGCGGTACAACATAGCATCCTATAGCATTACACTGAAATTAGCATTTGAGAAATGGGACCACTGGTTAGAAGGAGCATCACACCCCTTGTAAATGTAAATGTAATTGGCTACTGGAAGACAAATATAAGGGTCAAATTGCACTCCTCTAAAAATCAATGCACAATGGTAAGGATAACAGTGTAGTTGTGTATCTTTAATGAAGTATTTCCATTTTCAATTACTTTTTAACTTAACTGCACTACATTTCAAATGTCTATCTTTTTACTCCAGCACGTAATGTGAAATGTGCACTCTTTGGACAGTACCCCTACTGTCACACTTCCACTGCTCCTATTGTTGGTATTATGTTGATAGCATCCTTTGCAAGCGAAGTATGCCACAGAGAACAGTTTGAAAGCAATCACGGAGAGGGAGAACTGACGGATTGTCTGCCATGTGTGGAATGACCCAACAGACACGATTGCGGATATTCAGCGAGCAGCGACGCCCTCCATGAGTCGATCTATTAGTGTTAGCACCATTGGCCCAGGGCTGCGCGATTCCAGACGCAGACCATTACAACGACTGCCCTTAACACTGTGTCAACGGTGGCAAAGGCTGCAATGGTGTCGTGCTAGACTGTCATGAAGTGTCTCAGAATGGAAGTGGGTTATCTTCAGTGACAAGTCGTGCTTTTGTCCTGGTGGAGATGACCAACAAATCCATGTGTGGAGGCACTGTGGTTTGTTGTCACATGTCACATATCCAGTAGGCCTGGTGTCACTCCACCTCCACCCCTACCACAAAAACTGTAGGAATTCTGTGGGAATATTTAAGATGCATGGGATGGATTATCACAGGACACCATTAGGAACCTCTACAACTCCATGCCGAGACGTGTGGCATGGTGCATTAGCAAATATGGCAGCTGATTTTTGCCGATATTTTTCATAATTTTCATCATTATCTTCCAGCTATATTTTGATAACGGCTTCTTTATTTTGTCCTCACTTCACGTATTTGCCAATCCTGTCTGTTGTGAACCGGGTTGTGTTTACTATCATTTCCCAATTTTAAACACTTTTTTGGATTGTCCATTTATTAATAAACCTCTTTCACTGTTTTACATCCACAAGTGTCTGATTCATTTGCCAAACGTATACATAGACCTAGACCTTTACATACATAGACCTTTGCATGTTTTGTGTTACACTTGTTATCAGTGGTGCTGATTGATGTTTGTTCTGGTTTTACTCCAACAGAGCAGCCCCACATCGCATCGGCGTGGCGAACGTGAGTAACTTCAATTATTACACTGTTATAAATCTCAACAGTGTGAAGCATGTCCCACTGACAGCATTTTGATGTTGCAGATTCTAAGTTCTCTTGGCTATCATGCAGTGGTGATGGATTACAGAGGTGGGTACTGTTACGCCACTCATCATTTTCTTATCAGTGCCAATAAAACAGCTAATTTATTTATTTATTTATTCTGTTAACATTATAATCATTTATTCCAAGTAGTTCTGAACACAATGTAGGGGCAGCTAGTGTGATAAATAATGGAGCAACATTATATGAGTACATTGTTGCTATTAAAGAAGTACTGTAAAGTCTACAATTGATTTTTCTTCAGTTCATCTACAACCAGAGACGGCAAATCTAAAATACAATATCATACAATATACAATTTTGATTTTTATATATAATTTATTTCTATATAATTATAAGTTATAAATATAAGTTACCTACACTGCTCATACACAAGCTTTTTACATTTACATTGCCATGGCAGCACACACAACCCACAGAACTGTGGATTAGGATTTATTAAGTCTTAGATCTTTTAGATTTTTGGGATAGTTTGGATATTAACAATCAGGTACCAGCCCTTATGTACATAAGCAGAATCAGGTTTCATCTCCTCAGTTTTTCAAGTTCACGTCTACCTTTACAAACCCAATGGAGACCAACACCAGACAACACTGGAACAATGGAAAGTGAAACATGGAGAAAAATCATAAAACCGGAGCATAGAACAGCGACATGCAGATTGTTCAACTGTTCTGTTACACTTCTTGACACTCCAGCAAATGGAACAGACCATTATGATTATGTATAAATGTTTGGAAAATAATGCATGTACATTACAAAACATTAAATATTACACTTCAAACATTTATTGAAATATACTGTTGGTTTACAAAAAATTACTAATATCTAATAGTTGGTTTTCTGCATTTTTTTATCTCAGCAGTTTCCCAAAAATCTAATGTTGAATATAAAATCTTAATATGAACTTACCTTGATAGCAATTAACATTGTTGGTTGTAATTAACGTTTATAAATATATATATATATATATATACTATATATATTACATAATATAACTATTAAAAACATTATACATATAATATTTCAATAATTATTCTGCCTCCATATTTGATAATTTAACAGTAAACGAACAACTACAGTTTACGCATAATTATTTTTAACCTGCCTTTATCGTTGCCTTATTTATCTTTATATAATAATTTTAACGGTAATATCTTTATTTAAAAGCTGGATGTTTTCATCATTTGAAACTTCATTAAACTGTTTTAGGATTTGGAGACTCCACAGGTGAACCTACAGTGCCTGGGCTGAACACTGATGCCCTCTACTTGTACAACTGGGTAAGGGAACGCAGTAAGGACAGTCTGCTGGTCATATGGGGTCACTCACTTGGCACAGGGTAAGTAGGTATGATGCTGATTTAAACACACCAGTATAGCATGTTTAAAAAGGCACATGAACCGTTTTATATATTAGTTACTATTACAAGAATGTCACAAAATATGTTATCTTTAATTTTGTTATCTTAATATTACATGATATTACAACATTCACATTATATCTGCAGAGTGTCAACTAACATTGCAGTGAAATTACAAGAGCAAGGTAAGATAATCAAATTTAATATCATCTTCACTGAGCCATTTAGTCTCTGCTGTTTAATTCATTCTGACTTTAAAACTCTTACTTTGGAAAAGCTAGAAATCATTATGGTAAAATATACCGCTCACAGAGTGACTTTTTTGTTTATACAAGACCAATCTACAACACATTAAAGTTCCACAGTGTAAATGATACCTGTGATATAATTCAGTTTCAAGAGACTCCCTCAAAGTCCTAAAGTCAAAGTCTTTAGTTTTGTTTTTACCATCGTTGTGGCCATCGTTGATTACCACAGGCCCATCTTTTCAGGTTACCCTTTTGGTGGAGTGATACTTGAGGGTGCTTTCAAAATTGGAAAAATACCGAAGGGTATCCCACATCCCTTCACCTGGGTAGGGAACATCCTGGATCTTTTACATGATGGTGTGATACTGAGAAGTAGAGAATATTATATCTCTGCACTTTAACCACTGAATAAAGCATTTCACCTGCATGATCCCTTATAACTGATAGACATTAAGTGCCAGTCAAAAGTTTGGATGCATATTTTCATTCAGTGTTTTTGTGTAGTAGATTAGTACTGAAGACATCAGAACTATGTAGGAACACGTATAATTATGTAGTAAATAAAAAGTCTTAAACAAACAGAATATATTATTTTTAAGACTATTCAAAGAAGCCACCTTTTGCTTTGACAACATTTTTGAGCATTCTCTCAGTCCACTTCATATCTTACACATATCCATTGTTTCTTCATTTCTTCATTCTAGTACTACTGGAGGTTTCCCTACATTCAGTACTATTTCGATGACAGGATCAACAAAAATAAAGTGTCCTTTTCCAATGATGAAAAGTAAGTAATGGCAAGTGCATTTAATTGAACATCCTAAACAGTAATTAATCATGAATATGAACATAAAGCGAACGCCATGTGAAGTAGACTTGACCGGTATGATTGCTACTGTACTGCGGAGTAACTGAATTTGCTATTTTGCTACAGTTTGAAGAAAATGAGGAAGCCTCTTCTAATCCTTCATTCAAAAGACGATCATTTGGTGCCCTACCATGTAGCAGAGGAGGTATGACAGGGCAAGATATACAATCAGTTGTGTCTGTGTGTGTGAATGTGCTAAGCAGTAATCAATGAAAGAATGCAGATCCATAAACTACTGTTTCCATAAGCATTGTCTTCTTATCCAGCTATACAGCATAGCCAAAACTGCCATGAAGTCAGATGAACTGGTCAAACTGGTCTTGTTTGATGGACCTTATCTTCACAATAAACTTTACCGTGACCCTGCTTTGCCAGGCATCATAAGGTAACATCTCAAACCTGTCCTCTGCTCTTTCAAGTCCTGATATAATTTTAAAAAATAACTTACAGTTTTCAAATATTAATGGATGATTGTTTTTGCATTACAGGGAGTTTGTGCAATCTCTGACAGCGTGAGCAAGAAGTGCCAAAAGTGGATGATTGGAAGCAAGAAGTTTTCACCTTCTTATATTCTTACTCTCTAAAGTATTCAGACATGCATTGAGTTAAAACTGAGCTTCAGAAGTTCATCTGTGTATTTGAGGTTGGAATTGATGCAAATGATTGTCTTTCTTCATGTAAAGTACAGTTTTGCTTTGCATTGTTTTACTTCGATGCAAATTGAAAAACACCATTCAAACTGCTTGTTAGCAATTTTTGGTTTCAACAGACAGGTTTGATTACAGTATATGACATAACAGTTAAAAAATAAATCTGTGTATATTGTCAACTCATTTAAAAGATCAGAACTAAAGGTTGTTAGATAGACCATGGATATCGTCTCTATATTTTGAAAAAGTATATATAAATAATGGGTGAAAAAATTATAATGAGTGAGTAAGTATTTATTGGATAAATGATAAATTCAGCTGACTGAAGCCTCTCGTTGGTATTCCAACCCTCTTCTTTATTACAAGGTGATGTAATTTTATAACACATTCCTTATTGCCCACCCACTGACAAGTTTTGCACATCCTCAAACAGAGAATAAACACTTACCACTCTGAAACGCTTTGCTCCAGTCTGGCTTGTGAAGGTGGGTCTGGTCTATTAACCTGTTCTACATGACTTTCAGGTTTCAATTCTGTGTCAAGCTGATACAGCACAACTGTCGCCATTGTAAGAACAGCCAGAGGGGTGTGGGCATGGAACTGGTAGCAGGAGAAAGGTTTGGCAGTTGACCAGTCAGGACAGAGTGGACAAGCTGACCAATGAGAGCACACAATACTCATCAGGAGGCGGGGCTTAAAGACACAGGAGCTCTAAAAGGGCATATGTGTATATATATATATATATATATATATATATATATATATATATATATATATATATATATATATATATACATACAGAACTGCATTAATTGAAAAAATATATATAGTTTGGGGAATATAGAAACATATACATATATTCTAGCATATCCCAAAAAATAAAAATTTTAACAGAGAAAATGAACATCATAGATCCCCTTTTAATGATCTTTGCAAATACCAATACACCTGAATACAGAAACTTTGAAAAGTGAAACTGTAACCTGATAGATGGCTGGAACTACTTAAAGAGGGAAAAACTTGGAGACTACTTCGGAATTTGTCCGTAATTAATCTGTATAGTATGGCCACAGTAAATGTAATGCTGCTAAACAAGTAAAGCAGCAGCGGCAGTAGTTAACTCTCCTCTTCCGCTCCTGCTACACGCACTTAGATGACGTGGCCGAAGGTGGCGGAGCACTGGCCGAGCAGCGTTCCTAAGATCAACACATACTCAGCGCTCTTCTCTGCGATTGGTCAAACGTGGCCGGGTGTGAGCTGTTAGCCAATCAGCGTCGAGTGCGATGCCTCACCGTGAAACAATTCGCAACATATTCGCATGAGAGCATCCCGAGCCAACCACTGTCATAGAACCAGGAAGGAGGAAGGTGGGATAGCTCCAAAAAGGCTCAGTAATATCCCAGAATCCGACTTTCCTCGAAAAATGACGGGCTCGTCCAGATGGAGGGTCACAGCGGTGCTCTTAATTCCTCTTATAAGTTTGTTATTGCCGGTGCGAGCGGATGAGCATGAACACACGGTAAGGAAAACGCTTCGGGGGCCGTGAAGCCCTTGTATCTTTCCTTAGACTGGTGGAGGGGCATATTCCTGGGAACGAGCAGTTAAATGTCACTAGAACACGCGTGAGAAAAAGTTAACTAATCGCTAAACGCTCCTTGTGTCATGTTAATGGGTGTTTTAGCTCCCCTCTGTTGCTAAAAGCTAAAGCAAGCGGTAGCGACGTGGAAACCAGCCTGGTAACAAACGTTAACTTGGCCAACCTCGCTAAATCCTGTCAGTTCGGTGAAATAACGAGCGTGTACCTGCAGCCCAGGATGAAGTGCGAATAATGCATGGTTATCTTGCTTGCGTGCAAAGAACGTCTGAAATGTACGGCTAGTATAAAACAGTAGTAAAATCCGAGGCTAGCCTGCTTGCTAGCGCTAGTTAACATGTCCGCCTGTGCACACAGACGTATCCGGTTCGGCCTGCCACGGCAGTCAGGTTAGCTTAGCAAGAATCAGCACAACGCGACGGCCAAACTTCTTTTTATGGACGGTTTACAGCGATGCTTGTTTTGAATGCTCGAATGAATGTCAAGTAAAAGTATCAAATACTTGATGGATCGGGTCAAGGACTTTTGTGAGTCTTTTCTGAGCTAGCCGGCTAGCTAAGTTGGCTAAGGCTAGTCCATTTCATTTTAGACGTTAGTAGACTGTTGCAGAAGCAACAATGATGGTACGCGATACCTGCTAGTGTCGGATCGTCTTGACTTAAGTTAAGTGGAGTGTGGACATATTCATGTGGACCAGCACTTCAATCAGAACACTCATTTTTGTTTGCTTCCAGGAATCTCTTATATGCCCTGATGTAATGAAAGCTCAGCGCTCCCAACACTGACCGTATTGTAATCTATCACTGAGAGTTTACGGTTACAGCCACACAACTGGCGGATTGTGGCAGTGGGACTAAAAGGCTTGTAATTATGCATTAATGTCTGTGTCTGGTAAGGACACTGTCTTAGAGCCCAGAAACTGTTTTTTCATCTGAAGGTAGGGCCGGTATTTTGGTTAGTCCTTGAGATTTGGTTAGCTGGTTTGATGTTGGACTGGACAGATTGGTTGCACTGCTGCTTCTAATTCAAGAGGCATCATTCAAGGCACTTCTGTGGTTCTTTCCTGTTGGGAAGGGTTTTATGGCCCTCACTGTCAGTCTCATTCACACACCTTTACTGATAAGGAGCCTTAAAGAAGCTCTTCTCCTTCCATGTGCTACATTCACACGCAGCCTGTTGGGTTTCACATCTAACAGCTCTGAAGTCTTTTGGACATAGTCACTATATTCCCCTATAATGAGCTAACCAGCCTTCAAAGTTTCCCCTCCTGTTTATCTTTCAACATCTTTCTGATGGAACGCCCTCCAGACACTTTGTCTAGAGGCAGTGTCTGTCGTTGTAACGCACAGGACTGAAACCTTGTTGTGGTAATGCCTTACATTAAGGCCTACGTTGTTTATGTTCTGACCAGATACATCCACTTGTGGTTTGGTGCTATGACATGACTGACCACCTTGTTTTGTTTAGACAGTTGTGTACTTGTGCTACCTTGTGGTACCTTTACCTACAGAGTTTGTTTGCTGTAGTTTAGAAAAGTTGTGTTTGATGTTAATTTGTGATAATTTATGCTAATTTGCAGCATACATGTGTCACAGTGCATAAACACTGTTCTGGGTCATCACAGTTCATTTGTTAGATCACTTGTTGACAATAACAGAACAAATATTTAGCTGCAAACATGAATAGTTTCTGACAATTTAAAATCTTTGGTCTACAGTTATACTTTGGACAGCCTGCTCTGCTACCCTGATACAGTGTTAAGCTTGGAATGCATTTTGGTACCAAATAAAAATGTACAATAATTTTCTCTTCCTGACTGGACAAGAATGTGTGGAACACCCCTAATTCAGATATTCACCCCATATTTAAAACTTGGTGGAAGTAGTTTTGAATGATGTTATATTATTAGATTCATGTTTAATTTTTGACTGACTTTCTTTGTTGACAGAGTATTGGTGGATGTTGGTGATCGTAGCACTGTAATGTCATATTGGAAGTTATTTTTAAAAAATGCCATGTGCTGAGTTGCACCTGAACGCGTTAAAAGTAATTAGTCCCACAGCTTGATTCAAAACATACTGTCCTTGTTTTTCATGGCTAAAAAGATGGGAAATGCTTTACAAGCCAACCTCTTAAAGGTTATCCAAAATAACACAAATTATACCAGCACAGGCAGTTGGATACAGAGAAAGCCTCCTCAAGTGGCTTGTTGGACCAGACACTTTCACTGACTGTAATATGTAGACCATCTTGAACCTGAATAGTTCTTTGGAATGGCTGATAATACATCAGACACCCACCGCTTTAATATCATAGTCAGTGGGTCATTTGCAGTCTGAGATGCTGTAATATATAGCATTAATTACAAAGAAGTGTGTGTCTTAATACTTTTTCAGCCCACTTTCTCACCCAGTTTATCACTCGTCCATGGCAAATTATTAAAATTCCCTGGGAAGTCTGGATCCTTGGTTCCTCAGCTCCTCTCGGTAATAAATGTAATGGCTCCTGCAGTGTATTTGGCTAATCTGCACTGGTTGTTCACGTTGTACTAATCCCATTATTCAGTGTGTCACTATCTGCATCACAGTGATAGCGGTGGGATCCATCTTGGTCAAGTTTGCTGATATCAAATGAATGGTTGGTCTTGTTTAGCTGCATCAGCTGTGTTAGATTAAGGACTAAACTCTGCCGTAGGGTGGTTCTCCAGAAGGTGGTTTCTTATTAAACAGTGTCCCTCATTCCAAATCCTATAGAGCTGCTGTGCTGTGTAGCCAGCTTATCATGCTGTTGATTATCCAGCTTCATTTAACTTGTTAAGCAAACTAAGGGACGTGTTTTTAAAATATGCGTGTAAATTGTAGTAGCATGGTTGTTGGTTTGGTCTAGCTGACTGTAATTTGGCTTTATTGAGATTCCTACATTACCACATAGCCCTCTTTATTCCTCTGTATCTTTGCCTCTGTGCTTTGCCTTTGTGTCCCTTTACCAGGGTAGGAGGTGAATATTTTAGGTTACATGTTGGTCGCCCAAAATTGATGGCCTTTTCACGACCTGCTTTTATTTAAAGTTGGTCAAACTGATTAAGACTGAATGTAAGTATGTATACATGCACATGTGCCTCAGTTCAGTTTTATGTTGGTAAGCTGTGAAAGTCCTCAAAGTGTTGGTTTGTATGTCTGAGACAGTGATGTGTGGACTGTTAGAATGAGTGATGCAGTGTAGCTTTCATGCACATGTACGGGATCTGTTACTGTGTTGCAGTGCAAAACATCTTGGCAAATGTCTGAATCCCCGATCATTTAAAACACTTTTTCTGCCACAATATCAGTTGGTACACTGATGGGTTCCTGGGGTTGTTTGACATTACATGGTGACAAAGTACACGTCATTTTAGAGCCAGTGGGTGTGGCACATTAAAGCGAATGCATTAACCCTTCGACATTCTTTCTGAGGTGTTTAAATAAGAGGAGGGTGTACCTGGTTGCTGCTTTTTCAGACTTGCAGTCCACTGGGACCTAAGAGCAAATAGTCAGAACTCCCACTCCAAGTAGTTGTAAGCGCCTGACTGTAGTACATTCTTCCTTCTCCACATAAGTAGTGCTGACGTTGATAGGAGAACCTCCACAAGGGAATGGCAATGCCTAGATACCAACGTTGTCCATATGAATGTTGCTAAAGAGCGGCTGTAACTTTTTTTTAAAAAATTTTTCTTCTTCACTCCCAACCCCCCCGATGAATATAGTACACAGACAAAGAGGAGGTGGTTTTATGGATGAACACAGTGGGGCCATATCACAACAGACAGGAAACCTACAAGTACTTCTCTCTGCCCTTCTGTGTGGGCAAGAAGAAGACCATCAGTCACTACCATGAGACGCTTGGAGAGGCTTTGCAGGGAGTGGAGCTGGAGTTCAGTGGCTTGGACATCAAGTTCAAAGGTAGTTGTTATTTGATTTGTATCCAGTTTTCATGTTACTCTTTTTCATCGGTTTGATGAAAGTAATAGTTACATGATTAGGCCTGGACTAGAGTTAATGAGTATAATATGGTATAGTCTCTTATACTTCCACACTTATGCAGTATGTATTGACTTGGCAGTGTAGGTTTTGGGTATTTTAAAATGATCAAAAAATGAACTTAATTGTATTCAGTGGAGCTCTGATTCTCAGTGGAGATTTTGTGTTTTGGGAGAAAAAAAAACACTGACTTGGGTTTGTCCTTCACAGATGAGGTATTGCAGACGACATACTGTGAAATCGAGCTGGACAAAGCCAAAAGAGATGCCTTTGTCTACGCAATCAAGAACCACTACTGGTACCAAATGTACATTGATGACCTGCCCATCTGGGGTGAGTAGTTCAGGTTTTCAGTGCTTCACTCTCAGCTATTCCTCACAAATTCCTGTGTTTTCTGTATATGTGCTCTTACCAGGCCATTATTGATCTTGTTTTTTGTGGTCTTATGTTTTGTAATCTGCAAACTTTAAATAAGAAATTAAAACGAGTATTTGTGATATTAATTTAAATGCTTCATATCTTCCAAGATTGCACAAGATTGTCTGTTTTTAAAATGGTCTTGATGATTGCATCTTAGGGATTGTTGGAGAAGCTGATGAGAATGGGGAAGACCATTACCTCTGGACTTACAAGAAGCTGGAAATTGGCTTCAACGGTAACCGGATTGTGGACGTTAACCTGACCAGTGAGGGGAAAGTCAAGCTTGTGCCAAACACAAGGATTGCTATGTCTTATTCAGTGAGTAATTTTTTTTATATTGAACAATGCTGATAAGGTCATACTGGTAATATGGAAAAACTTGCAGTTGTTGTAATGTTGGAGCTAAATCTGCAGTACTGAAACAGAACTTTGTCTTTTTGTTTGTCCCTCATTGCAGGTGAAGTGGAAAAAATCTGATGTGAAATTTGAAGATCGCTTTGACAAATACCTTGATCCATCATTCTTTCAGCACAGAGTAAGTACTATAGTTTAGTAAGTTAAAATTGATAGGCTTTTTTTTGTTTCTGAGCAGAAGGATGGTAAATTTTGTGAGTCCTGCAGAAAGGAGTGAGGATTAATTGTTTCTCCACTGATAGATTCACTGGTTCTCCATATTTAACTCCTTCATGATGGTAATTTTCCTGGTGGGGCTGGTGTCCATGATCCTGATGAGGACTCTGAGGAAAGACTATGCCAGATACAGTAAGGAGGAGGAAATGGATGATATGGTGAGTTGTAATTCAGAGTGTTGTCCAAAAAAACTGCATTGACTTTGTCAAATGATCAATGGTTTTAGCTTGGCTGAACAAAAAGTGCTGGTAGATGCACAAACACAGTTCCCAAGAGTAAAGTAGGTAAAATGTGTCTTTTATTTAAATACATGTTCATTCTTCCAGGCTTACCATTTCACCAAAAAAAAACCAAAAAGCAGTTTATAAAGAACTTTGTTCAGTCGTGGGCTGGAGGTTAGGGAATCAGCCTTGTGACCGGAGGGTCACTGGGTCGATTCCCTGTACTGATGGCAACGACTGAGGTGCCGTTGAGCAAGGCACCTAACCCCCACCTGCTCCCTGGGCGCTGAGGGTAAGGCTGCCTGCTGCTCTGGGCATGTGTGCTCACTGCCCCCTAGTGGGTGTGTGTGGGGGTGTTTCACTTCACGGATGGATTAAATGCGGAATACAAATTCCTCTGCCTGTAAAAAGCACAAATGGCTCAAACACTGAGAATTCAACATGGTTTAGCAAGGCATTTAGGTATTTTATCATCTGGACTGCATAACAACTTTCATTGATTTAGAAACTACTTTGTGTAAAGAACAAACAGCATAAGAACAAACAGTCGTAGTGAATGCCCCTCAGGCAGTGCTACTTTAAAAACCAGCATGTTTCTGTGATTGATATTGCTAAAAGGGCTCAGAGTAATGGATGTCATGTTCTCCAGAGTAATGAAGAAAAGGACAGCTGGATTATTACCAGCATAAATAAAAATAAATAAATAAAGAAAAAGTCCCTGTCATGGTATGGAGGTGTAAGTGGGCAACCTGCATATCTCTGAAGTACCCTTAAGGTTAAATGTGATGTGAAACATGACAAACATAAGGCACATTCTGCATGAGTTTCATGGGAACAGCATGGCTACATAATCAGAGTAAGGGTGATGGACTGGCCTGTCTGGAGTCCAGGCTTGTCTCCCTTTGAAAACGTGTCTTATTCAGCTTAAAATACGACACCAAAAGCCCTGTTCGGTTGCACAGCTGAAGACTTGTGTAGACTTGTGTTAAATCTGCTTTGATAGCTGTGTTATTAAAAGGAATGGTAACGCTGTGGTAGACATGCTCCCTGTCCCAACTTTTTGGGATGTATTGTAGACATCAAATTTAAAATGAATATGCATAGAATGAACTTTCTGCTTTCTGTTTTTATTGGCATCACTTACTGTCTTAATTTAACACTGGGTTTGTACTAAGCTTAATTCCAAAGTTAATAATTGTAATAGGTATATTTAGTGAATATTTGGTAAATTAGCAAACCTCTCTACTTATTAAACACACTTTCAGTGAATGTCCTAATTTAACAGAACAGTAACATTTTGTTGTGCGTTGGTTCAGCCTCTTTGTAGTTTTGCATAGATCGTCAACATAGCACTGAATGTTCAAGACCGTACTGTGAGTTCATTTTTACTATCGTGTTTTACTGGACCAGATTAGAATATTCATGGAAATATGGTCAGAAACTTGGAGGCACTATATGAACACGTCTGGCTGAAATGTGAGCTAGGAAATCACATATGCTATATGTTCTCTTTTCTGCCTGTACACAGGACAGAGATCTTGGGGATGAGTATGGATGGAAGCAAGTTCATGGTGATGTGTTCAGACCCTCTAGCCACCCACTGATCTTCTCCTCCCTTATTGGCTCTGGGTGCCAGATCTTCTCTGTGTCCCTTATTGTCATCATTGTGGCCATGCTTGAGGATTTGTACACTGAGTAAGTTTTTAAAACACTAGTTTGTCAATAATTTACCAAGCAAATAGAACTGAGCCAGAATATTCCTATCAGTGCTATGGATTTTCTTAAGTCCTTTTGTTAAGGTTCTGAAAAATTACTCAAAGCTTACTGATGCCTTCTAGTATTATATTTGTGGATATGTTGAAAACTGTTGTTTTGTTTTTCTCATTATAGGAGGGGGTCCATGCTGAGCACTGCTATATTTGTGTATGCTGCCACTTCCCCAGTAAATGGTTACTTTGGGGGAAGCCTGTATGCAAAACAAGGGGGTAAGATACTGCTTGACTGCTCTACTGGAACATAAGCCACCATAGATCGTTTATAGTTATAGTTTATAGGAAAAATGTTATGGTGTTCGACATCAGAATCACCATATGTGATACTGACGCATGTGCAACCATTGTACTGCACAATATCACAGAAGTACTGCTGCACTCAAAGGCGGCCTTTTATTCTAATACTACAAACCCCTGGGTTAAATGCTAGTGTTGTCAATGACTGTTATTTTGAAGAGTGGTTGCAGAAGGATGGCTAATACCTTGTGTGCATTTGAGCAGGAAGGAGATGGATAAAGCAGATGTTTATCGGAGCGTTCTTGATCCCAGCTATGGTGTGTGGAACGGCCTTCTTCATTAACTTCATCGCTATCTACTACCATGCCTCCAGAGCAATTCCATTCGGTACCATGGTGAGTGGTTAGCCTGACCTATATACAGGATTGGGCAGTGCCCTCTTTTTAAATACTGTCAGACCGCCTCCAGATGTTACCTCAGTATGCTTGGGTACTTTGAATATATTTTTTCAAGCCTTAGACACACATCGAAGTCTCATTTTAACGCATGGTCCCTTTTTTTTTTTTTTGTGTTGTTGTTATTTATTTTATTTATTTTTCTCGTTCCATAACAGACTGATTTTTGTTTTGATATTTCATATCTCATACCATAAACTTGTGTCTGTGGGGACAAAAATGATTTATGCTGAGGTTATTGCTATCTGCATTACATCAGCTCAAGCCTCTGTTCTTTGCTGTATGCACTAATTTTGGTCTCAGGAATATTTACAGCAGGGGTTTTAGGTTGGTGTGATTTGGAGTGAAAGAGTCGTGATGTAGTCTACCCTTTTGTTTCCAGGTTGCCGTGTGCTGCATCTGCTTTTTTGTCATCCTGCCTTTGAACCTGGTTGGCACAATCTTGGGTCGAAATCTCTCAGGTCAGCCAAACTTCCCCTGCAGGGTCAATGCTGTGCCTAGGCCCATCCCAGAGAAGAAGTGGTATGCACCTCCTAATTTTATTTATTTATTTTTTATTTATGTATTTTTCATATTTAAAGAGACTACCCGAGACCACCTTCAGGTAGAACCATTGAATATATAAACTAATTGTTTAGAGAAAATGTGACCAAATTAGAGTATAAGAGAAATCAGTAAATAACATGGACTTTTACGGAGAGGTAAAAGTGAAAAGCGGTGACTGTGAATATGTACATGCTTTGAGATGGTGTATTGTCCAGTGTTGTTTGGAATATGCATTATGCTTTGACGTGTCATTGTATGAATTTCAAGAAGCCCCCCCCCCCCTTTACTTGACTGGGGAATTGAGAGTGTATTTTGCAGTATGTATCTGAGCATGCGCTAGATAAAAACTAAGGCTGTACCTGCATTTGTACCTTACTATTTCCTCCATTTTATTTGTCAGGTTCATGGAACCAGCTGTTATCGTGTGTTTGGGTGGCATTCTACCGTTTGGGTCAATATTCATTGAGATGTAAGGTTACTACTATTCATTTAGCCAATTTCAGTTAGTGTACACACAAGAACTGCACCAATTTAAAAATAACCCTTGTTCTCCATTTCTCAGGTACTTCATTTTCACCTCATTCTGGGCCTATAAGATTTACTATGTGTATGGCTTCATGATGCTTGTCCTGGTGATTCTGTGCATTGTGACTGTGTGTGTGACTATTGTCTGCACATACTTTCTCCTCAATGCTGAAGACTACAGATGGTAAGTGCCATGACGTTGTTTCTTTTCTGTCCTGGGCCTAGTGTAATACACTTTAAACGGTGGTGTGTTGTTCCCCTGTGTTGTTTTTTACTTCACAAACTAGTTTTAGTTGCAGAAAAAATGCAGTCTAGTCAATTACTAGGAAATTGTCAAGATGCATGTTCTTATTTTAAACTGCTTGCAGACTGCATTTTATAATTCCATGTAATTCTTTTACAGGCAGTGGACAAGCTTTCTTTCTGCAGCCTCCACGGCGGTTTATGTTTACATGTATTCCTTTTACTACTATTTCTTCAAAACAAAGTGAGTTGAGCTGCTGGAGAATTTATTTTTACTCATTCATTTTTTTTTCTGTATGGTGAAAAATGTGCTCATGATAGAAATTGCAGTCATTAATAACTCTTTGTGCAGGTTCTTTTGTAATGTTTGGATACCTAAATAGCAATTCTTTTTTTTTTTTTTTTTTAATGTATTTATTTACATAATTTATATATATATATATTTTTCCCTCTCTGCAGGATGTATGGCTTGTTTCAGACATCATTCTATTTTGGGTACATGGCTGTGTTCAGTACTGCTCTGGGTATAATGTGCGGTGCGTATGGCAAATTCATTCATCAGGACTAAACAGTTCCAATCTGCCTGCATGATCAATGTGTAGTCTGCCACAGAAAAAAAAATCCATCCTTAAATATTTACCTTTGTGTCTCTACAGGAGCAGTTGGCTACATGGGAACAAGTGCCTTTGTGAGGAAGATCTACACAAACGTGAAAATTGACTAGCATCTCTGCAGCAAAGCTGTGATCATCGCAACATTTTCCCAGCAGCGGCGGGCACAAGTCTTTGTTTCTTTTGCAAGAAGAGATTGTGATCTTATCTTGTACAAATCTAGTTTTTCATTTTCTCAGTGAATTCAAGGTGGAAAATTGTGTACACAAAGGCAAATGGTAGATGAAATAAACATGACATTTATTTTAATTTTTTTATTATTAATAATGTTTCATTTCTTTCCTCTGGAGCAAATGCATAGAATTTATGCAGTTTAAAAATGGAAAAAATGTAAACCACAACCTTCGTCCTCTGATAAATCTGTCCCACCCATCACCAGTGAACATAGACCTTTATTGATGGAATAGTCTAGCTCTCTTCAGTGAAGAGGCCAAAGCGTATGGAGAGCCTTTGTTCTATTATATGAGAATATTGGAGAGTTGGGTTTGTGTCCGTGCTCCTACCTACCTGTCTGTTTTGTATTATCGAGTTGTGTGATGCCATTGTTGTATTGTTTTAAACACTTGTTGGGAATCACCAAGAGCGTAACAGTTGGATTCTTTTTTTCTTCAAAATATCCATGGTGGGTATTTGTTCTCCATCTTTTTACAAAAAAAAAAAAAAAACCTGGTGTGGGCTACTAGCATCTGGGTAGCCGGATTTTTTCACATAGCACCATTTTTTTTCCCTCCCCAGTTTACACTAGCTAGTTTAAATGAAATGACTGAAAACGAATAGTTTGGGTCTAAAAATTACTTTTTTATCCTGGTTCCCTGCCCAGGATATAGATTACAGTAGGACTGGTCATCTGGGAGAAGTGTAGTTTGAATGGCAGATTGTTCAAATTGGCCGTTTTGAGGTGATCTTGTATTTTCTGGTTTAGTCTTACTTTTAATGTTGGGGGTTTGAATGAAGTCTGCTTGTGAAGATAATATATGGATGGGGTAAACATGTATATAACCTTTAATGTAACTGTAGATGTAGATCCCAAATGTATTTTGGTTGTACAGATTTATTACAGGGTTTTTTTTTTTTTAAAGACTTTCAGTTTAATAATTTTGATTGTCTTCTCCTTTCTTTCATTTCTGAGCTTGGGGTGGGCAGCACTGTTACATCTTGCCTGTACTTGCATGAATTTCACCTAATTGTATGAAGTTCTGTTTGTATCTGCTTTCTTTTGGTTAATCCTGACACTCATGTTTGCCTACCCTTTTTCATATGCATTGTGTGAAACAGTCAAAATCCTGTCAAGTGCTTCTTTGACTTTGTGCTGCTCGTAGAGGAGATAGTCAATACCGGCAATTATTTCTTTGTAACATTTTATGATTTAAAGCTTTAAATGGCTCGCCACAAGCTGGACAGCCACCTCCCTCATACTAACTTTTGAATCCATTACCAGAACCAACGTTGTGAATGTCAGACACGTACAGAGTTTCTGCAAGCAAACTGTAAAGAGTGACAATGTACAATTTACTAGATGTTTTCATTGCTATCGGATTTGCTGCTGCAGCACTCCAGCAGATATTTTGTTTTCATTCTGCTGTGTAAATACAGTATGTAACTAAAGATGTCTGAGACGTGGCAAAGCCTTTTTTCTTTTGTTTGTTTTTCTAACCCTTGAACCCTCTCAGATTCTGGTTGATTTCTGGTTCCTCATGTCATGAACCTTGTGATGTCTGAATGGACATTTTAAACATATTAAAATTGTGCTGTAAAAAGAAAAAATAAACATTGTTTATGTACAGAGGTTATATAGGCATGGTTTGAATTCTAAGAGTGAAGTTGTCTTGATCAATATTTTGGCCAGGTGATTATTTTATTTTCCAAATTCTTCAAGACGGCTGAAAACAGAACCATGTTTTTGAGAACTACACATTTTCTCTGTAATTGCACTTTTCAATCAATAGAATAAAAGAATGGTGTGATGGCAATAGCATCCGTCCTTCATACATATGTTTAGATAGAAATACCTGGACAATGTAAGGAATTGTTAGCATCACAAGATGGGGTCAAATTTTTAGAGACTGTCAAAAAAGAAACCCTACAATGATGTCATTCAATAGCCATTTTATTTAGCCAACTTGCCAAAAACACAAATAATAAGTACCTGATTGTAAACTGCTGCTTGATACATATACAGAGAAACCTCTACATTGTCTTTACCAGTGTGTGTTACCAGTTCAAGCACAAAATTAAGTGCCTTTATTTTATATCATCTAATAGAAGCAGGGTTAGTTTCATGAGGTTATTTTAATTAACCTTTTCAAAGTATTCCTTTGAGCCCTCAGGAGTTGGTTTTATCTGAAATACAAGAATACAGCATTTAAAAACTAGCAGTAAATCTCAACCATTGGTACAGGCTTTGAGTAGCAATGTTGAATACAAACTGTTTAAGACGCAAGATGAAAGCCTTACTGTAGGTGATTTTGGGGTCCAGCTGGCTGGGCAGACCTCTCCATGTGTTTCAACAAACTGGAAGGCCTTTACAAGACGCAATGTTTCCTCAACAGAGCGCCCCACAGGAAGGTCGTTGATGCTCATGTGTCTGATTATGCCGTTAGGATCAATGATAAACAAGCCCCTACAGAGGGAAATGTATGGTAAGAAGCTGAAGGGCTTGGGTAGGCAGGACACTAACTGGAAATCATGAGGTCATTGGTTGGCTCTAAAGCTAGTTGGATCTACGGAATAAATTATGGGCCAATAAATGAAAATCACATGGCAGATACAGGTTTTTTAAAGCATTTTGGAACAATTTCAAATTCTAATCTTGACTGTTTACCTCAGAGCTATTCCTGGACCCTCCAGCAGGACACCATAGTCTCTAGAGACCTGTTTGTTGAGATCGGCCAGCAGGGGGATCTTGATTTTACCCAGACCGCCATTCTGCAGCAAAAACAAGACAGGGCAAAGTTCAGGCAGTGAGACTAACAGTTGGCCAATGCGTTAAATAATAAAAATAACTAAGTGATCAATTGAATCTAAATAGGTGCGAAACAACCAATTACATGAACAACACAAACAGCATTATTGTGCTACAGAAATGGCTGATGCTTTAAACAGTCAGTCAGCCTCAGCAGGAGGGTGCTCTAAAGAAAAGCTAATATACACAATTAATATAGAAAATTGTAGTAATAATTTATCTGTTAACATACAGAGCATGACAAATACTGAGTGCCTTTTACCCTTGTGTGGGACTGGGGACATGAGCAACCCCAAATGTCTTAGTTGCAGGTGATCGCGTAAAACTGTTGTAGATTTTTGGCAATAGCAGAATTCATTACTGCGGGAGCAGGACTCCAGTAAAACTGTCCCACACAGACCTCTATTACAGGGCCAATGTACATTGTGCTACCTGAGAAAACCCTATTGTATATGCATGTAGTGACACAATGGTTTTACCTTTCTAGGTGTGTTGGTCCAAGCCAGGTGAGTAAAGTGAGAGTCCACAGACACACCCACCACCGCACAGTTAATATCATGGAATTCGTTGGCCTTGTCGCTGAATGAGATGATCTCAGTTGGGCAGACAAATGTACTGCAAAGAGGCAAAGAGAAAAATAATGAAAAAAAAAAAATATATATATATATATACACATTTTTCTCTTTTGTCCTCAACTTCCAGCCATCGACAGACAGCACAGCTAAGAAGCAGGCTTTATCTGTGAAAGTCAGTAGGTATATAGCAATATTCACAATAGGTAATATTATTATTACTATATTAAAACACGTTTAACCAAATTTGTGGTCATTCGACCAGTGACAGACAACTAGAAACCGAGGTGTTCAAAACTGGGGAACAACTGGAGGGGAAAAAAGAGCAAATTTACAAAATTACTTACAAATCAAGTGGATAGAAAAACAGGACCAGATATTTGCCCTTGTAGTCATCTAGACTAATATCCTTGAACTCTCCATTGTGGACAGCTGTACCCTTGAAATGCGGCGCATGCTGGGTGACCGCTGATGCCCATTTGGCAGCATCTGGGATTTGGATCAAATAACAAAAAACCCAAAATTAACAAAAATTATGTTGCCTGTCTTGCAGAAGCGCTCCATTTATTTGAGCTCATACAAACAAATGAAGGAAAATTCCACCAATATGCTTACACTAGTACTTCAGAGCAAACAAAGTCATTCAGAGTGGTCTGATGTGAAAATCCTCTTTCTAGAAACTCCCCAAGTCAGAAGTGATCCCAGTGGTGGTGTTAGGATCAGTGCTCGCATCTCGGATTAGAAACGTGTAATAACTTTTTTCTCCTCAAAGAAAGTTGTTACACTAAATGTTTACAGCTGTGTTTCCAGACACCATTTTGTGAGAAAACACTGGGGATGTACATGTGAGATGTTCTGGAGCAGGGCAAGTCATGCCTGGTCCTGGAGGGCTAGGGTATAGTTTGGCAATATTCCTGCTCGACCAAACCTGATTAAAGTCATGTGTTAATTACCAGATTTAGTGCATGTGTTTGAGAGGAGTGTACAGGCCCTCCAGGACAGGATTTAAGAAACCCTTATTCAAAACAATACAGAACTTGGAGTTATATTCTGTTTTTGCATTTGCTGCTATTTTAAAATGACATACATTGTGACCCAATGCAAAGAAGAGAAGGAGAGTTTTTTCTGGGCAATGGGAGATATCAAAACAAACCATTTTGAGGACTAATCTTGCTTCTACCTCAATTGAATCATGCTAATTAAAAAATGCTAATTCCACTGTTCTTGAAATTAAACATACGGATGGAGAAGCAGGCTTTCTGTACAGCAGGACAAGAGACAGCCTTTGCAGCTCTGATCGCTGACGCCCCATTCAGAGAGGCCAAGGTCCTTAGTCCCGTAACTGCCGTTCTTGAGGCCTGTAGATAAGGAAAAGGCATGGACTGAGCTGAGCGCCATGCAAGATTCATGGATTACCTTTCCAACAAGAAAACACACAACAATTCAAGCAACCACACGTAAAAAGTATGTACTTGTAGACCCCAGGAATGGAATAAAGGATAATAAGTCCTTCTGATGACTGGGCCTTCCAGGCTGCATGTTAACCATAGTGTCACAACTCCAGAAACTGCAGTGCACATCAGTGTTGTACCTGCTCTAATACAGCATGAAGGACCTGACAATGAGCTGGTCTGCTGTACCAGGCATGTAAAGAACAGGAGCACATGAAACGGCAAGGCTGCAAAAGGTGGACACGGGAAATGTGATGCAGACAGCCAGCTACATGTTAAGCAGCCACCAAACACCATGGATCATGTGAGCTTTATCCGCTTTGAGTTGAACAGAGCTCCATTTTAGTCTGACTGCACAGAAGGTTAACTTAGTCAACATCACCGTCTCAGCACTGCTACAGCCTTAAAGACGGAATATGAATGCAACAATACCCGAACAACAGCCAACATCACACCTTAACCTACTCCACACCATGTCGGCCGTCTAAACAAGCATGCTCGAACAACTCAAAACTCACAGAAGTCCCGAGAAGCCTCGCAAAGGTGGCTGCCATCTTGCAAGTGTTGCAAAAGATGTCGAAGTTCGAGTCGTTTCTTTGAACCGGCTCTTTTCAACCAAACGAATCGGCACAATTGAATCGAGTCGAGTTAGTTCGAAAACACTCATGACCAGCAAATATGCACTCATCGTCAACAAAATAGCTGCACACAGAGGGAATCAACCGTCAGGAACTTGATGGGAAGCTCATTTTGAGAGACACTACTTCTGTGTGTGCAGCTCAATTATTATTGCCCATATCAGTCCACTTTTATCATCATTTATTTTTCCTGGTAACCTTTATCATCCTTCCCAAAAACATTTTAACCCGACACTTCCTTTTGGGTGCCGTATAAAGAAAAACGCATTGTGTCATTTTATCACAGCGGATGCCACGTCTTTTTTCAAAAAGAAAACATTTTAAACATGTATATAGTTAAAACAAAACGTAGCTTTAACAGTTAGGTTATAAATTAAATACTCCTCTTTTAAATTCGCGTATGTTTTCTGTATAGAGAAGTTAAGAAAAGTTGGAACAGACTCGCGTGTAAACCAATGAATCGTTTAATTTGACTATTGAGTTCGAGACAAACGGTTCGCTGAACCGAATCTTAGGACGTGTCCGAAACTCTAAGGCTGTGTCTCGATGCCCTGCTGTCTGTGCTGCCTTCTTAGGTCAAGCGTTCTCCACTGTGTCAGTTCTCGTGTCGTCTGCCCTTGTTTACCGAGTCGGCACTAACACAGAGTATTATGGGATATGTAAGACGGTGACGTACACGCAGCCTTCATAAAAACTGTTAAAGTAAAACTGTTAAACAGAGGATCCTCAGCAGCATTCGTTTTAGTGTCTGACAGCCCTGCTACCTTAGAATACTGTATTAGTAGGCAGCATTAATGACGTTTGAGACACAGCCCAAATTCTCGGCTTACACGCGCGTGGGATGCACCTGCGCAGTGGGAGCGCTGTACGTCATCTGCACGTCACACGGAACTCGAGTTCGGCTGGAAACATGCGCGCGCCGCCTGATTGACCTACACTGTTTTCAGATTTGGCAGCATTCCTTTGGCACTCATGGTTTTACTGTATCATCCCTAATACTGATACTTCAGCCGATTTGTGCATTGTTTCAGGTTAACCTTTAAGAACTGTCCGCTGAGGTCGCTGGTATGGATCCCAACTTGGAATACTGGCAAAACAACGGCAAGGTGCTTCTAACACATTACAGTAGAAGGATGGTGATGATTAAATATAGGTTATTGTTATGACTTCATTACTACTTGCACGCGTCATACAGTCTGTTGCAATGTTTTCTAGTCGTTCCTCAGCAGACTTCGCCTTTGGTTCAGGCTCCTTGACCCCAGTTCCTTGCTGGCCTCGGATGTGAGTAGTTCATTCATCTCTGATCCTACATTTACTGTGTGTTCCCAGAGCCAGTTAGGGCACATGAACAGGTCTTTGTATCCCACTATGTATAGACCATGCACATGTTCTATAGAGCACTGATCCTGGAAGGGATATGCTCCTGCCCTGGTTTAGTGCTGACTTTCACTGCCATCTTTTAGAATAATGCAGCATTTTCCAAGCTTTCTTTTGGCCGTTTATTAATGTACATTCTGCACTGAGCAAAAGAAATTCCAGAGCTCCTCCAGACATTAATGTGGTGTTTCTTCAGGCTGAAATAGAAAATGCCCGCTGTCTGCTCAGGAGTGATGAGAAGCAGCAGAAGAATCAAAAGGTTGGTTAAGGATTTAGAAGAAAAAAAATTAAAATAAAAAAATAAATAAACTACCCTGGTAATATTTCTTTATGCTTTATGTCTCCAGGTTCATAATGCCTGGACACTGTCTGTGGTAAGAATCCATTGTCACATTCATCACGATGCTCATAACTGTAATGTCTTGAAGCATTCTTTGGTAAATCCTCATAGAAATCCAGCAGATTAAGGGTGCCATAGCATGGAACACTGATTTTACATTAGCATAGTACAATAAGGGCAGTTTGGTACATAGAACTGACATACTGTGAACCTCGAACACTGTCGTCTCCCCCCTCAAATAATGTAGTCTAATTCAAAGTTTTTAGTTTGCTCGGCACGTTTCACTCCAGACAGTTTCTCGAACCTTGAACAGTCCTTGAGAACCTTGAGAAGCTTCCCTCGGTGTTTGACTAAAGAGAGCGAGAGGGGGAGCAGTGTCACTTTTATTAGCTTCACAGCCTCAACAGTAGCCTGTAAGTAGGAGCCATGCTGGCTGATTTTGAAGTCAGATGAGATAACGCTAGTACAGCTAACTAACAAGTCTGACAACCCAGTTTATTACAGCAGAGCAGATAGAAGAAACCTTCAATATGATCTTTCTTTATACAGAGGTTCATTTTTCCTGTCTGTGAATCAGCCAATCAGAGCAGAGCTCATTAAATTATTCAGAGCTCACCATGAGCTCACCAGAACATGGAAAACCACTTGTTTGATTCTAGGACCAAATCATAGGGTGTAAATGTGTCCTAAACCACATCTAGACATTTTTTTGCCTTAACAGAAGTCACATACCTTTTATGTAGAACATCAGAGAGTAAAAATCCTGATTAAACACACCTTTCTGTGGCACCTTTAGTAAATACAGTTATATCTGAAATTATTGGTCAGATTATTTAGCCTTGGTTGATTTTAGATTTCTAATTTAAAACATAACTGTTTTTTTGTTTTGGGTTTTTTTGGCATACATAGTCATCGGTCCATTCTGACAGTGGAGCTGTGATCCCCCCAGTGTTTCGCCCTCAAGGTAATAAACATTATTGGATCTTAAATATACTGAATCCTGTTAATCCCACACTAGCAGCAATACAGTTGCCTTCTTTAATTTAGACATCAACAGTTTACCTGTACCTGTCACATGAGCATTCAGTACCAATTTATTTTAACTTCTTTCTCAGCTTTTCTGCCTATAGCAGTTCCCTTGGTGAGTTTTGATGCTCAGTTTATATATTTATATATTTCTCATGCTGTGTGTAACTTAAGCAGAATCTAGGTATGATATGAAACTAGATCTATATCTGAACTCTCTCTGTTTTTAAATATCTAATTCATTACTTCTCTTTTGTCATTTAGGTTGTAGCAAGTTTTTTACCTCATAAAGGAGTCAAACCTGCCCTGTTCTGGCATGTAATGTCATTTTCACAGTTTCTACATGATTGTATTTTCTCATGTTTGTCTTTTCTTGACAAAGTAACGATGTCTTTTCATGTCCACTCTGCAGTTTATTCTTCAGAGTTACTGTGCAGGGTTCAACCATGCCAACAGAAACACAACCGCCACACAGGTAACTGAGCATTTCTGCACAACAGGACCACTATGAACAACGCTTGTTAATCTCATAATTAAATTGAGTCTGATTTTCCAGAGTATGATGGTCTTGTTGAACTGTTTTGCCATTATACAATGAGTAGTCAAGGTTGTGAGCAGTCACCGATCAGTCTTTTGTATTTGTTAAGGGAAATAAAACGTCAGTGAAGCAGCCCCTGCTTATTGCCGGAGCGGTTTCATATTCAACAGTTGTAGGGGTGAGAGCTGTATTTCTTAATCTTTGTTCTTCTTACATTACGAAACCTCAGAAGTGTCTCGAGCGCTATGTTATCCTGGGTCATTTTTTTTTCTCCCCCAACATTGTGCAAATTTTTAGGCCCTTCCTCAAATTATACTCCGGCGCATGAGGATCAGCAATCCTGTAGCTCAGACATTCTGTAGATCAGTGCTGCCTATCCCTCTTTCAGGTTAGCAAAGCACTCTTCTGCACTTATTCATACACTGCAAACTGCAAAGTTGCCTGTTAACCAGAACAGATTAGTTTCTTGAAGTGAGTAAACTTGCTTAAAATGTCGAGCTAAAGTACACTATTCTTATTGTCAGTGCAGTCACATTGCCTGCCGATCTTGTTTTGAGATTATGTTGTGTGTGAGATTATGTCCATTTTGCTTATTTGTTGTAAACTGAATATATGCTTAATCTCTGAATCTCCTAATCTCCTGCAGCTATGACTAATCTATCTTCATTTTTTTTTTAGTTTTTCTGGCTGTCTTCAGCGTGATGGTGGTGAGAAGTGAGGAATCGGAGAACGGAATCCAAATCTTTGATTCTAATGGGAATTCAGTTGGCGTCTCAAAGGAGGCTGGATCCAAGGTAAGGACACTACTGATGAGAACTGAAGTAATGGCGTGCCTAATAAGGTGGGTACTTGTTGGATTTTATTTAGCCCAGTTTGCATGAGGATACTGCAGCTGTAAAAAGGCCTTGATGTCTTGTGATGCATTAAATGGAAGGTGGCGATTCAGCTAAAGCTCTTGGTGGTTAATGATAAGAAGTATATTGAAAAGGATCAGCACAAATGAGGACAGTACAAAGACAAGACATTTAATGTTTTAACTCAGTCTGTTTATTGTGCATGTATATGCTTATTCTAAATGTGATTCATGCACTATATTCCAAACTGTTGGAACAGGCTCATATTTACCACTGTGTTACATTGCTTGTCCCTTGAACAACATTCATCAGATACTGTACTAATGATGTCTTCAGATGCCACTAACACAGCTTTAACTTTAGAAGTATTTGGATCATGCTGCTGAATTTGGAATTAGTGTCTATTTACAAAAACCTAATTGAAGAAATTAATTTGCATTCCGGTTATTATGATGTCACTAGGTTTATGGAGTTGGGTTTGTATGGAGTTGGACTACTCATAGCTAGTATCTTCAGAATCAAAATACCGATATGTTTTCTCCCCCAATATTATTTCTGTAATATTGTCAGAATCTGTACCCTGACTGGCAGAAACTAATGACTGTGTAAGTTTCTAGCAGTGCTTTACTAAAGTTAGTTATTTTAGCATTCACATTTGTGGCACAACATTAAATGTAAGATGAATTCTGCAGTAGAAAGTTGTCTGAATCTGAAACAATTAGTCCATACATGTATAGACAAAATTCCTTATCACCAGAGCTGCTGAGTCTCTTTATTTTGTTGGGTAATAAATTACGCCTTTGTTGTTCAGTCATTTTCTTTTTCTTACAGGCTGTAAAGGAGACTGCCATATCTCGAGCAACCCTTTTTGGTACCACTGCAACTGTGCCCACTCTACTGCTTTACCTTCTTAGGAGGTATTACAGTCCATATTCAGTATCATGTTATGTCCTGTTGTAGCCCTGGTAACTAAATATGTTTTTTTTTTTTTTCCTCAGGGCAAAATTTGTCCAAAGGAATCCCATGATAGTTGCTCCTGTTAGACACATTAGTACTGCTATTGTCCTTGGCTTGATGATCCCGGTGTCCTTCAGTTTATTTCCACAACTTGGCAAGGCAAGTTACACAAGACGAATTGTCAAACACATGTAATACCATGTAATTAAGGATAATAGTTTTTTTTTTCATCCAATACAGTAACTTTAATTCTCAAGTTCTTTTCTGTGTTTCAGATCAAAAAACATCAAGTAGAAAAACAGTTGCAGGCTTTAACTGAAGACGGGCAATTGTTTTACCACAGGGGACTGTAACTGTCATGTCTAAACCAATACTTGTCGAGCATAGCCTAGTGACACATTTACACCAGCTGTGAAATTGACATCTCAGCGTAGACACAATCTATCTCCAACTATGCTTGCAAGTATGCTGAAAGGCTTTGGATTGAGCCTTCAGGACAGAGGAAGCTGCAGGTCATGTTGTTGTTCTTCTTATTATTACAATAAATCATCGCTTCAAACAAAGTGCTTTGGAAGTTTTGATTTAATAGTTTGTATGCTAAACAGAACAGAGTATTGTTAATGCATTAACAAAATAATGTTACTATTGCTGTTCCAATAGTGCACGTTTTTGCCTCATTCATATTGCAATTTTTAAGTGTATTTTGAAGTCTTTACATTGGGACTCAGTTTTCATAGAGTGATCTGGTGTACAAAATGCTGGGCAAAGAAAAGAACATGGCATAAAGTAATAGTGCACCTGAACATTTAATAAAAATACATACTGTGCAAGGATACATGATCATGTCTCTGAAAAGACTGTAGCAGAACAATATAATGTGCTATTTGATCAAAACAAATATAGCATGTGCGAAAGGGAGCAAGTGATAATCTATAAACACTGGATGGATTAGTGTGTGTGTGTGTGTATGCATTTAGAAACTTGTACAGTTATAGTAGTTTCCTCCTTTAGCGGACAGTTTTAAAGCATGGATCACTTGAAAATGCTTTAAAATAAGCAATTTATCATCAAAACTGTATATCCATAGAATCACTAAAGTATTTTGTTTCTTTAGGTTAATAATGCTTTTATTTATTTTAAGGCATAAAGACAACCACAAGGCTTTTCTTAGCTTTGTGCAGATCATTCATAAATTTTGGTAAACATAAATCTGAAATTAGGTCTTGATCTTCTCAGCTTTCTAATGGAATGCTATCAGAAGGTGTGTTACATATAGACTGCTATCAAAGTGCCAACTGCATTTGATTTGGTAAGTAATCAATTCACATCTATAGAAACCGTTTTTCTCTTAGTGCCTCTGGAAAAAAATAAAACAGATTTTAACAGATGGACACAGTCTTGGTCACAGAACCAGAACAGCTCTATAATACTCTTGCCTGAATGTGACTAGCACCAGCTATGCCCTAAAATCGTACACCATAAAATCTCTATAAAACTCTGTAGATACATCTTGGCAATTGTGTTAGGATCAATAAATCATGTGGCCATATCCCATTCTAGCAAAGACTCTGAGATATCTCAGTGGTTGATGGGAGGGGCTCTGATTTGTTAGATCTTAAGGAGCTGCTCAGCAGCAGCTAAGTGAAAGAGGAAGTTCTCGGTTGCTGGCGGGAAATGACGTTGCTTCAGTGACTCCAAGGTCAACTTTGCATCCTCCCCTTCCTTAGCAAGAGACACCAAGTTACTGAGGATTTCCTTGGTCTTCATTGAGATATCCTGAAAAAAAGAGAATTTTTTTTTCAATTTTGTCAGAATGTCAATAATTTAAAGATGTTCTTGCAGATGTTAAGGAGTTTACCTTGATAACTTGTACATCAGTGCGATCGCTGTCCTCTGCAGACTGGACGATAAAGTGGCCTATCTCTTTATGCAGTTTTCCCATAGCCATGGCCTCTGCACAGGGCAAAAAATTGACCAGAGTAACTATACAGTCAAGCAATTAATGGAATATGCAAAGCATTTATCCATGCAAAAATGTATAATAAGAAAATGAACATGTTGAAATATAAGGTCATCAAAAGAATAGCTGCACCGAGAAGAAAGTGATGGATTGCAGTGTTATTCGGGAAACAAGATAAAGGTTACCAGGAACAATTCAATCTGAAAAATTTAGAAAGATATGGGCAATATTTATAGAGCTACACATACAGAAGTAGTATAGCATCTGGCCGTCATGTTACCTAATGTAACATGCAAAGGTCTGTGTGCATGCAATCCTGCATCAGCTGTCTGCTGATGGTGCTGGCACTAACAGGATGACTCATTAAAGGCATCACTGCTTGCTGAATGTTCATACTCGTGGCTGTTGGGTCAGTCAGGTTTGTAAACAAGGCATGTCCTTGCTCACATTACGAGTGGCTGTGAAAGTTGAATCATGTCTCACAATGTCCAACCTACCCACCAAGTTTCATTCCTTTCGGGTAATTCCTTCAGGGTGCAACTATTTATGCAAATTGTCTTTTAATAAGAGTGCATAAACGGCTCTCCTCGCTTTCGCTTAAATTTTTTATTTTATTCAACAGAAGTAGAAGCAGACAGAAAATCTCTCACCCTTGGCATGTTGAGCTATGGTGATTTCACTGTCTGGAAGATTCACAAAAACATCGAAGAGATCTGATCTGTTGGTCACTTCAGGATCCACAAAGCCTGCAACATATCCTGAACACACACAGAACACAACACAGATAGTAATACGATGCAGGACAAGGCCATCACCCTATACAAAGCAGTGGTATCAGTTATAAACCAGTTACCACTACTGTAGCATAACAATCAGAAGGCTCCTTCTACTGACAGCTTTCAATAACATGATGTTACCATTATTTACTATGGAGTAGAAAACTGAAAACTTCATATTGATTTTGAACAAACAGTTGAAATTTACAGCTTTATCAAGGTTTTAAATAGTAAAAAAGATTTAAATAGTAATTTTACATTAGTGAATTGACTAAATTATTATAGTGACCTCTATTTATCAAATTCTGAGATACGAGTACTGTGACAATTGTAATTGCCCCATACCTGTACACATTTTGAGATTCTCAAGCTCTCCGTCTTCCAGGTGAACATATGGGTAAAGAATGGACCAGTCTTTCCGGTGCCATGTCAAGGCTGGAAGGGCTCTAATATTACACACAATACACACACAAAATTACATATACATAATATATACACACACACCAGCGTTTCCTCTATACTGGCAGAAGTCTTTTTTCCCCCCTTCCAGTCAACTATAGACAACTCATATCAACAGGACTCAAACCATAGTTCTATCTACTGACTTAGAATCATCAGGATGGGTGGTTTATTTCCAACGAGCTAAAATAAAACACATTTACAGAAGCTATACATTTACCAGTATGTGACTCCAAGCCATAAAAACCATGTTACCGACACCAGTGTCACTTCTAAAAACAATCTTGTGGCACTGCTGTGATTACCTTGTGAATTCGAGCAGAGCCTCAACCCGAGGGTGATGGATTACAATCCTTTTCTTCAACATCAGCGCTGTGTACAGAATGATGGTCTCCATCCCAAACTGAGATACAACATCTGAAACAGAGAAGAATGATTAAAAGTTTCAGAATCTAAGACCAGCAACTTCAACCCTGCACGTCAGTGCTTATGAACAAATAAAAAAATGCACAATATATAATATATACATAGTCTATAGTCCATAGTGTGTCATCACAAACTGACTGCTTCTGTGAACTTGCTTCTGTGGTAAAATTGATAAAACTTATAAATTGTAAATATTGTAAAGTTTTCACCAAATTATAGCTTTAAAATCATTATAAGTAAAAGAGAAGCCAGAGATAATAAGGCTAGTAAAAACCAAAGCTGTGCTGTAGTAAGATCTTGACATTTGACATTTTCATTCTGTAGCAGGCGATAATATTTTACCTTTTATGGAACCAGCCAAGTAGGCTTTTCTGACATCATAGTCCTTGATGAGGAAGGACCCATTCTCATCACTCTGGCAAATGCCCTTAGTAAGGACAGCAATGTAACCCTCCATCATCTTTACTGGATTGCCATGTTTGATGTACATCCTGATGAAACGCATATCACATAAAGCCTTTTAACTTAAACATATATGTACAGTACAGGAGAACATGTCACCAAGCTTAATGAAGTACAATCAATAAATTAGTAAGTTTCATACACATACATCATGTTTCAGTACAACACAGCTCACCTGCAAAGAACTCGACTGAATGCAGCATACTTCTCAGGGTTGAAATCCTTGGCTGTAATGACTATAGAAAAATGTGTAACCTTCAGGGATAAACAAATTTCAGGATTAGTGACTTTATGCCCTCAAATATAATAGGCATAATACCAGATACACTGAATGAGAATGAGGCCAATAAATAAACACTTGAATCAAAGTATGTCAAACTGTGCCTGAAAGAAAGTTATTAACTTTTGTTTGTTGTTATTCCACTGACAGAATATGTATCCCCACTACACTCAAAACTACCTTAAAAGGTTTAGAATAGGTCAGTTTTAGATTTTATGTAAGTAATTGCAGATATTTCGGATATATTTGACAACGTTATGTTGAAATCTTCAGCTGTTCAGTATTATTACCCTATAGATGCAGATTTCATTTTATGCTTTCATTTTGCAATCAACAAAAAATTTGAAACTATTTTTTCTCTATAGTGGGGAAAAAAGAATGGCTTTTTCCAGAAATCACTGTTGTTGTGCCATGAGGTACATGTTTGGTCACTTAGCAGTTCTAATAATTCTAATAATCACAATTATTTATATAACAGTTGTGGCATGCTAGTTCAATAAATATTGGCCATGTCTATCTAAATTTATCAGCATCTATTGTTCCTGGTAACCTTTATCTTCCTTCCCAATAGCACTACAATCCGACACTTCCTTCTAGGTGCAACTCGTTTTTTTGATGAACCTAATCATTATTGAGTTACATTATTGTCTATAGTCTAAAGCCAATAAACAGCATTTAGCCAGTGTCTCCTGCATGAAACTGATTTTATAATGTTTCAAATTATCTGTGAAGGTCAAAAATGTATCACAACCCACTGAACTGAGGCGTTGAGGTTCTCTAGTTTAGGCCACTGGTGCTTCTCAGTATCGAGGTACACTAAGCTGAGGAACTTACCTTCTTGAGAACAGTGGGCTCTTGGACATCCACCGTACTGATGTAGTACCATGTCCGGCAGTACTGCCCAAACACGAACGTATGCAGCACTGCACTTTCCAGTGTCAAGCAACATTTCCTCAAGAGAACTTCTCGCAGCTTGCTGCTGACAGAAGGGTAACACCAAACCCACAGTGTGTCTCCATTCACATCCTTTTCTGAGAAGAAACACATTAAGAGTTAGTCGGCCACAACAGCGCTGCTGAAGCAGCGGTTCTCAACCAGTCCTGAAGGTCACCAGACGGTTCACATTTTTGTGATGTGCAGGGTTAGAGATGTGCACTGTGTGCCAGTCCCTACACTTATCGTGCATTTAATTATCCCTAAGGGCTACTCACTGATTTAGCAACAGAGGTCAAAAATACCAAATACAGTAATAATGATTTTTCACATAATTTCTCTCTTCAACAATAACAGGATGTTTCATTCTAATTCTATTCTACAGTATGCCATTAAGACTGACATATATCTGATTGTTTGCCCTCCATTGTACATTTAAAAATAGTCTACAAAGTGAAAAGGTAGAGATAAATAGCCTGTTTGTGCTTTCTAGTAAGTGTCCAAGCAAATGAGACTCCAACACACCCACACCTTCCACAGCAGACACACCTTATGACATCACAGAAACAATAAAACCAAAATGGGCTCTTATGCAGCTTAGTTTTCTCACATAGTCCTTATGGACCGGGAAGAATGTTCATATATACCACATGAAACCGTTATTTCAAAATCAGGACTTTTCCCATGACATGGGTCAGGGCTGGGCGATAAGGCAATATCTGTATACTATTACTGTGGTAAATTACACCACAGTACAAAACATTATGCCTTCTCTGAAGGTAGCATGGAGATCATCAGTACTCATAGAACACTGACGGACTGCAGGCTTAAAAATAAAGAGAGCAAAAGTAGTCCTGTTTAACCGGTCTTAGTGCAACACAGTACACCAAATACTGGATCTGTTCAATTTTCTATAGTACTTTGGGTGGCGCTCTACTGGTTCTTCTTCCTCAGTAGACTAACTGTCTGAAAAATGCATATTGTGACATACTGCGTACCGAGAACATTTCTTGAAATACCATGGTACTACTCTTTTGCCATATCGCCTAACTCTAGCATGGGCCCTTTAACAAAAAGGGCCTCTAAAGCGTTAGTCCTGTGGTCCATCTGATTTCACACTTTCTGTTTTCCTTTCAGCTAAGTCACATGGTTGTCTAATGATCAAGTCTCTTCTGTGGTGCAGAAACCAGAAACCGTCTCAGAGCAACACTCCTATGTGCACTGCAGATGGACTCCAGGAATGAAGGCAAATCCAATATCTCTTACCAATGAGTCCCACACTCAACATTAGCTGAGTCTCAGATACAGCCATAGTCCATTCCTGATCCTTCTGATCTCCTCCGAAATTTAGCTGCACGGTCAGTGCAGGCAGGACACTGACTCAGTCCTGAACCACCAGCTTAGTGATGTGTTGGTCCGCCTGTTGGACGCTGGACTTCACCGTGCATTGCAGCAAGACCGACACGGTCCTGCAGTCAGTTCGCTGCTGGTAAAGCACACATGCGGTTCCTCTAAACTGCCTTCAGTCTCACTTCACTCCTGCAGTGTCTTGCAAATCTTTCAGCGAGAGAGTTTCTCCAGCTTCCCTGTACCGCTCAGCGACCTCCTCCGGTTCCTAACGGGCCGAACAGCAGCACCTCACTGCGTTTCAGGTCATACACTGAACTGCTGGGCGAGGTTGTCAGATGTCATTTCTCAGAAAGCAGAGTTTCTGTCTTGTTTCAGCTCCAGCATTCACCGTATAAGCCTACAACAGCCCAGCTCTACATGCAATACTTCCGGGCTGCTCTCAGCGCTTTCTCTAGCAGGGTGCCTCCTAACGTGGCGGTGGAGTTACTGTCTGACTGCAGGCTCGATCAGACAGTCTGCTCCGCTGTGAGACCGCATCACCCTGTATCCAGAGCACTTTGTCTTCAGTGTCAGACGCTGTCCACCTTCTCCATTGACTTGAGGAGGGCTTGGATAGGCATGGCTGTAGATTTGACAATGGATGGTGAAAAACTGTGATGAAAATATGAAATATGAACAGATGAAATAAAAATACATTCTGAATCAAAATGTGAATTATTAAAGTGTGAACATTTAACAGCAAATAGAAATATAAGAAATATATTATATAAACTTATTTTATAAAAAAAGACATTTTCTTTTCTAATAATTTTAGTCAACATTTTGCTGTTCTCTGCTTTCATTTTTTATTCAATTTCTTTATTTATTTTCTTTTTGCGTTACAATAAATGTTGCTAAAATAAATGTTATGGTAACAATATTGTTTATTGTAAAATACGAGGCATGATGAAGTGTAGGACATGCCATTTCCGATGTGTCACATGTGTTCCAGGAATATGTCATAGAAAGCATTACCTCCCACAGTGGAGAGTAAAGTGGCCACCCACCAGTGCTTAATGAATGTAACCAATGGTGTCTGACTAGAACAGTCCATGTGAACAGACTAGCAACTCTGGGAGAAATCACTTCCACATTCAATGCAGGAGGCCCAACACGCATATCCTGCAGGCCAGTGCAGTGTTCTTTAGCTGCCACCAGAGTGCCTCTGTTAACACCATGGCATTGGTCACACTTGGGCTCGTAAGTTAACAGGTCTCTATAGGACTGGAAATACGTGGCATGGTCCAATAATACAAAATGGTACAAAATGTTTTGGGCTTATGGTAGGTGTTGTGTGTGGCGCAAACCCCATGAAACCATGGACCACATTTGGCAACATGGCACTGTGCAGGCTGGTGGTGGTTCCATATTGGTGTGTGGTGTGTTCTCATGCCATGGGCTTGGTTCACAGGCACACCTAAACACCACATTGACTTGTGCCTGCTACGTTTCACTGCTTGGTAACTGTTCGCACCCCTTCGTTGACTTCATTTAACCCTACAATGATTGGATTTTCCAAGTATTGGCTCTAGGATGGTGGTGGTGCACGATCACCAAACATGAGCCCAATCGAGGCATTTCACTGTCATGCCTCATTTAAACTCACAGCACCTGAGCACTTTGACCAGTGTTTAACCTGACTCACAAGATAACACCTCACAACTTGATTATATGGCTTGGGAACACTAAGTATTTACATACTGCATACCTTGATTTTTGCCATCTTGGTGTATTATTATTGTATGGACACTCACTAAGGTCTTTAGTAGGAATTCCTCCTTAAATCTACACTCATTGTTTTATCAGCTCTACTTACCATATAGGTGGACTTTGTAGTTCTGCAATTTCAGACTGTAGTTCTTCTGTTTCCCTGCGTGCTTTGTTCGCCCCATTCACCCTGTTCCTCAAAGGTCAGGACCCCTACAAGACCACCGCAGAGCAGGTATTATTTGGGAGCTCATTCTCAGCACAACAGTGACACTGACGTGGTGCTGACTTGCTAGTGTGTGTTGTGCTAACCAAAATGATCAAGCCAACATTGTCCTCTGGGCAGCGCTCTGTGACCATTGGTGAATGACACAAGGATGACCAACACAAACTGTGCAGCAGCAGATGAGCTATTGTCTCTAACTTTACATCTACAAGGTGGACCAGCAAGGTAGGAGTGTCTAATACAGTGGGCAGTGAGTAACCACAATGTTTATAAACTTCAGCAGCACTGCTGTCTCTGATCTACACGTACCAGCACCACCACATCAGTGTCACTGCAGTGCTGAGAATGATCCACCACCCAAAATATACTTGCTCTGTGGTGGTCCTTACCACTGACAAACAGGGTGATGGGGGATTAACAAAGTATGCAGAGAAACAGATGGACAACAGCGTGTAAGCATAGAACTACAAACTGCTCCTTTAAGGCAAGTGCAGCTGATTAAATGGACAAGGAGCATAAATCCAAGAGTTGTTCCCAATGAAGTGTTTGTTGATGTATTTGTATAAACAGTATACCTCAGAAATGCTTAAATGAAAGAATGACCTAAACTACAAAATGGTCTTTTATTGGATTTAACAGTCTGCTATAGTTGGGTTGTTTGATTTTATTAAAAGATTTGATGAAAAAATACGAAACAAATTATACTGATCATGACCAGATGATGACAACGATGAATTAGTTTGATGATGATAATGATCCGATGCTACGTTAGAAAATTCCCTGGAGTGAATTAAACCAGTTCGTTGTGTCTTTCGGAATTACTGAGCAACGTGTTTTGAAAATGTGTGCTGTTTCGTAATGTAAGGGTGATTAATCAATCGTAGAGCTTTAGGGAGAGGTCTATATATGTGTTGAGGTCTCTAAGAGTGCGGGTTTTAATGCAGTACATACGCACACACAGATATCGTCGTCTATATTCATTTGTTAAGAAGACTTATTTTTTGAGTCAGGTTGCAGATTTACAGACTGATGAGTTTCTGCGGATCGACTGGTTAAGCCTGCAGAAATGATGGCGGACTGACGGCTACAAACTGGTTTTCTGGTCGGGCGCTGAAGTATGCTGCAATGTGTTAGCCGGTCAGTCAGGATATCAACGTCTCTACCGATTTTACAAGTGTTTCCACAAGTGTTTCGTCAAGCCACCAGGTATGTGGACGACACCCGCATTGTTTGGAATTTCCTCCGTTATCGCTTTTATAGTTCAGTTCGGCTCACTTAACCGGCTAAAGGCTACGACTAGCTTGTTTGCTAGCTTAGCTTAGCTCGGATCTAGCATTTCTAGTAAAGTCTGCTAAAAATGTTAGCTCTGAAGTCGGCGTTACTGTTATCTTTTTAAATCCTTCCCGGACCACGGTAAGTAGCTACACGATAAAAAGGCTATGTGTTAACGAATTATTTAAGGCTGGTTTACATTTTGACACAATGGTGGTGTTGCAGGATGAGAAGCTAAAGTAACGCGTTTAGTCACCGGTGTTTATGAACTCGGTTCATTAGCTCGGTTATTTGTTAGCTCAGATGCTCCTGTGTTTATCCAGTTCTAAACTTTAGTCGGGGAACTTAATCCAGCTCTCCATGTACGTGTCTTTCCAGTTACGAGTGGAGCGCTTGCGAAGAAAAAAACTTTAATGACATCGATACGAACATACATTTCCATGCACTAACGTTAGACTGGAGGCTTTAAAGACTCGGCGCGGCTGGCCTTATTCATCCGAATAAACACGCCTGTTCAGAAGTGCAGGTATGGTGTAAATAAGATCCCTTACACACAATCGGAGGGGGCTCTAGTAGAATATAAAGCACATGGTTTAAAGTTTGTGTTCATCCCGTCAAAACAGGGAAGTGGTCTGAAACCGCGTCCAGGTAACTTAAACCAGCAAGGTAGTTTTTCATACTCGGATTAGGCCAGGTCGCAGACTATGTGACGCTGCCGTCTGGATTAATGAATGATTCATTTGTTAATCACATGAGCTCTAAGACATTCTATAATCTTCGTCCACAATGTCAGCAGCTAACCAACCCAGTGTAAACCGTGTGCTGGTTGTGGATGGTTGCTGACTGGGAATGGGAACGACGCTGTGTACTGACTGAGTATGGGAATTACGTTCAGTTCAGTGTAAGTTTAGTTGAACAATAGATTTTTATAAATTCAGTTTACTTTGACTGTTCAGGACTCAGACTGGATAAGGACACAGACGTAAGTAATCCAGACAGGGAGTGTGGGCTGAAAGTTTCTGTCTGTGAACAAAGTTTTTGAGCAATTCGATAATTAATAGTAATTTCTTGTAAAATGCTCTCTTCTCGAGAACCTTACAGGGTTCGATATGTTGACAGGAACCAGACGTCTGAAAGGTCGTGAATCAGTGCTGTCGGAAACAAAGCTCCTTAACATTATATTATTACAGGAGATAAATAAATAATAAAACATTATATATGTACACACTAAATTTTTGAAAGGGCTTCAAGTAAAAAGGACCATTCATCATGAAAATTGCTCACGACGTAAAAATGATGTCTTTAGGAAATTAATAATTAAACAGACCATCTTATGTTTGTCTGATGTTTGACCGTTTTTGTCCACGTTCACCATCATTTTACAATTATCCACACAGTACATGTACAGTGTCAGAAGTCATATGTAAATTCACTGAGCGTTTTGGGTGGTGAATAAAATGGCTATATTTGCGTTGTAGACATTGTGACCCCTGGTTCCTGTCACCACAGCTGTACAAAAATTCAGGTTGGTAAGTTTATTTACAGTGCACCATTTCCCATAAAACCCATCTTAATGCCTTTTTTTTTTTTTAATCTTAAAGAATTCCCCTTTTATGTGCTGCTGCAAAGCTTCAGAGAGGCAATGCAGTGTTTTGATGTATACTACAGAAGTTGAGCTAGAATAGTACTTGTGTGTAAGCGGTTGTAAGTCGCTCTGGATAAGAGCGTCTGCTAAATGCCTTAAATGTAAATGTAAGCAAAGACTGAAGCCGGTGCATGGTAGGAGTCCATAATTCTGTAGAGTAATAGAAAGTGATCAAGAATTTTTTGTTTGTTTTTTTTAGGAGTATAAATGGCATAGTATATGGACATGCCTGTAAATTGTTATCCAGAGCTGAAAGTGATTGTTGTATTATCAGATTTTTTTTTAATTCTGTTGTATTTGCATTTATTGTTGTCATCCAACTCTGTTTGGGGGAGGTTGGGGTGGTAGGGGTGGGAGTAAAGTTTTAAAAAAAATCTCCTTTAATAAAAACTGATCTTAAATCTATTTTCTTTCTTTTAACGGTACTGTGACATCCACTAAAAATGTGCGCTTTAGCCTGAAATGGTGTTTACAACTTAACATGAAACATTTAGGAATGGTAATGTCTTCTTTTGTCAGAGCTGTTTCAAACCACAAAATGAGTGACCCAGCAGTGAAGAGGGTGGTGAATAGCATCGTTCGCTCTCCAGAAGACAAACGCGAGTACAGAGGGCTGGAGTTCACCAATGGCCTGAAAGCAATTCTTATCAGTGACCCAACCACAGACAAATCATCAGCTGCACTTGACGTCCACATAGGTAAAGGAGAAAAGCCTCTGCACCCTTTTAGGTGCAGCGGTGTCCCTAAAGGTCCTTCACTGTTTGTCATAACAGGCTTTATTTTGTGCTTCTTTTTTTTTCTCCTCTGATAGCAAGGATTATGTGCTGCTGTGTGTTGCAGCTGTGAATAAGCGCACAATTATTTTTTTTTTATTAAAGCTATACTTCTGCTCTTTAATTATATGCATAAAAGAAATTTCTTAAATATAAACACAAGTCATGTTACAAGTTTTGATATTGGACCAAAATTTGGATTTAAAGTTTTAAAATTAGTTTTGTCAGTCCCTTGTCCCTGTTTAAAAGCACCTTTCTAAAGAGCGACTCATTTATCCCTATGCCCAATGCATTAGCAGCTGTCCTCTGTCCCTGTCTGCGTTTGTAATCTCTAAGTTGCAGTGGCTGACCTACTAGTCCAGATTCTTGGTTAGCATTTGACTCCACAGGTGTGAATTTTAAATTTTACGTGATGTATTTGTCATTTCAGTTTTTATGTTGTCAGTGTGTAAGCTGATATTTATTGTTAAATTCATGTGTACTTTGAAAGAGCATCTGTTTTTAATTTGTTAAATATAAAAAGCATTGCTGTATATGTATGTGAATAATATTGAGGATCATCAGCTCAGAATTCCCTTATTGGTACATCCCTACTGCTTACAAACATAACTAAATTATTTCATACTCTCCTATGTCGAGAAGTAGGGTAGCTTCAGAAGGTTAAGAAGGTGCGGTGTGTCATGGGACATGAGTGCAGCTCAGAAGAGGATTAGCTGTAATAACGCTGTATCTTGTAGAGCTAAAGGTTGTTGTGTTATTTATTCACACTATCAAGACCTAGTTTCTTTGGCCTCTTTCTTTCCTTTTACTGCCTGACTGAAACATGGAGCTTTTTACTGTAAAGTGTAAACTTAACTAAACGAGTCTGTTACAAGTTTAAAGAAGCATAACATTTTCATTTGAAACTGTATATATAAAAGTGTGTGTGTGTATATATTTATATATATATATATATTACACATGTATGTATGTGTAATATATTCCTTTCTGTATATTTAAAAAACAAAAGTAGGCTTTTTTTTTTTAGAACTTATAAGTAAATATTAATAATTTATATAAATATTAATAATTATTATAAACATTTTTTCCTTTTGTATTTGCAGGTTCGTTGTCAGATCCTTCAAACATTTCTGGTTTGGCACATTTTTGTGAGCATATGCTGTTTTTGGGCACTGAGAAGTACCCGAAAGAGAACGAGTACAGTCAGTTCTTGAGTGAGCATGCTGGCAGCTCCAATGCTTTTACCAGCGGAGAGCACACCAACTACTACTTCGACGTGTCCCATGAGCACCTGCAAGGAGCGCTGGATAGGTAAGTGAGAGAGTCAAGAGGAGCTTCTCTGTTTCCAAACCACTTGTGGTGAATACCTTGCATTACTGTGTCATGTTTCCACAACTGCGAATCCATTTCCAAGTGTTGCCATGGGAGAGTGCTTCTGTGAAGATCGTGTGTCTTCTTTTTTTTTTAGTTGACAACCTGAGTTAGAAAAGTGTCATCTGGCAAGCATGCAATGTTTAAATGTTAAGGACCTATTGAACAAAAAGTCTCTCTAGGAGCAGCAGGTGTGAAACTGATCAACTATGAATAGAGTTTGAAGATCAGTTGTCAATTGATGATGGTGTCTGGTTACTGCCAGCATGAATTATTTTGCTCTGTGCTCTCGAAAGACAGTTTGCTATTACACTGTGTGTGTGTGTGTGTGTGTGTGTGTGTGTGTGTGTGTGTGTGTGTGTGTGTGTATGTATATATATTATATATATATATTATATACACACACACACACACACACACACACACACACACACACACACACACACAGTGGGGTGCGGAAGTTTGGGCAACCATGTTAATTTTCCTGATTTACCTTTATAAAGTATTGATTGTTTGGATAAAAAAAATCCGTTAAATATATCATATAGGGGACAAACACAGTGATATTTGAGAATTTTCCCTGTACTGGCCACACAGCCGCACAGCATGATGGAACCACCACCAAATTTTACTGTAGGTAGCAGGTGTTTTTCATGCATAACGGCCCTTGTTATGCCCAAATAACACAGCACCTTATTCCAAATGTGCTTTAGCATACCTCAAGCGGCTCTGTTTGTGATGTGGGTGGAGAAAAGGCTTCCTCTGCATCACTCTCCCATACAGCATCTCCTTGTGTAAAGTGCGCCGAATAGTTGAGCGATGCACAGTGACTCCATCAGCAGCCAGATCATGTTGTAGGTCTTTGGTGCTGGTCTGTGGGTTGACTCTGACTGTTCTCAACATCCTTTGCTTCTGTTTATTCGAGGTTTTTCTTGGTCTGCCACTTCAAGCCTTAACTTGAACTGTGCCTGTGGTCTTCCATTTTCTCACAATGTTTCTCACAGTGGAGACTGAAAGCTGAAATCTCTGAGATAGCTTTCTACATCCTTCCCCTAAACCATGACGGTGAACAGTCTTTGTTTTTAGGTCATTTGAAAGTTGTTTTGAGACTCCCAGGCTGCGACTCTTCAGAGAAGATGCAAAGAGGAGAAAAACTTACAATTGCCCCCCTTAAATACCCTTTCTCATAATTGGAGTCACCTGTGTATGGAGGTCAAGGGTCACTAAACCTACCAAACCAAATTTGAGTTCCAATAATTAGTTCTAAAGGTTTTGAAATCAATAAAATGACATCAGTGCCCAAATTTATGCACCTGCCTTTTACACTTTCTGTAAATCATATAAACTTCATTTCACTTCTCAAATATCACTGTGTTTGTCCCCTATATGATATATTTAACGGCTTTATAAAAGTAAATCAGGAAAATTAACAAGGCTATATATATATATATGGGCAGCCTTGTTAATTTTACGAAGTGTAGTCTTCTTTAAAATGTGATTATTCACAATAGACTGCTCAACAAGATAAATAAATATAAATACACTTCTCCAATCATAAAGGACTGAAATACTAGGAGTAGGGTGTACCTATTTTGAAGAAACTGCTAGGCTTTATTTATTCGTCTGCTGATAGAGGCATAAAGGTGTTTAGACCTATACACTTCACAAGGGGGTGCTCAGAATCAGTGAATGTCTTGGAACATTTCGAGTCAGGACAAAATGATAAGTTGGATTGCATTTATACATGTCTAAATGGATCTAATTTGTGTTGACCTAGGGGTAGTTATCAGCTTGGGTTGCTCATCTGTGTGATTGCATTTTACTGTCTTTGTATAGTCACTCAACAGTTTGCATGCTGTATTTGCATGGCAGTTGGGTTCTGCGTGAATTGTTCCAGCTGTTTTGCATGCGTGTTAAAGACCAGATGTTACCAGCTAAATTGGGCAACACAATCTGAACTTTGCTTTGTATTTGTTTGTTTGTTTTGTTTTTGCTTGATTTAGGGACCACAGTAAAGCTACTTCATCATGTAATGATGTTTTGTTTGTCCTACCAGGTGGTGTCCAATTTGACTGATATTTTGTTGTTGCCATTTTGGACTCTAAATAATCCTGGTTAAATATTTTGCTTCGTTGGGCTTGTTTTTTTGCAGGAGTGTACACCAGTCAGGCTTGACATTATGACAATTTCAATGTATCTACACTTTTTATCAATTTCATCAGCTCCACTTACCACATAGGTGTAGTTCATACACACTGTAATTCATAATCCACAAAGTATGCACAGAAACAGATGGACTGGTGTGTGTAATTGTAGAACTACAAGGTGCACCTATGTGGTAAGTGGAGCTGAAAAAATGAATTAAAAAGTGTAGATACATTGAGATCGTCATATTGTTATGCCTGATTGGTGTGATGAGTGACTTAAATCAGTAGTAGTAGTGCATTGGTAGAGTTTAAAAGCTTGTAGTGTAAAAATGTAATAGTTTTGTTCACTGTAATTTGTTCTCTTTGTAGATTTGCACAGTTCTTCCTGTGTCCTCTGTTTGATGAGAGCTGTAAGGACCGTGAAGTAAATGCTGTGGACTCTGAGCATGAGAAGAATCTGATGAATGATGCCTGGAGACTGTTTCAGCTGGAGAAGGCCACCGGGAACCCTGATCACCCCTTCAGCAAATTTGGAACAGGTGCCTGCTTTTGTCTTGTCTATTAGAAGAACCTTCAATGCACATTTGAAAACGTGAGCTTTTCCTCATCCCTGAGTCTGAGGTATACCTGCTTTGCTTGAATCATCACTGAGCTCAAACAATTGCTTCCTATTGATCATGCTGTATAGTGTATGTGATGTGCTCAGTCCGTGATAAGGAAATGTAGACTCAATAAGTTGAGCACACCCAACTACAACTAGAGAGCAAATTACCCTAGAAAACTCTGAAGGCAAATTTTATATATATATATATATAAGTATGGCTGAGATGTGCTTTCAGTCCTGTACTGTGTCCTGGAGACCAGACCTAGGCCAGGCAATCCCTTTTTTGTGACTCTCGGATATGCCATAGCTTAGCAGAGTGTCTTGAGAGCTGTGTGTCCTTTTATGTTCAGTAAAGGCCACTGAAATGCTAAAATAACATGCGCTAGGGAATAATGTCCAGAGCAATTTAGTCTGATTTGCTCCATAAGATTTATTGGAGCCCAAAATAGCCAGTTGGCGGCAGTCTTGAGTTATATAAGTCTTACCTGGTCTAAGAATAACCTTGCTCAGGTCGACTACAATGGCCTTAATGAAAACCAGTGACGTTCTGGACTGATCCGAGGTCAGGGTAAGACTAAGAATGCACAAGTCCTTCCAGCTGGCAAATGTGAGAAATGGAGCTTATGTCTGATGTCCAGATGCTCTTTGTTTTTCTAACGTGTCAACAGAGGTGAAAGAGCTCCCCACGCTGCCTACAATCTTACAATCTTGCCTCTGCAGAATACAGTCGTCAGTGCTGGGTCTTAAAGAAATATTTTGTCTTGTAGGTAATAAATTGACCTTGGAGACTAGACCGTCACAAGATGGTATTGACATTCGTCAGGAGCTGCTGAAATTCCACTCTACGTTTTATTCATCAAACCTGATGGGACTTTGTGTTCTGGGTAGAGGTAAGCTATTTACACACACGCCTACCCTACTGCAGTCCATTATGCTTGAATATGTTACATTTCATTCCACCCTTCACACAGATTTGTTTTGATCCTCGTGGCAAGATTCTTATTCCATGCTTTGGTTCATATGCAAATTGCTCATATAGCTCACACTTGAGGACATTTGTTTGGCTTGGCACTTTCAAGCACTCCATTTGAAATGCCTTTGGCAAATTTCCCGCTATAGACGTTCGCCAATGAGTCCCTCCACTGGACAGAAGCTGTTTGTAAACATTTTCTTTCTGTCCTGGCCTCATTGGTGTGGAAAAGTAGCTTTCTGAAAGCTGCTTTCTGAAAATCTTTCTCCTGTTTTTCCACCCCCCTCTTGAGCCATGCTGTTTCACACTTAAACAGGTTTCAAAACCAAGCAGTCCCCTGAAATCTTCTAGAGTACACTTTAATGAGTTTGTGCACATGTTGCCCTTAAAGTGATCTCTGTCTCTCTGTGATGTTGCTTTTCCGTTGTTTTAATGTTACATGTTCCTCTGGGCAGATGAGAGGGCCGTTTGGCACCTGTTTTTACAATAGCATGACCTTATAGTGAATGACTTTCACAGCTCTTTTGTACAAAGAGCCAGTACAACATTTATTTTGTGCTTTTGCCAATAAAAAGCAAAAACCTGCGTCCAGGCGGAGTACTTTTATTATTTTTTTTGCTGTGGGACTCATGGGTCTCTTCTTAGGGTTTTGGAACACTTTGGGTGCATGAAAAACAGGAAGATAGAAAATGTGTGTAATTGTGGACATAGGTTTACATGTTCTCATGAGTTTTTTTTTTTTTTTTTTCCCTTTTTTATTTTATTAGAATCTCTGGATGAGTTGACTTCAATGGTTGTAAAGCTTTTTGGAGAAGTTGAGAACAAATCGGTGCCTATCCCAGAGTTCCCTGTACATCCTTTCCAGGAGGAGCATCTTAGGGTGAGACTTAAATCAGGACATAATGAATATTACAGCACCACATTTAGCCTCAACCAGTGAATTCCCATGAAAGCAATGTATTATTACTTATTGAAGGGGGAGAAATTTTTTTTTCTCATGTATGTGTGTCCTCTTATCTTTCTACAGCAATTTTACAAGGTCGTACCCATTAAGGACATCAGGAACCTGTATGTGACCTTCCCAATTCCAGACCTGCAGAAATATTACAAGTCAAACCCTGGCCATTATCTGGGCCACCTGATTGGACATGAGGGTCCAGGCAGCTTGCTGTCGGAATTGAAAGCTAAAGGTCAGAGCATGTTTGTGTAGAATTGTGAACATTTCACTTTTAGAATTACAGCAATTGGTCTTCTCATTACCTAAATGCTTATGGTTTGGTAAAAAGAAGAGGTAATGCCACACAGTGGTTTACGTTCTCCTGTCACAACTTCAAAGTGGTTTCTTTTTTTAAAATATATGGTTTAAATATACATTTTTTGCACGTTATGTTTTTATTTACAGTTTTGTTTCTGTAGGTGTAATTTATCTGTTAATGACGAGTATCTCTGTTTCAGGCTGGGTTAACACTTTAGTTGGAGGTCAGAAAGAAGGAGCCAGAGGATTCATGTTCTTTATTATCAATGTGGATTTAACAGAAGAAGGACTATGTAAGCACCACTGGAGAACATTTAAGTGGTTATTGATCTGTATTGTTCTGTTTCTGTTTAAATGAATCGTCTCTGTATTATCAGGTTTATATGGTTTTGAACTGTTTGAAACAATGTTTTGCTTATGCTTGAACTCGATAGTGATTCGATAGTTTGTTTTTCTTTTTCCAGTACATGTAGACGACATCATCTTTCACATGTTTCAGTATATTCAGAAGCTACGTACAGAGGGCCCTCAGGAGTGGGTCTTCCAGGAATGTAAGGTAAGCCAACAATCTGCCGTTTGATGTTGTAAGTTTATTATAACATATGCTGTAGTGCTGGGCGATTTTTACGATTAATTCGGTTAATTCGAATTACAGTTTAAACGCGATTTTGAAAATGGTGTAATCGAGATTTTACATCTTTACATAGACATTTTATCTTTTTAATCAAAAATATTCGAAAAACGCAAATACTCATTTCTGAAGTGATACGAATGCAAAAATAAGCCTTCGTACCTTGGTTACCGGCGCGTCCCACAGACCAACGCGCGCACATTTTCAAAACACAGCAGCAAGCCAAAATGGATGCAGCCAGCACTTCGCCGAGGACTGAGCTTGTACCAAAAAAAGGTGGACATGTCACTTCAGTGGTATAGAATTGGTACGGTTTTGAGAAGTCAGATGTTGAACAAAACAATGTAATGTGTAGACTGTGCCGAAAGTCTGTTGACACCAAAAGTAGCAGCACAACAAATTTATTCCAGCACTTAGGACACAAACAGCCTGTGGAATGGGAGCAGTGCCAGAAACAACGGCATGAAGCAGCCGGCTGCTCTTCGACTCCCAATGCTCCCACTGCTAAAGACAGCTAACGTTAGCGGCTTCATTTTCCAGTGCTGCCCCGTATGACAAAAGTAGTGACCGCTGGAAAGCAATAACGGAGGCGGTGGCTTTTCATATCGCAAAAGACATGATACCCATTTACTCTGTCCAGAAAGAGGGGTTCATTAGGTTGCTGCGAACACTTGATCCCAGGTACGAACTGCCTAGCCGCAAGCATTTTGCGGAGATAGCGTTGCCTTGGCTGTATACGGCTACATGTGAAAGACAAGCCTGTATTACTACCGATAGTGGAACTAACATGATCAAAGCTGTGAAGCTGAATGAGTGGAGCTATCTCCAGTGATTTGGACACCGACTCCACAATGCCATTGGTAAGTTTTATGGCATGTTTTTATTTTCTGGTATTCAGACATAAATAGGGATGCACCAGGTATTTGACAGCCGAAATTATTTGGCTGAAAATAGCAAAATAGCACTTTTGGTGTTCGGCTGAATAAGTGAAAAAACAGAATAATTCATTTTTTCACGATTTTTACTGTTATATCAAAAGAAAGACAGTACATTCTGCACACACAAGTACAACATACAATATGAAAACTTTATTTAGGATACATAACAAATATGTTTGTGTAAATTGCACTCACACGTGACTTGAGTAGCACTGCTGTGTTGAGGTACATTTATAACAGAATGATACTGCTTAAATAAATTTATGATGGCACTGCTTAGGCAAATTTATTGTGTTTTTGGTATGTCTGCTGGGATATTGAAAATGTTAAGTGTTAAATATGTTAAATATTTCTGTTGTAGCTTTGTAGTTTTCTTTAAAAAGCAACACAAATGTTTTGGCTATTTAATTAAATAATTTAGTGTTGAGCAAAAATGGCAAATTTAATGAAAACCTTTGAAAAATGTACGTTCAGTTGCGGTTTTGGCCAAGGACTTTCATTTTGGTGCATCCCTAGACAATTTTCACAGCTACCTTTTTACTTTTTTTTTTTTCTCCCTTTTTAACAGAAAATGTTAAACAGATGGAGGTGGATTGTTAAAAATAGCTAAATTATATATTTTTATATATACTGGTTTATGTTCTACATTTGCATTCCTCAAAAATAAATGTAAAAGAAAAGTTTGAGTTCTAGATGGTGGTGTTTTTCTATTTTGGCACATGTACATTTTCCATTTAAATAAAAAATAAAGGAATTAAACTTAATTTTTTTCATTGTTATACAAGAACTAAAAAAATCGAAATCGTAATCGAGAATCGGTCATAAATGTGAAAAAAAATCTAGATTTTTTTTATTCCCCCAATATCGCCCAGCCCTAATATGCTGCGGATTATTTTAGAATCACCCAGGAGCATTGCTATAGACATGTATCTCGATATGGACATTCAAGTCTTACACCATGTCATAAGTACATGATGTTGCTGTACTGCACTGACTATTGGTAATCAGGTATGAAAATACATAAGAGTGCATGTGGGTGGGAAAGGGTGTGACTTCTCTACAGCCATCAACAAAAAGTTGGTTTATGCTGATTAGTTGGGCCTTCTGAATAGTTAAGCACGCTGTCAGTGGCTTCTACATATGAGGTTTTTTTTTTAGAAATATGAAAAAAACAAAAAAAAGCATTAAGAATGAAAATGTTAAATGGAGGAAATACAGAATGTTGCATTGATCCTTTTGGTTTTATCTTGGCAGGATTTGAACACGGTAGCCTTCAGGTTCAAGGATAAGGAACGTCCTCGTGGATACACCTCTAAAGTGGCAGGACTGCTGCATGTAGGTTCTCTTCCCTCAGTCTTGAAAGGTCGTCACCATGACTACCTGTGCTTATCTAGTCAGTTACTGATGTCGCTGCCTGCAGATTGAAGAGATGTTCTTTGTTGGGGATCTGTACAGGTGACGGGTTGTGACCAGTGAATCAACAACTCCGATTGGGGCTAAGTTAATTGCAACCTCTGGTTGTGTGGTTATGTCAATGCTTTGGGCAACCAAAATACCTGGGCTTTATTATGCCTTTAGGAAAGCTGCGCTCAGTATATGAATTTTCACTGAAGGCACATCCAGCAGTAAATTGTGAAATAACCTTGCCTTCTATTAAGCTTTGCTGGATAATGTTTTTAGCGATTAGTCTATACCAACACCTGCAAATGTTAGAAGGCTTGGATTGTGTCGTGTCAGTCAGGTGCGGTATTTAAATTATCAGGCCACTGCCTAATCAGTGTTTTTAAAGCAGCCTTTTGTCATATTACTTGTATTTGTTTACACAAACTTTGCTAGATGTGTTATTGTAACAGTCAGGTTTCATATTATGCACTTTTATTTACCCTTCGTCACAACATTTCTCAGTGCTTGTCAAAATTGCCGTGCTTCCCTTCTAGTATTATCCACTGGAGGAGGTTCTTGCAGCAGAGTACATGTTGGAGGATTTCAGACCAGACCTTATAGAGATGGTTCTGGACAAGCTGAGACCAGAGAATGTCAGGTCAGTCAAATATGTGCTTACACACTGTCTTAAACTGCCTTATGATTATCTTAATATTTTTCTTAACTCTGAGTCACCCACTTTTTCTTCTCCCCCCCCTTCACTAAGCAAATGTAAGCACCCCCTGCACCTCACCACAGCAAAACCTGAAATGATTTGCTTCCATTTCAGCTGTACCCCATTGTTGCCTAAAATTTTGGCTCCACTTTTGGAATCGCACAGTATACGTGAAACTGTCTTAGAATCTCTGAAATATTTTCTGGACACGTCATGACCTGACCATGGGTCAGACAAAATTATTTCTGCCTTCTAGGGGCGATTGGCTTTGCCCAGACTTGAATAAATGACTTGCTTCTCTTCAAAGAAGCATCTTCATGTTTGAACTCTTTCACTCTGAATATCAGAATGCTCTTTGGCAGGGGTCTTGCTGCTTAGGGTGAAACAGAACTGTGAATGGCTACTACCTTATCATCTGGTTGGTGTCTGTCTGTCTCTCTCTGTCTGTCTGTCTTTCTCTCTTTTTCTGTCTTTCTCTTTGGAAAAGAATCACCTCTTCTCCTCCAAATGCTTTTCAATGTGAGAGAGCCTTGTGTATTTGGTTTCCTCTGTTTAAAAAAAAAAAAAAAAAAAAAAAGGATTGCTCCACCCCCATCTATTGGGGCCTGCAGTGCAGATAATAGCATTTGTAAGTAACATCAAAACTACCTGTACATTTTCACACCTCTCTGAGTAAGTGACTCATCACAGGCTTGTTTTTATTTATTTATTTATTTTTTGAAGCCGGAGTCTATTGCACAGTTCCTTGCATCATCTTTCTGCACACTTTTTTGCAAAGTGGCAGATGAGGGGTTTATCCTTATGCAGTATTGGAAAATAATGAAACAGTTATTGACAAGGCTCGTACCTTGATTATGATCCTTTGATAGGCTACTTGCACTCAAAGTGATGAGCATAGCTGATATAGACTTGTGGGCAATATTGCTGCTCTCCTTGTGGACAGCTACATCATGTTAAACCAATAAGAGTGCTTGTGCAAGACTGAACAATGCCTACCTCTGTAATATGGTTAAAGTGATGTGGCTATGGGTAAGAGCATCTGCAGATGTAATGTATTGACCTTTTTGGGGGTGGCGCTAGGGGTGCTGGGAGACAAAATGTGACGTAGGAGATACCACACATGTTTGGTAATTAAAAACATAACCTGTCTTTATGCATACTCCATCCTTGCAACCATCTCAGCCATTCAAAAGCACAGATTGTAATGATTACCAGATTGGTGTATCCATCCACTTATGACATCTGGAGCACATCTCTTTCAGTGTCGATTTCAAGTTTGTGAAGGAAGCACAGTGTCTTGGAGTTTAGTTCCTAGGCAGAAGCTGATAAAGTAAACTTCTCTGGAAATTCACTTAAGTGGATCGGCTGACTGCCGCGCAGGTATAAATGACTGGTCCAGGCCACTGAATTCGTTTAGCAGCCTTATTCACCGAAAGCTGATCTAGTTTATGATTTGCTGCCCAAGTCTTGTGAAAGTAGTGCAGCGGAGGAAATGCATGCTAATAGGCGTGGGACCAGCAGCCTAGCAGGTCATATGGTCCCACTTAATCACCACACCCTTTTCAGCTTTGCAAGATCAAGTTCTGGTGCAGTTGGTGCTTGGGCTTAGCGTATATTCACTCAGACTCTTGACTGCTGACTATTTTAGGCTTTGTTATGCAATTGATTGATGCTGGTGACTCAGAATAGCAGATCATTGTTCTGAAAGTCCTCCATCGATCAGAGAGCCCAGATTGCTCAGGTGCATTTCTGTCCAGATACAGAACATCGATCCCCGTTCTGGTGCACCAGATTGAAGGTTCATTAGAAACTCAAGCTCTACGCATATAATATAATCATCTTCATTCTGAAAGCAATTTACTATAGAGCAGATTAACTAAAAGAAGAATTTCTACTGTCTGGCTTTCCCTAGAGAGGCTGTGCAGGATGGGATATGTCGGTGTCTGTAAACTGAGAGTGGTCCGATTGTAGTACAGTTATTGATGCCGGTCTATTCTTGTTTCTCTGCAGGGTCGCTGTCGTCTCCAAGTCATTTGAAGGACAGACTGACAAGAAAGAGGAGTGGTATGGAACACAATACAAACAAGAGTCTCTCTCTGCTGAAGTCATCAAGGTGAGCGTTTTTTCCTCTTCAGCTGCAAGGCTGTCCTGCCTCTTTTTCTGTGGCACTGGCTTGTCAAGCTATGAGGCATATCCAAACTTCATCAACTCTCTCAATGTTTTTATAAATTATCATTTATTTGTAGCAACTTTTACATATTTTGCAGCTGAAAGTGGTTATTAATTAAATGTAAAATGCTTTCTTTGTACATAAAATTTTGTAGTGATAATTTTGGATAAAAAAAATGTGAGGATGCTATAAACCCTATATGCTATAAACCCAAAACAATAATATGGTAAAATGTAAATAAAAACGTGAGACCGTTATATCCAGACTATCTTTACTGATGTTTGTATTATAGCAAACTATATACAATCTTTGCTAATTAGAAATTGGGACAGGGTCAGTGTAAGACGAAGACTGTGGAATAAGCACAAATGCCCATTTTGGATTTTCAACAGGTGAATAGATAATGTGGTGACCTGAGCATTCTCACAAGGCTCAGTGACACGGAAAGATATATTGAAGTTTACTACTTTGCAGAAAACTGTGAGCAAACAATCTAAGAACAATGGGTCTCTAGTGCCTGTCGGTCTTTTTATGGAATGTAATTATTCTGTTGCTGATGTCTATTAAAATTATCATAAACACAATACTGGACGCAAACAATGTACAATATGTTGAACCAACATCATCAAATGTCCAACAACTCCAAACAAGTTCAAAACAAAAGGAAGGGCAGATTTTGCGTAATCTAGTGGAGTTAGATATTTTGAGTTTGTAAGGTAGTGTAGTTAAAGTAAAAAGCCCCCCAAGGTTGAAATGCTTCACTAAAAATACACAAACGAATTTTGCTTATTTAGAGAAACTAATTACATTTATTTTGTCACTGTTCACTACTGAACATAACGCATGGGTTTGGGAATATTTTGGGGAAAACTGGATTGTGCCTTCCAGAGTTTAGAAACCTAGAAAAAAAGAAAAAGAAAATGCACCAGAAAGCCACACCACTTTGTATCTTCTGGCTGGATAAAGCATTTAAATACTCCATAGTGCATTTGACCCTCTTCACTTGTTTGTACAGTCTGGTGAAGATGACAACTATATGTTAAACTGCTGTTAACAATTCTGTTTCAGAAATGGCATAATGCTGACCTGAACGGCAAGTTCAAACTCCCCATGAAGAACGAGTTCATCCCTACCAACTTTGAGATTTATCCTCTGGAGAAGGACTCCCCGTCCTATCCCGCCTTGATCAAGGTATGTCTTTATAAGAAGTGCTACGTTGAACCACTGTTATGATAAACAAGTTTTCTTCTGGCGTGCACATTTGATCAAAGTCAGAACTGATGGGGCTGTCTAAAGTGATCTGTGCTTGAAGCAGTCATGTAACTAGCTGAAACTTTCTTGAGCCACTGCACTCTTGACTTTAATTTAAACTCTCAGTTAATGCTTTTAAATGACTTCAAATGTAGCTGAGAAGTGTTGAGTGAAATCCTGTGTTTTTGTTTTTCTGTGCGGAATGCAAATGACACTGAACACTTATCGTTCTGTAGGACACAGCGATGAGTAAAGTGTGGTTCAAGCAGGACGACAAATTCTTCCTGCCCAAAGCTTGCCTGAACTTTGAATTCTTCAGGTAAGCTTTCACAATGGATATCACATGGTTTTCAACCTTTAGACGTCATTTATTCATAGACTTCATTTAACTGATTTGGACATGGAGATTTACTGGGTTTTTTTCCATTTTTCGTGTCTTTCTTGCCTTTTGCTACCCTGCTGAAAGCAGCGTTTTCAGTCATTTGTGAAGGGAGGACAGCTGTGTTGGTTCTGATTATGCGGCATGCAAATTATCCAGTTAATATTTTGTGTTCAGCTTTATGACAGAGGTGGCTGCAACAATCTTTCTTCTACAGGCATCCTCAGAATACAGGGGTGGGAGTTATTTAAATATATGTATATCTGAACCCACACTGACATTTGTTGATTATACAAATAAACCATTAAAGTAAGTGAATTTTAATAGTTTGTTACTTTTAAAATATGAACCGTGAAAAAGGTTTGTGGAAGGTTCATGGAAATTGCCCCATGGGCCACTGATCACGTTCACCAGTGACATTGTTTATTTAAAAAGTATATATTCTGTTCTTGTTGGTATTTGTTAAAATGAAACTAATTGGAAATCGTTAAAACAGGACAAAATATACCTGGGTGAACATCAGTGTTTTTGAAATTACTCACTTGATTATATTGTATTTATGTATTGTCACATAAACTTCAGATAAAGCCCAAATATGTGTAAAACTAAATAGTTTGGGTTGTTCACTGTGGTTGTCTCCACAGCCCCTTTGCTTACGTGGACCCGTTGCACTGTAACATGGCCTATTTGTACCTTGAGCTCCTCAAGGACTCCCTCAACGAGTATGCATATGCAGCCGAACTAGCTGGCTTGAACTATGACCTCCAAAATACCATCTATGGGATGTATGTAAGTATCTGAATTATTCTTGTCGCTGTCATTCTGCATCATCCCACCCAAGTGGTCCCCCACCTCCACTCCTTTGCCCAGCACTCTGAATTTAATGTAGTCCGCTTCCTGCGCACTCCTGGCAAAGATGCATCCCAAAGGGTAGATAATGGTTTACATGCTATGGATTTGTCTTGTGTCCAATATTCCGCCCGAACAGCACTTGTGGTGATCATTAAAGCCAACCCCCTCTTTCATTGACCTCTTACCGTCTATTGTTAGTTATTGCTGCATTAGCCCTTGTTGGCCTGCCAGTGTTGAGGCTGCATATACATACTCTTTTTATTTATTATTTTTTTTTTTAGTTGTTTTCTGTCTCTCCCTTACTCTGTTCTTTTTGTTCCTTTCCATCCGTCCTTAATGCTATCTCATTTGACTGTTAAGTTATCCCACCATACAACTTTTGTTTTTCCCCCTTTCCTGTTTTTGTTTGGTAGTCGCTACCTATATGCAGACCCCCTCCACTGCAACATGACCTACCTGTTTCTCAGATTGTTGAAGGATGATTTAAAAGAGTATACATATGCAGCCCGGCTGGCAGGGCTGAGCTATGGTATAGCCTCAGCAATGAATGCCATAATCGTAAGTATGGCACTTTTTAACTGTCCCATTCCCCTTTCTGGGTGGAGGCAGGCACAGAGTGCTTGAGGCTTAAGAGTGTGCTGGATTGGCTTGTTTTACAACTTCTCTTATGTCTGTCTGTCTTTTAACAATACAAAAATGGTAAGGTCTGATTCACCCTTGTGCACAAGTTAAGATGTCCAGCTCTGCTCAATGAGGTTGCTGCTTTGCTCATAAGCTTTTGTTTTTGTTTGTTTATCATGGCCTGATGCATAATGATGGGTGTTGGTGTGTAAAAACAATCTAACAAATACTGACAGTTGGGCATTACTTATTTTATAGAGATACATCCACCAGTAACTAGACCAACCATTTATTTGGTTGATGTCTTACAAACCAATTTCATAAAAAGTTGACGTTAGGAAAACTGTAAATAAATTTTCACATGAGTATGATGGGTATTCAACTTTGCAAGAGGGAGACATAGCGTATGTATTTATAAATCCTTCATGGACATATGGGCTATCCATGCCAATGGCGCCAACACAACCGCATGTCTCATGCTGGTTTTTCTTGTCCGTGATGTGGACAAAAGGTTTTATTACCAGGATAAGATTCTGAATAAGGTAATGTTCAGTATATCACAGGTGGTGGTAAGTTTTTAGAGCATGGTGGGTGTGCCTATAAAATGGTAATTGATCTTCTATTACTTGTCACACTGACGTGAGCCACTAATTGAAGGGTGTATGAAGTTGATGGTTGTTTCTTTGTGTAGACAGGTGTTGGGGATGCACTTATGAACATTCTGGGCTGAAATTTCCATGGGTATTTTAGCATCATTCCTGGGATTGGGAGGTTTTGCTTTGTCTGCCAGAATTATAATGTCTTGATTATACATTACCATGGTAGTTTTCTAAGCATTGTAGGGTCCCAGTATGAAGGTGCATTCCTAATTGACTTGTCACACTAACATACTCTAACTCTGAACGTTTCAAATGCCCATGCAAACTTGTTAAATAAAACTGCAGCTGTGCTCTGTAAATGTCATTTAGTGCCATTCAGTGTTTCTGCCTGTGAAAGCATAGCTTCACAGTTTTACGGTTGCGAGGCAGTTTTGTATTAAACAGTTTTGGATTTATTTACCGTTGGTAAAAAGTTTGGAGTTTGGAGTTATTCGATAAAGAAGAGTTCCTCTTATTTGTTAATTAGACAGACACTTCAGTGCAGGTGAGGAGGGGAGTTAAAGTGAATGGATGCCCAAAACCCTCACACACAACTTCAGGCATCCTAAAGTTTTGATATACTGTCTTGTTTCTTTTTGGCTTCTAAATACTCATTGCGTGTTGGTGTAGGGAGCTTGACCTGCTATCCCTCAGGAGTTGTTTGAGGCTCTTTCAGTAAAGCTTATCCCCCACTGTGTCTGTGTGAGCAAGTATACTCTCAGGGTGGTTTATGTTTTGCTATTTTGAGCCTGTAGTAGAATGAGGATTGGGAGACTGTCAGGAGTCGTACTAGTTTTAGATCAACACTTGCAGTGTTCATCCCTGAGGGCCCGGCTGAGATCTGCCCATTTTACTCTACACACCTAAACACCTTATTTTGGTCTCTAACTTCTTTGTTGATGCACTGACTCCTTGTTTCCCTCTTAGCTCTCCGTTAAGGGCTATAATGACAAACAGCACATCCTACTCAAAAAGATCATCGAGAAGATGGCCACGTTTGAAATCGATGAAAAACGCTTTGACATCATCAAGGAAGCGGTGAGCAGCATACAAACACACTGTCTCTTTTCTTTCTCACTCTGAGCTGGTGTCTCAGACGTTCAGCATAGCTTAACCCGAGAAACTGACTACACATTGCCATGCCTGATATTTTCCCCATTTAAGAAGCACTGGTGTCGCCGTGTGAAAAGTATGACACTATGGTTTTTGGTGTGATCCTTGAGTACCCCTCGCTTCCCTCCTTCCCCCCACTTCTGTTTTTGCCCACATCTGCCTACCTCAATCAGACATCATGCACATATGTCATGGTTTTGTACAATTTATGCCAAGAAACATTTTTCCGTGGGACTTGCTATTGCTGTTTTCTTTCCCTAGCCCTACAATAGAGTTGTATACGTTTATAAGTTTAGAGAAGATCCTGCACCATTTAATTAAATTCTTAGGCTGTTTCAGAGGGTGGACACAGAGTAAGAGTTAGACTTGAAGCTGAAGGTCTTATACTCTGTTTTAGATTTGTCCTCTGATCTTTTTAACCCCTTTGGAGGAGTGCTTTATTAGGATTTGCAAAGTGTGTCTTTTGACAGAGGCACTTTGGCAAACATGCATAATCTGAAATGAGTCAATGCTCTTGAATCAGAACTCTTGTTTTGGCAGAAAGTTAAATATTTCATAGCAGTGTGTATTTTAAAGTTGTAGTTGCAGCAGTTTGATGGAATCTTATTTGATCTGTTTGCAGTATATGAGATCGCTGAATAATTTTCGAGCAGAGCAGCCTCACCAGCATGCCATGTACTACCTGCGTCTACTCATGACTGAGGTAGCCTGGACCAAAGACGAGCTCAAGGAAGCCCTGGATGGTGAGAAATATTCATACTCAAACATTTTACTTATCTGCTGAGACTGAATTGATGGTGTAAATGTTGAGTTAAAGGGGAATTCCATTTGTGTTAAGTTTCAGCGTAAGTGATTGAGGCAAATTAATTAAGTGGAGCATCATGACATGCTTTGTTCTAGAGAAACTAGAGAATTAGATTTCTTTACAGTGCTGGTAAAGGTGGACTAGTTGTTGCAATGACTACCACGCAGATACAGCCATTTTATTTATTGTGCAATATGGCGGTCTTCATTTTGTTATCTCTGGGGTCTAATTTGCTATACAACACCTCTGCACTGTTAATTATTTTTTTAGAATTATGTTTTAAGCATCGTTGTGCTTTTTACAGAAACATTTACAGGCTTTAAACTCGGGACACCTGACATGGGGGTGGGTGCTGGATACACCCTAAACAGGTTCAACATTTAGAAGAATCAGTGCAATTCCCCTTTACAGCTAAAAAGGTTTTCTTTTATTATTAAGCAATTAAGTATTTTTGGGGGGTATTTTTTGCAAGTTCTTTAGATTTTTTCCCTTATTTAATTCAGGAGCATTGCAGGGTGGTTGCTATCACGAGATGCCATATTGTTTGCTTCTACAATCTGTGATTCTGATTGTTTTGCTCCTCTTTCGTCTTTAACTGTCCTATGCAATAAATGCTTCCCTCCTATTTGGCTGCATGTTAGGACCAGATTTTCTGTTTTGTTTCTGTCCTTCCGTCTTTCCATGTCTCTCAGTCTTGCATTTAGTATTTTTAATATTCCTTCATTGCTTCTTCTTTTCTTCTTTTTTTTTTTTTGCTTTCTTTTTGCACTCTTCCTCTCTTGATAGTTTATCCCGTGCTACCTCTGTCATTCTGCTCTCTGTGAATCTGGGTCAGACGCTCTGTGAATTTAGAGTGGCCATTCCTTGCAGCATGTGTGTGCATACACCGTTGTAAATTATTGCATGCGAAGAGAGTTCTGTCTTTTGATTGGTGTTAAAGTTGTGGTTGTTTTTGGGGTGTTGACAGTCTGCGCCACTGCGTTGTCTTGATAAAGGCTGTGAATACTTCAGTGCTTGATTATTTACGTCCAAATCCATTTCAGATGTCACCCTGCCCCGCCTCAAGGCCTTTATACCTCAGCTGTTGTCACGGTTACACATTGAGGCGCTGCTGCATGGCAACATCACCAAACAGGTTCGTTTTAATGTGGTTGAAGGTTGATTGTGAGTGAGAGAGAGAGAGAGTGAGTGAGCGAGCATAAAGAAGACAGCATTTTCTTTGCATTGCCGAAGGGCTCCTGATGTTTGGCTGACACGCTTTCACCCCTGATCTGTATAAATAAATGAAAGAGCAGTGTCCTGCTGAAACGCTGTTATGTCCTCTAGCTGTCAGTGGAGACAGCAACTTTCAGCCTTTCTTTGGATCTGCTGATGAAATCACCTCTGAGAGCTGAACTAGGAGAAGAAAGTGTGTGCGTGTTTCTCCTGGGAAGCATGTTGAGCCATATTTAAGTCTTAAAGTTTTGTTGTGCTTTTCATAGAAATGTGTAGTAATTATTGGGCCATAAATAAATAGGATTACATGTGGTGTACAGATGCATAATCAGAATACCATACAGGTATCAGCAGATGAAATATTGGCATTTAAGAGACTTTTATGTTTGAGAGAAACTTAAAACTGATATTTGGCACATTTATTGTGTATGAAGTGCTGGTTCATGTAGATTTAATTCCAGTCTCTACAGTTTATAAATATTTATGTATGTTAATGTATGTATTTCATTAGATTGTAAACTGATGTTTCCCAGAGAGTTCTTGGTTGAAAATGTGAGTGTATAGGCTGCCTTGTGAACGAGTGCTCAGTTATAGGGTTGCTGAAGTGCTGATGTTTGAATGTCTTGTCTTTCCCTGTTCATAGTCTGCTCTCAGTATGATGCAGATGGTGGAGGATACTCTAATTGAGCATGCTCACACCAAGCCCCTCCTGCCCAGCCAGCTGATTCGCTACAGAGAGGTGCAGGTGCCTGATGGTGAGTGACCTGAGTGCTCTCTCTGTCTCTCTCTCTCATATCCTCATATCACCTCTCAGCAGACATGCAAACGCACGCACACCCCTCACCCAATTTTGTAGCCTTACTTAACAGAGCTTGTGTAACATCTCCTGCAGCTGTGGACTGACTCAAAGGGGGGCAAAAGTTCACCCAGCAAGGGGAATATCAGCTTGAAGGACCACACACACTTGTTTTATTTTTATTCCTCTTTCTTTTAGTGTTTCACTCTCTTTTGAATGTGCACTGGTGCAGTCACACTCCCAAGATCTGGATCCAGTCTCATTCATGATTGTTGCTGTTAGTGTTTTCAACGTGCAACGTATGGGCCTATTCTAAAGTCCAGACTCAACGTCATTGAATGTGTGCGAAGCAGAAAATGACTTCTAAGACTGAACTTGACTGGTGAAAAATATCCCTGCAGAGATTTAAACTATACTCTAAATCTGTAGCATGCTAACCGGAGATGCTGACCAACTGGCAAAGCCAGGCTTCTTAATCACTTATCTGCCACTGTGTAGTTACTTGCAGTCTGAGATTGTTAGCCCAGATTATATCTAGCCTTTAGCTAACATGACAGCCCACTGGCCCAACTAGTTTGTCCACTAGTTGATCAGCAGTATCACTCGGCGGCAGCAGCAGGGTCATTATATTTGCTTAACTCTGGAGTCTGTTGCTCAGAGGTGCACCATGAGTGAATGTGATGCGCATATGAGTAAAATTACTCCATGTAAAGCAGCTGACTGCACCATGTTTTCACGAGTCAAAGAAGCTGCTGGTTGCAATTGTGTACACAACAGGTTTATCTATGTATTGTGCAGTGCAGTTTTTAACTATTTGGCACAATAAAGAGATTTTTATATTGACATTTTAATTGTAAAGTATGGTGAAGGCACTTCAATCCTTTCTTTTTAGGAGATGTGGTGTAGAGGTTGAAAATGACAAATTATAATTCAATTACAGATAAATTAATTTAGGCCATTTCAGCCTCACACATACTCTGCATTGCCAGGTTACCCTTTACAATGTTGTGCATGTTAATGCACTCTGGCTGCTAACAGTGGCTGATGACACCAATCAGTATGGAGCTGCAGGCCTCCCTGTCAGCCTAGTAATTTGGATTGTGTCAACACTAACTTGCAGGTTTTCAGGGAATAATCTTAAAAGGAATTTGTTCGTAGTGGATTTCAGGCAGTGTTCCTGAGCGGTGTTTGGTGCTAAATAAAGGTCTGAATTAAAATCCACCAGGTTGCATGTGGCTGCTTATAGCTCAAAAACGGTTCACTCTAGAGCCCTTCAAGCATAACACAGTTCCACTGTTAGGAAAGCTAGCACTTGCCTGTACTGAAAACAGCATGCCTGCTGTGTTGCCTCTTGTAGTCTCTGAGTAGCAGCGTTTCCTTAAACATTATTCACTTTCACTTATCAGAGGTGGTGTGCCAAACGTCTATGATTTCTGTGTCTGTTGTCTTTTGTATTTCTGTGTGTTTGCGTTTGTCATGGCTCCTGTATTTAAGTCCAGTTCTCTGTGGTTATCAGGTGGCTGGTATGTCTACCAGCAGAGGAATGAGGTCCATAATAACTGTGGCATAGAGATCTACTACCAGACAGACATGCAGACTACCCATGACAACATGCTGCTGGAGCTCTTCTGCCAGATCATCTCAGAGCCCTGCTTCAATACGCTACGCACCAAAGAACAGCTAGGTACGCCTTATGATATTTATAAAAGCAGAAGGATACATATCATGACTTTGTCTGATTTTTCAGTGTTGGTACATTTTTAAACAGTAGTAAGACAAAGAAAATGCAATAGGTAGTTTTTATTTGTTTGTTTAAATTAAATATGTATTAGTTTCACTGTATCCTTTATTAAACATGGCCAGTTAGAATTTGCCCCACATTATTGTAATTCTTTAAACATCTCAACCATTTGCAAACTTTTTTTTATTATAATTTTATTTTTAGATGGTGTTGTGTTATTGCTGAAAGTGATCTCTTTTATATCAAAGTTCAACTCGAGTTTTACAGGTCAATCCTTTCGTCCCCTGCAGGTTATATAGTGTTCAGTGGGCCCCGTAGGGCTAATGGGGTGCAGGGGCTTCGTTTCATCATCCAGTCAGAGAAAGCTCCTCATTACCTGGAATCACGGGTGGAGGCCTTCCTGAAAACCATGGAGAAGAGTGTGGAGGAGATGAGTGAGGAGGCCTTCCAGAAGCACATCCAGGCTCTGGCCATCCGCCGCCTGGATAAACCCAAGAAACTCGCAGCAGAGTGCGCCAAGTACTGGGGCGAGATCATATCCCAGCAGTACAACTTTGATAGAGGTCAGGAACAGGCCGAGGACTTTGCTTCACTGAGCTTCTAAAATGCTCAACAGTGTTTTAAAAGTTTGGATTTTAACTTTTATTCCTGATATTATTGAAAGATATCTGCAGGGGCTTTGACATAAAGTAGAGAAGTATGTTACTAATGCTTAATATCACACATCATCTTTGGTATCAGAAGTAGATTTTTACTGTAACTCTGCCTGAGCGCTGTTGTCTGCAAACATACTTGGTCTTAGTACCATCAGTTCCAAAGAACATTGACATTGCATAATTAGTCTTTACTTAAAGTAACCTTCATTTATTCTATTTATATAGTTAACTTTATAAAAAATAAAAACTGCAGTTTAACTTTTTATTTACATTTTTGCATCTACTTTTTTTATTCATTATGTTGCACAAGACAGATTAATCTGATTAATCTATACTAGATTAAACTGAATTAAATTTTTAAAGATTGTAATGATGATGCAGTAAGTGCAGCGGTGTTTTTTTTTTTTCCCCCCTGGTTTTCCTAGCTAACTTGTAGTGCAAAGCTCAATTTTGTCATAAGCAAACAAAACTTTTTGTGTGTTTTTATTTATTCTTTTTTTTTTTAATGGTTTAATTTGTATAGATTACAGTCATAATCTGCTAAACCAAGTAACTAGCCTACTGTCACTGTCTCTCAGCTCTGTGGCAGCTGAGTGACATTACAAAATGTTTTTGTTAAAAATATTAAATAAGATGCTAATTTTGTTAATGGTTCTGGTGTGCTCTAGGTTACACAAAATCTTGTTTATTAAATGAGCAAGCAACTACCATAACAGTACATTCTTGAGTATTCAAAATATGCTGGCTAGACCTACTAAAAGCAAAGATCAAACTCTGAGTAGTGTGTAGACTTTTCCGCTCGGACTGCTGTGTTGTAGGAGCATTTAACATGAATAACACCTAATCCCGTGAGGTTCTGTGTTTTGATGACAACGATATGCTTTCACCCACAGATAATATTGAAGTTGCCTACCTAAAGACATTAAATAAGGACAACATCATGCAGTTTTACAGGGTAAGTTCCTCACATACTCATTTATACCAAGAACTATCTGGCACAGACCGGTTGCATGTTTCATAAAAGTGCTGCTGTCCCTTTGAAGCTTTTTGTTAAAGTAAGGTGCCATTTTACCAAGCCGGGAGAGCTTTCCCTCCCTCCCTTCCATTCTCTACCTCATATCTCCTGCTGCCTTGTGTGTCTCAGAGGAGAAATGGCTTTGAAACCTATTATATTTTGGCCTAGAGGTGAAGCTGTTTTCCTGATAATTCCTTCATTTGCATAGAGGAGAGAAAAAAGCTGAAAAATGTATTCATCCTGTCTCAGCTCCTCCTCCCTGTTTCTCTGAATTCTTCTCTCTTCCTCCTTGGCTTTGTAGGATCTGTTGGCTATAGATGCTCCTAAGAGGCACAAGGTGTCTGTGCATGTGCTGTCTCGTGAAATGGACTCCTGTAAGTACTCCCCAGAGTTTGTGTGTTGGAGAGTCATTGCATTGTAGTAATTTATTAAGTATTAGATTCAAACAAGGACCAAATCAGAGTTACACAATTTCATTCCTAAATCACTTTGAGTAAAATAAATGTCATTGTATAACAGTTTCATAGGAAGGTCAGTCACATTATCAACATTCTGCAATTGATTTTACTGACATCACTAGACTTACTTATTTATTTATTTATTTATTTATTTATTGCAATTTGTAAGAGGACTCAAGCTGTTGAATTCATACTCCAAACAATAGGGGGCAACATATCACCAGAAAATGTCCCCCCTCGTCCGGTGGTGGCATCAGCAGTCCCTGCGTTGCAACTGTTCACTTGTTTTCCTTAAATGAACAGGGTGCAGGGCCTTTAACATGGTTGACAAGAGGTTAGAATATGCTGCCGGGTCATGAAATGCTTTGTCGTCTTGTGTTGGACTGAAGGCAGACTCAGTGCCACAGTAACTCTTTGTCTCTTGGAGACGGTTGGCCAGGGCTAGCTGGTATGCATGCTAACTGTCGGTTGGTATCTCTGTAACACCATACATGGATGTCTTATGTATTGCTCCTTTAAAGAATGTGCACTTGTCAATTTTGCATACATCCATGTTTTCACTTGTGCACTCTCTCTTAAGTGTAATCTAGTATGTTCACCACAAAACCGCTCTCATTAACTCTGTCTTTGATCAAGCAAGGATGAAATCCTGCTAACTTGAGCTGTGTGTAATTCCCAAATAGGTCAAAGACATCATAAATATGGGGACGTTATTATCTGGTTGTTAAATCGGATTGAAAACAGAGATTTAAACACTGTGCTGGCCACTGACTGGTGCATTCCACAACACCTACTAGTCTACTGCAAATGTCATTGTTTATTGCATCAGGTAAGCCAGTGTTGGCTACACCAGAAGCTTAGCTTTCAGAAGGTCATTTTCTGTCAGTTAACTTTAACAAGGCAAAACACTGTTGTAAAATGATGTCTGCAGTTAAGCCTATCCATTTCTGCTTATGAGCCTTCTTTAGGTCTGGATCAGGTCTTGAATTTAGCAGTGCTGGTTGGGTTAGGTCTTGAATTTTAGCAGGTAGAGGTTGCCTTTGGGATTCAGTTTCATGCCTATAGAGGTATGAAACTGAGGTGTGTTTTTACTGCACAATTGTTATATATTTGTTTGAGTCTGACACAAAATAAGACACGCGCTATGAAATGTGTGGAATAAATATTGCTTCAGCAGAACGTACCTTGACCCTATCTTTTGCATAGGACTGTGTTTAGTTGTGTGTGTAGTTATGTGTATTAAATTTTTATCTGGACCATCACTTTAATTCTCTTTATCTGTTCTTCTACCAGGCCCAGTGGTGGGTGAATTCCCTGCTCAGAATGATGTGAATCTGGCTCCTGCTCCTTCCCTGCCTCAGGTACCCTGGCTGACATTTCATAAACATGCTTTTTATTAATGATGTTTTTATGTTTTACCTGTTTATTCTTGGCGCAGACTCTGAATGTTTGTTTTGTGCGTGTTTGTGTTTAGCCGGTGCTGGTGCAGGACATGACCGAATTTAAGAGGAGTCTTCCTCTCTTTCCACTTGCAAAACCTCACATCAACTTCATGGCTGCCAAACTGTGAGCGGCACCAGCAACAATGCATCAGGGGGATTGGCTGAGACGCGCAGCGTGAAGTTCTCCTGAGTTTGGAGCCAGTAACCACATTTTCTGACTGTGTGTGTGGTGGGTGTGTGTGTGTGAGTGCATGTGTGATCTAGCAGAGCCATAGCAGTGGTAATTCACCATGTTAGCAGCGCTCTACTTCATAGTTCAGTTCACTGAGGCGCTGCATAAAGTCACTTCACTTAGGATGTCAGTGTACACACATTGTGAAGACTGTTTTAGAATATTCAAAAGAAAAAAATCCATATTTCCCTAATCAGGAATATTTCATGTAGGTGTCAACCACAGAGACATTTTTGCAGTGTGTTTGATTACCACGAAAGGTAAATCTTTAATTTCTGACATGCTGGAAAGATCTTTCTTTACTTTTGCCTATTTATAAAATTACCTTTTTTAATTTTTACTCAGAAATGGATAAATGCATTGATGTCCTCATCTTTGTTTCTCCTTTTCCCTTTGTGTGCAGTTTGAACAGTGACAGCTTAGATTAGTATAAGATAAGTGGATGTCTTCAGGAGCTGCTTGCTCTACACAGTGGCAGGGACATATGACAATAGATATGAGGTTTACTCGTTGTTCTCTATTTATTATATTTACATATGAAGTAGGCAAATTGGTTGTAATTCTTGTTTGGGGATAATTTTTTTTTTTTTTATATTATTATTTTGAGGTAAGGTTGCGCAGGTACCTTACCCAGGCTCACGACGGTATAAATATTCTCATGTTTGGATGGTTTGGCTACTTTCTCCTGTAACCTAGCATAATGCTATCTATTAAAAAGCATCAGTCAATAATTAATGCATGAAAGATGCAAATGCAGCCCTGAGGCTTATGACACTACAGAACGACTGGGCGTGCTCCCTTGGAGCTGTTAGAAAGGCTGGTATTTACAGGCAGCCTGAAGACTTGAATGTATTATACTATGTTCAAACTGCATACAGTCAGGACAAAATGACATCAATAGATTCATCCAGTGTTGGGTAAACAGAGAAAAGAACTCGATTGCCAGGATGTTGAGTTATTGAGCCCATTCACCTTCCTTTTTTTTTTTCTTTTCTTGAAAACTCTTGTGCAGTAAATTGTCTACAAGTGGTTTATGTGCTAACATGAAATTTTGGCCTTAAAGAAATATTTTAATCAGTTATCAGGTTTTTAAAATCTGACATTCTGTTTTTTATTTTAAGTAGTTACATGTTGGGTTGCTTTGGAGGAGCTGTTTTAGGCTACTGAATAGATGGGCATGAACTTCAGTTTTATCAGAATACTTTCTTAAGGTATGATGTTGGCTCTGTTATGGTTTTTAATTTTATTTGAGGTTGACGGAGAACTATAATAAATGATTTTTAAGTATCGTTTTCATTTTGTTATTTTTGTTGCGACCTTTTCAAAGTTTTAAAGCGTCAGTGGCTCGCCGCAAACAAATCAGAATGAAATCTAATCCTGGATGTAGAACAGTCAGTAGTTTGTCACGTTCTCTTATTTTTTGTGTGCATTTGTTTTGATTTGTGTTTGTGCAGGGGAGGCTGGTCAGTCATGGGCTGTAAGTTCTGGCATAGCCAGGGCAGCTTTCAAATTTGAGCCTTCCAAATCAATTCTTTTCTCAAGATGCTGCTCACTGGACTCTTGATCATTAGGTAGGCTGAAAGTGAACTTGGATGCTCATGTTTGGCCCTTTAATGTGGTTTAATTGAGGAGAATAAAAACTATAGTGTTGCTGGACAACTAAAGTCTTTAATGTAAATATGCACCTGACTTTATAAGCAATAACTTCACAGGACATTTGGCTTGTGTTTTAAAATTCTTCACTGTGCTGGGGAACTGCCAGAGTTCATTAGCACTTTGGACGAGGTCCTGCATGTGCTGTCGAGTCCCAATCAGGCCAGTGAGGGTAGGAAGCATTGAAAAAGCATTTTTGTCTTCTCTGCATGCTGCGCATGTTAGTTAAGCAGAGTCACGTGACCTTTCGTGGCCTAATCTCTCAGGTCTCGACTAGCCTTGCCAAGCCAAACCACTGCAAACTGCTTGTGTTCTTAGTTTGTTTTTTTGTTTTTTTCCTCCTATTTTATTTTATTTTTTTCTCTACAGCGAGGAACAGCTTTATTTTGATCTCCTGGATGTTCTCAGGCCTAAATCAACTATAATGCTGCATTTTCTAGAGAGCAACAAAAAACCTGTGTACTGTCATCATGATTTGTAGTAGGGTCGTCTTTGCTATCATGTAGGTTATTGATTTGTTAGTTATTCTGAATTTATAATAGTAATAGGTAGTTAACAAGAGTATTACAGAAAGTGTCACGGTGTATGTTAGACATTTTAAGATATTATACCACTATGATGTAGATTCTCAGGCATCTCAACCTTTTCCTTCTTTACCCCACTCCTTCTTCAAGGATTGCTGCCTCATATCACAGATGCAGGTGCTTTTCCTTTGGTTGCTCCACAAATGGTGTGCAGTCAGAGGACAGGCCCTGACTTTAAAGGGGACCTATTATTGCTTTTCCGGTTTCTCTTTTTTTCCAGTCTGTAGAGTCATAAAGCCCAAAGGACATGCCAGAGGGAGAAACCTTTTAAACTGCCTGAAAAGCCCTGTAGCATTCCAGCCCACTTCATGTTGTAACAGAGAAGTCATCTCCAAACACAATCTTTATTACCTGCTTGAGGTTAAGCTTGGCTCATCCTCACACACACACAACACACACGAGAGAGGAAAAAAAACAAAAAAAACGTTCCACTTCCAAACATTCTGTGGCAGTCGAGATTCTAAAGGTGGGTTGGGTTTACCAACTTGTTCCACCAGACTTTCAGGATAGAACGGGTGCTGAGGGGACAGAATTTGGTGTAGCAGGATCCTGCTATGCTGGTTAAACAGTCAGACCAGAGTGGCCCTGCTGGCCAATCAGAGCACCCTGGGCTGATCGGGAGGCAGGGCTTACAGCATTTCAGACAAAAGGTAAATACAGATTTACAGTATGAGAGAACTTGTAGTGTTTTGGGTTCTAAGGTCCCCTTTAAAGTGAAGTTCCCCACACTTGATTTAAATCGTTTTGCATAATTAAATCATTAAGATGTAAACAGTCGTTCTGATTGGTTTGGTGTGCAATAGTTCATTGTAGAGAAGCTCGCTGGTTTTACTTTATGCTGGTAAGAAGCTCCAACTTCTTTTTTTCTTTTTTTTTAACTTTTATTTACAATCCAAAACAAGTGTACATATGAAATAGTAAAACTGTATTAAATAATAATAATTGAAAAAAAAAAAAAATAACATAAGACCATGCCGCCAGTGTCAGGCAACGTATTCATTTCACATAATAGCATTTAGAAGAGTCGCACCCTTTCAGACCCATGCCTTTTACCATTGCTGTGGACACTTCAGACATGCCGAGTTTCTCTAGAAAGGCACATTACATATCAAACCACTTCGTATACCTCTTACACGTCAGTGAAACCCCTTCTGTTTTGTGTAACTCGTTTGCAGTGTCTCTTGTATTGGAGTGTTTGGTGTTGCTTGTCCGCCCTGTACAACCTTACAGTGTTTTAAAAGTTGCCGTCGAGTGTCTAAAGAAAGACTCTGTTGTCTGAATAAACAAAGTTGGGGTGCGGTATGAAGCATGGTTTTAACTGTGTTCTTCAGTACAAGTCCGTAGCGGGTGCAGACTGCCGTTGAATGCTCATGTAAGGCCTGGACTTCCTTCATTTAACAGTTTTACCCTTGAGAGAGACAAATGGTGTTAAGCGGCCAGGAGTGAGGCGATCACCATCAGGTTAAAGATTAGTTAGAAAGTGTCTTACTGAAGGTCTAATCTAGAGAGGTGGTGTTTGGACATCTATTGAATGGTACTGGTGTGTGTGTGCGTGTATGTGAGAGATTCTGTGTTTTAATAAGATTAAAATGTATCAAATGATCCTGTTTCTTGTGCTTGAAGGCTCACATTTATTTTATTTATTCTGCTTTTTCAGCATGCTGCGTCATTAAAGCTGCCAGATTATCAGAATCATACCATTTAGCCATATTACCTTGGCTAAGACGAGGTAACGGACCTGCAACAGTGAAGCTGTGGCAAGCTTTTGTATCTGTAATTTTACTAGCACAGTTTGAGCAGTGGTGAGCTACAGACCATGCAACAGCATTGAAACGAAACAGTTTTTAAAAAATGCATAAGACAAAAGTCAAGCATTGGAAAAATACATTTATTCACAAATCAAACATAACTGTAAATTCAAACATATCTGTATATACATTGCATACATTTATACATCAATATTTTGTTTGGCATTACAGTTTCTGTCGAGCCGTTTACCTAGATTATTTAGATTATTATACACACTTTGGAATAAATATTAATTTATTGGATGGCAATGAACTAGGTAAAGGGTAGTCACAATCTTTTAGATGTTCAGCATTTTCTGTGGGTTGTTGGTTATATTAAGAGCTTGGTGTTAGAAGGGTAAAGTAACATTAGTCAAAGGAACATTAGTATTAAGGGCTGCTATAACTTGTTTTCTACTGTGTTCAGTAAGCTTATATATTTTTTTATCTCCTCATTGATCTGGTCTGTTATTGGCATGCATTTATTTTTTTATTTTTTTGTTTTACACCCCCACCCCTAAACTAAAAAACAAAACAAAAAAATCATTAATGTAATACACTGATGTTTCTCTTTCCTCACTAGTGGCAGTTACTGCACAAAGGTTAGTAGTGCTCACATGGAACAATCATAGTCCAGAAATCATCACTCGAAACCATCCGCTCAGTCGGCACATTTGGCATGTTCACCACTGTCTTGCTGCTTTCAGCATATAATAATCCACATAGGCCACATGTAGTCCAGGGGTAGAGCAACGACCTCTTCACCCCGTCACAAAAAACGCACGAGTACCATGGACAAATATTACCAGTGCCTCCAGTTCTGTACAGACAGTGTCATGAAGCATGGCAGCTACAAAAACAGGAAATGTTGGGACAGACTCACCCAGAAACACTGTTCATACAAGGCATCTGCTTCAAGTGATCATTTTACATCATTTCCCCCCACATGGTGAGGCAAAGGATCAGCAGTGATGTCGAGTGGTTCTCAGGGACCTCTTTCCTCTCAGATCATGCTAGAAGAGCTCCTGAGATGTTAGTGCTAGCATCAAGCTATTACTTCCAAATGTCACATTTGAAATTTCTGAATCAAATAGCACAAAAAGTTAAGTAAAATAATAATGATGATGAGAGTTTTGGGGTATTCATGCAATTTTAGGACAGCAAATTACACATCTACTTTAGTGGATGGAGGAATCTCCACTAGCCTTACATGTCTTAAAAGTCTATGCACAAGTGTTGATTAGTGATGTCAAAGACCATTTATAATCAATATATTACACAAAATTAAGTTACCATGTATATGTTTAAATCAGAGGGAAAAACATTTTCTATTAGTAACGACTGTCACACTGTTTTAGCCAGTCAGAATTTCACAAATGAAAAGGGACAGTTTCAGGACAGACATTAATGCTGTTCACAGACTAATTTATTTTAGTGTCAGCTTCCCAACTGTGTGGGGATATCAGCTTAATCTGTGTCCAGAAACTTGCCTAATGTTCAAAAATTCCAAGAGAATAAACAGTACGGGGGGGCATATGGATAAACAATCCGGATACACAGCAGAGTCACTGCTTTTTTTAATACAACGCAAGCACCATTTAAAGACATGGTACCTATGTGGATGCTGCCCAGAGAACTTTTCGAATCCATCTCACTTTCAGAGCAACATAAAATGATCATTTATTCACATAAAACTCTTGGTTACACACGTTCCACTCAAATAAAAATACCACAACCTATAAAATACAGAAAAGAAGGAACCTCTCTCAGTTCTGAGTGCTACGCGACTGGGGAGAATGAGCCTAGATCTGCAACCAAACAGATAGGGGGAGATCACATTCTTAGGGAGAAGGACAAAAATGAAGAGCTTCTGCGCAAACCACTAGGTGCATTGTCGATGTGTGATGCAACACTTGTCAACCTCTCTTCACTTCTCTAGCCTCAAATGTGTACGCTATAAAATCCAAAATCATGGTCACCAGGATAGAGCTGATCCCAGCAGCAGCGAGCGGCACTGATTCTGCAGCACACAAGCACACAGAGGAGATGGTGCAGGTGGCATGGAGGTATTGGTGATTTCTCAGTCTGTAAGGGGGCATGGTTCTCTCTCTGCCCCTCTCAGGCCTCCTCCTGCTCAGGGAAGTTGAGGATCTTGCGATGGGCCTGTCGTAGGTACTGCTGCTGCTTGAAGTACACTTTAAACGCCCCTTTAATGGCCACAAACGCAATTCCACCCTGTGGAAATAAGAAACACTGTGAATGAGTGTTTGGGTGCTTCTGTACATGACATTAACAAGCCGAAAACTCGAAAGTGTCTCAAATAAGGACAATTGTATTTCATTTCCTACGTATTTCTGGACTGCAGTGCACAGTAATGTCTTAAAGGACACAATATCAGTTGTTATAGCAAACAACAAAAAAAAATCTAATGTCTGTATAAAACCTGCTTGCTGAGGTTCCTGTCTGCTCGCTTTTTTGAAGGCAGCATATGTGTATCCTTCACTGCTTTACATATCCAGAAATCCTTTGTGTTGCACCGATGCGATGCTCTGTGGGCAACGCTGCCTTCTAAGGCTATAACTTGTAAGACAGCATAAGCAGGAAAGCATTGAGACGGCTGTGTTCAGTTTTGAACACAGCCATAATATATGTATACACGTGTGATCGCCTTACAGCAACTGAACTCGGGTATTGTTTCACCATGTCACCAAAAAAACAAAAAAAACAATACTGATGCTATTTGCAAAGACCACAAAGTGTACAGCTAAAAGGATTTTTGTATAAATTTACAGGCTAGTTAATTTCTGAACTAGTCAGCTAGCTACTGAAAGACTGCAAACATGCTACACAACTACATCATTAATGTCGCAGGTTTAAATCAACATGCGTCGGATATGATTCGCTGAAACGGCAACATAAACGTCTAAAGAATGAGACTAAAACGGCTTACATGCTTCAAAATTCTGGAGAAGTATCAATAAGCACAAAACCCAGGCTGGACCTCATACTCCCTGAACTGCTTTTCTGCCTATGATAAAGCCACAGTGATGCACAGCCTCTTGTGTCTTATTCCTTTTATGTGAAATGTATTTGGTACATACCAGTATGGTCCTTTGCAGGTTGGAGTTGACACTACTGAACATGAGCTTTCCAACTATAGTGGCGATGGTGGGGAACACCAGGGCTCCACACAGGATGCGAGTAGCAGACACGTGATCAGCCAGTGGACTTGCCTCTGCAGGGATTCTGGGCACTGGGCAACCAATCCCTACAAACAGGGGGTGGGACAGAATTCAGAATAAAATTAACCACATTTGCTTGCCAGACCTCTCAATATGCAGTTGAAGAGGTTCCTAATGGTGTCCTGTGATCATCCATCTTAAATGTTCTCACATAGTTCTTGCAGGCCTACTGGACATGTGACGTTTGGCAACAAACCCTTCATCGTGGTGCTAACCATGGTGCCTCCACACACCCTGTGTGTTGGTAATCTCCACCAGGACAAAAGCGGGACTCGATATTGAAGATGACCACTCCATGACAGCCTGGCGACCATTATGGGCAGTCGCCGTTACAGTCTGTGTGCATTATGTCCTGGATTGTGCAGTCGTCTACCAAAGGTGCTGGCAATAACAGGATGACTCGGGGAGGGAATTCATGCTTGGTGAATGTCTGTGGCTGTTGGTTCAATCTGCACAAGCTGGACAATTTATTGGTTCTCTGTTTCTGCGGTTTGTGTACATCTCACAAATCCTTCATGTCGCTGGTGCATGCCTTTTTCTATCCAGCACGCTGTGGTAGAATCAGCATGACTGATATGGCACGCAATACATCGATAAGACCCTCCTGTTTACTGGAGCCGTACAACGTGGCCCCTCTACAACTCTTCCAACAGCTCAAATTGCTTTCGAACTCTTCTCTGAGGCATACTTCGAAAAGACGCCATCAACACAACAGCATGAGTCAGGATGAAAAGCACACCTATAGTCAGTCAGATACAGCGATAAGGTTACGTCCTTGCTTGCGTCACCAAGTTTCAGTTTTGTTGGTTTATCTATTTATTTATTTTTATTATGAGTGTATGATTATTCATACATGAGAATTTGCTAGCCCATTAATCAGCTTTACACGTCTTGCACACAAGTGATATATGAGGTCAGATTGGGTGACTGGGTATTAAGAGAGATCCACAGATATCCTGTGACACCAACCCTTACAAAAACATCAGTGCCATTCCTGCATCCCCCTTTGGAGTTACTGTAACCCTGCAGAAACATCATGGCAAGCGCACTGACCTGGAAAGATGCTATTTAGGATCTGTAGTTTGTTGGAATACTTCCTCCAGAGGCGAAGCACGTAATCCTCCCAGCGAATCATCTTGCCCAGTATTAGCATGACAGGGATAGTGGGCAGGCCAATGAGTAGAAACAGAGGGTCAGCCCTCTCCATCACGTCCAAGCCCTCCTTATGGCCCACCACCTGCCACAGAGAGAGAACATGTAAATCACACTATATCAGAATAGGCTAATTATTAGTACAATAAAAAAAGCTATATAATCCTGTATGATAAATATGACATGGGGTACAAACATTGGTGCCTGCACCGATGCTGCTATTATTGGTTGGATCTTCACAAGTTTTGGTCTGTTCATTGTTTGGGAAACAGATATAGCTACAGCAAGGCAACATGAACAATCTTCCCTTTTGGTCTCACAACCTACGCTATGATGTGTGATAGTGCTTCAAGGGACATTCTGTAGTATATTGTGCTAGTCATTTCATATTCAGACAGCATAGGACATAAATGAAGGGTTTCCACAGACCTGCATGACCGTGACTGCTCCATATGTAACTGCAGTCCAGTAGATGGAGCCCACCATGATTCCAGCTGCAGCAAACGGACAGGCCTTGGAGATGAGTCTATCTGCTAGGTCTAGCACATACACCACTGGCCCTGCAGCGACAGAAACAAGCACATAAAGAAAAGACACTGATTAACAAAATGTTTCTTCTTCTTTGGTGTGGTTATTTTGTGGCCTGCAGTAAACAATTACATCAATGAAGCTGATCCTGAACAAACATACAGTTAAAGATTCAGCAAACTGCATGTTCTTTGAAGAAAGACTAATACGATGGGTAGGACTTTACACGTTAGTTAGTTACAGTGTTGAACGAGGTTTGTTAGATGAGACCAAGCACAAAAATGTGTTGGGAACCCTGCTATTACATAAATAAATAAAAGCACAGATAGACCAGAATTGGGAAAGTCCAGTCCTGGAGGGCTGATTTCCTGCACGACTTGGGGATCTTCCTGCTCAGTTCCCCACCCCTAAACATTGTCTGGACAATGATAACAAGCTAATGATGGCACGTTCTTATAATGCAGGGAAAGACAGAAAGAGGACATATTTAGTACCACTGTTACTAGCTGGAGTGGAGAAAAGCAGGGGAGGAAAAGCCACAAAACAGGACAAAGTACAGCGGAGATCAATAAAGAGTCCACCTCTCCAGCAGGGGGCAGCAGATTGTTCTTAGGCATCACTCTGCTGGATCATGCTTGGTTAGTTTCCCTTTTTTTGATTCCTTATTAGCTTGTGCAGTTAGGTGTTTTCCCAGATCTAATCCACCTAATATACCAATAAACCCGAATCAGATCTCAGCAAGATATTCAATATTAGATCAGGGACATACTAATCCAAAACTTATACAGTGCCATTCTGTTTTAGTGATGTCACAAGGAACCATTTTGGGCTCTGTAAAGAACGATATTTGAAAAACAGAGTAATGAGTGTACAGAACTTTAAGATGTTGATAAAACATTCAGAGAATTTAAAAGTTCCACACCAGGGCCACCCAAAGTGCTGACCCTTGTGATTTGGCCTGTCCAAAAGAATTTTTGTTAACCCAACTGTAGCCCATCCTGCTGAAAGGACAAAAAAAACCCCCTCATTTTTACTGGTTTACCACCCTAAAAACTAAACTTCACTTTCGAATTAGTGAAAGTGTAAAGTCCGTTTGCTGCTGTTCTACACCAGTTTAAGGGTTTATCATTGAACCTTCACATTAACCTGAGGTACTTTAAAGTTCTTTACATTGCACATCCCATTTACAAAAAGGATTCACTAAAGAACTATTAACTGAAAGATTCTTTAGGGAACCAAAAGTGGTTCACTGTGAAAAGGATCTTAAGCACACTGAGCTCATCACCGGATGACCAGACAAACGTGATTCTGTAGCCTATTTAAAGATTGGCACTATCCAGAGCACCTGGGGGGGTCTAAAAGTGTCCCAAATTCACCTTTCAAAGAATGGTTCTTAAGAGAAATGAGTGTGTGAGTCAGTGTAGTCAGAATGACCTTTAAGCATGAAGCATCTCCTAATTGGTATTAAACCTTTCAATTTTGTCATAACCCTTTAAACCTGTGCAAGCTCCTTCATACTCACAAACCATTTTTGGAGCTCCTTCTTTTTATTATAGTATATAGTAACTCATGGCTGATGAGAACTGTGCATGACCTCAGTATGAACAATGCGTCTCATTCACCAACAGTTCTTAGGAAGACATTTCTTCTTAAAACCCATGTCTGCAGTTTCCTCGAAGATGATTAGGGCATGCATTTTTTAAAATGTATTTATTTATTTATAAATTTTTATTTGGGACTGGTCACTGGGTAAGAACAAAATCTACACACTCAGAGTACAAAGGCACAAGCAATTCTTCAGTTTAAGAACACATTACAAGTCTGACGTAGGCTTTTTCTTAGGACTCTCAAGAACAAATTTGGGAAGTTGATGAAAGAGACCCGATGACCTCCTCGCTAACTGAAAAACGCACACACTTTTGTGCACATCTTTGCTCTTCTTGCTTTACGCAGTCATTATTTGTGCTATAAAATGTTTTATGTTTTATGTTATGTTGTAACTCCAGCAATAAGGAAATACATCCAGCTAGCTTGCTTCTACATTTCAGGACACACACACACAGACTGGGAAGTAAAATTACTGGTACTGACCTGGAGCACTAATCTCAGATATGGAAGCTCAGAATGTTCTTGCTATGTGCAATGCAAGTAGCCCCCAATCAAACTGAGAGCAAATTAAAGACAGCGACAAAATCTTTGCACTCAGCTACCAACACCAAACAGGACTACATGAAGGACAGATTAATTAACCACATCAAGACACAACCTAAACTTTTACTTCTGAGACATAATCATAATCAGTCACCAAAGCTACAGGAGGTAACCTGCATCCTTCACCTTCCTTTTCCTCCTCCCCATGCACCTTTCTGGCTCGTGTTCCAGAGTGGCCCAGGAGGAAATCATGTAATATTTACCAGCAGGCAACCTGATTTCCTCTCTCTCAGGTCCATCCACATGCTATTAATAACCTCTGCCGCTCTAGGCCTCTCAGACAAGAGGGACGACACTGGCAGGAAACGCGGTTGTGGAATGTTGTCGAAGTGTTTCAGTGAGAACTAACTGTTTATCTAACAGCCCATCTGAAAGTCCTGAAAAGTAATATACCATATATATGCCCTGTAATGCAGGTGGCATCTGCAATATTCAATCAAAACAGATCACAACAATATTGGACAGCACAGCATTACGAGTTCTCAGGCTTCCTATGAACCGATATTCTATATTTAAAGAATGAAATACTTTCTTTCTGGTTTTGTTTTGCATCTTTAAACATGAAACCAAATAAAACATTACAATCTTCTGTAAAAGTTTTACAGACAGACAATGTTTTATTTATTTAGCTTTTAAGCATGCTGAATATTTCTTTTAATTCTAATTAGCACTTTTAGTTCAAAGCACCTACCAAATGATATATACTAAAGCTACCCATGGTTTTCATATCTCTCAATGTTATGTTATATCATATCTCTCTGTTAGCTAAAACCAAGTTGTATAGCTGAATTAGCACTCACATTATGCTCAAACAGTACAATTCAGCGTTCCTCTGTTGGCTATTCCAAACCAGAGATTAGATATAATATACTCTACTGAAGGCCAGAGCTTAATTCTTAGCTGTAGATCTCAATAAGACAGGTTTAAATGAAGGTAGAGCAAGTTCACACCTCCTTTTTTATACTCTTCACAAAGTAGATTACGTGGCACTGTCTCCATGGCACCATGGGCTGGCAAAGAAAAGAATCAAGCGCGCACGCACACACACACACACACACACACACACACCTTCCTCAACTCCGCTTTTATGCTCCTCGTCCTTCCTTATAACCCCTCTTATACATGTTCTCCAGCTATACAAACACACATGGCCTTGCACACAGGGAAATTCACACTACTAATTCACTCCATTTAAATAAAGCTTGTTTATTTCCAGCACTATCAACAGTCCTCCATGCTGTGTCCAGAACTAACCACAGTGCAAAGCATGTATAAAAACTTATTTATCAGGCTGAAATGATTAATTATGAGTGTTTACCAAGTGTGGTCAAATAAGCCAACCACTGCCATGAGAAGCAGGCACTTCATATTTTAGGGCTGGCGCTATAACTGGAATACTATGAAAGCGTGTGATTCAAATGTCACAAGTGCTGGAAGAGCCTCTTATAAAATCATCTCAGTGAAAGTTTCCTGGTAAACACGACAGCTTCGGCGCATGTTTGGGCAAGCCAATAAACTTGGTTTGAGATCCAAAAAGGAACGAATGACAAATATGGACACAGCACGCTAAAATACTCACAGGCTTTAAAATTAGGCCCGTGTCCGCCATCTGTAACGATGTACACGGGCAGGGGGGAAAAAAAAACACCCTGGAGATTTTAATAATCTAAGTACTCATGAGCTCATGTGCCTTTTGCATTTTGCCATTCTCCATGCAGCCACTTTGCAGGGCCAAGCATTCGGCTCTACCTGCGTGTGCCAAGCCCATCGATTCCTGGCTGGAACATCCATCCATCCGACACTCTGACGACCATGTCGCAATCTCTTCCGCTTTCTCCTTGCCTAAGCACTACAGCATGGCAGCAGTGGAGGGGTGGGGTGGGGGTGGTAGGGAGTAGGTCATCCTTAATAGCTATTGGCAAAAGGAAAAGCTGAGCCATTTATTTCTGCTGCCGACCGCAGATTCCATAATTAAGATAATTAAAAAAAAGGGGGTGTAAATCGAGCACCCCCCACTCACAGCCATGAAAAGTGTTTCCGCACAACAAAAGGCAGCAGGCCATGGACAAGGACTTTCTGTTCCTGATGCTGGCAGGAACTACCATGGCAGGATTCAGAAAACAAAGTGAATGCTATTTTCCCTTTAGTCTTATTTAAAGCTGCAGCTCAGCTCTAACAAATACATGGATGGTGAAACATCTTTTACCCCTTTAGAAAAGATTTTGTTGGTCTCTGAAAGACAACCGTGAAGAGTAGAAAATCCCAACACTAATTCAGGCTTTGTACAGCCTGTTTTCTATTCTGTGAAGAAAAGCTTATTCAAATTTCTGGGAGCTAATTTTGTATTATAATGACCACTCTTCTCACTGGCTACATCACTGGACAGGGTGGGGTAGGCGTGTGACCACTGTGGGCAGTGAAGCGCACTACGATGGCTGCAGCTGAGCACAGTTGGCAAATGAGTTGCCAGAGATGTTCATTAATTTATGTCCATGTTCCAGCTGAGTATGTCACTACATAACAGCATTTAATGCACACACTTAAGTTGCTAATGCCATGATAATGCCCATTTACGCTAGTGTCCTTGTGGGAAATGTGGTTTTCATAGTATAATGGGGTTTTTAAGTTGAAACAAAGCTAAGTGTGGTGCACACCACGATCAGGCATAACATTACATTATGGCCACCTCACTGCATCTCTTTATCCAGTTTATCCACTTACCACATAGGGAGACCTTGAAGTTCTACAATTGCAGGCTACAGTCCATCTGACACTGACGTTGTAGTGGTGTTGGTGGTATGTTGGTGTGTGTTGTGCTGGTGTGAGTGGATCAGTCACAGCGGTGCTACTGGAGTTTTTAAACACCTCAGTGTCACTGCTGAACTCCTAACAGTCCACCAACCAAAACTATCCAGCCAACAGTGTCCTGGCGGCAGTGCCCTGCTACCGCTTATGAAGAACTAGAGGATGATCAACACAAACTCTGCAGCCCAGCAAGGTAGGAGTGTCTAATAAAATGGACAGTGAGTGCACAGAGTCTTTAAAACTCCAGCAGCACTGCTGTGTCTGATGCACTTACAGCAGCACAACACACACAAACACACACCACCGAATGAACAGTAATACAGAAATTCAGTGTTAGTGATATGTGACAATATTGTTTTTCACTGTCTTGTCCATCAGACACATCTGTGTGTGGAAAGGCAGCTACTACGGTGAAAGTATAAGGGCCAGATAAGTGAGACGGAGCAGGTTTTTTTCTATACCAGCAAATTAAGCGATTGCATAATGTGAGGACGGCAGACACAGTAGCAAGTAATGTATACATTAACAGGTAAAAAAAAATGCATCTCCTGCCTGAAATGGAGATGAACATGTATGTGCCAACGTCTATATCTCCACACGGTCGATTTCAAAGGAGGTTTGCCAAACATTGCCAGAACTGGAACAATGTGAAACTTCTGTTGGGTGCAGTCTCAGGAACTCTGATCTAAAATAGAACTAGGGTAATAAAAAGCAGGCATTTAATACTTAAGACACTAATTGCATGTGTGAAAACCCTGCTAATCTTGTGTCTGAAGTCAGCTCTAGGCCTCTAGAGCACTGTTCCAGCAGTACTGATTAAGCACTCCTGCACTCGCACAATAAGGATTGCTTAGGGTTTTTACCTTTGGAAGCCATTTATGCTGCAGATTTTGCAGGCCCTTCAGTACAGTACTAAACAACGCTCAGACAGTATCAATTCTGGATACTGACAAATACAGTGTGCATGTACACTTGCAGACAGTGCGACTGTTGCATGCACTGTACCACCAGTCCTTTTCCCTGCAGCATAAATAATCTGTATAAAAGCATTGGGAATCCTGTGACTGTAATGGTAATAGCTGCTGACAGTGTCAGGGGGCTAACTGCCCCCGCCCCTTCGCATGCTGACGGATAAGGTCAGCTCTGTCTGCCGATTGCAGGGGTACTGCCCAACTGCTGTATTATTTTTAGACTTAAGTTTTAGGTGATTCATCATATCCAGGCTAGCAATGAAGTAGATGAGCATTACCCTATTGCAGCCTGACTGACAAACATGCACGCAAGCATACATACACACACACACACACACACACACACACACACACACACACACACACACACACACACACACACGCATCCACATACACGCACGCATACACACACACACGCGCATCCACATACACGCACGCATACACACACACACGCATCCACATACACGCACGCATACACACACACACACCCCGACACGCACACACACGCATCCACATACACGCACGCACGTATACACACACACGCATACACACACACGCACGCATACACACACGCATACACACACGTATACACACACACGCAACCACACACAAGCACATATATACACACACACACAAACGCATCAACGCATACACACACACACACGCATGCACATCCACATACACGCAAGCATACACACACACGCATACACACACACACGCATCCACGCATATATACACACACACGCTCGCGCATATATACACACACACATGCATACACACACATGCATATACGCACACACATGCATACACACACACATGCATACACACACACATGCATACACACACGCACGCATATATATTTATATATACACACACGCACGCACACGCACACACACACACGCGCGCGCATACACGCATGCACGCATGCACGCACGCGCACATACATATATACACGCACACGCACAAACAAAAACACAGTGAGTATAGTGAGTATGCAAGGTGTGGAGCTGTTGTTGGGACAGGGACTGGAGTTGGAGTGCTGCCTTGAGGATCTTATAAAGCTAAATTAACCCCCAGAGAAAACCTACTTAGTGCCATTATATACTTAGTGCCATCTATAGGTTCAGTGGCTGTTTAGAAAAATAAATAAAATGGCTGCATTTGTGTTGTAGACACTGCAACTCCTGATTCCCATCACAACCACTGTATAAATCAAGAGGCTTTACAGTGTGTCAGAGACAAACAGGAACAAAGCTCTATCACTGCACTCCTCCATCTACAACAAAAAGCATGCTTATTCTCTATGTCATTTATCGTTAATGGTGAAGCAGTCTTGTACTCTGTCTATCCTCTGGTAGCATGGTTTTTGTTCAACTCTGCAAAGTCTTTTTCTTCAAATAAAACAAATCCCAAATCAAATATCCCCTGGCAGACACCCAAGCCACAACTTATCAAAGAAGGAAAGCTTCAACAGCTGGGAAAAATTTAGCTCTTAGAAAAGGAGACAGAGGTGGCTCTCCCTTGTTTTCATTCTGTCCCCTCCTCTCTCTCCTCCCCACCTTTTTCTTTCTGATGGTGAACACATGCAGTGCAATTTTACAGCTGGACATAGTTCAGAAGTTGGAGTGACAAACAGCATTATCCACAAATGAGGCAATACGAGCCAGGGAGACACCCAGACAGACGAGCTGACAAGAAGGAAGGAAAGGAAAAGCAGGCTGCTTAGCTAACACAATCTGATCAATTTTACACAATGGCTCAAAGCGCCTGGAACACAAGGGGACAAAAATGGAAAGAGAAAAATCACACAGCAGACTTATCTAGTACGGGGATTACTAGAATCAGAGCCGACATTCAGAACACAATAAAATCCCCAGTGTGGATTTGCACGAATGTAGGGAATGAACATGAACAGTCTTAGCTCCAACTACATAGAGGATGTTCATGACACATACTTATAACAGACATTCAGCTTAAAAGGAAAAGCTACTTCCTACCAAGTCCAAGCACATAACCAGGGTCAATGCAGTCTACGGCTGTCATAATTACTTCAGTCTATCTATCTTCTTGATGCTTTAGCATAATGCAGACCATTTGCATGATGACGATGCATATTTTCAATTCTCCTACTGGGCTGTCTTACAGTCAGAACGAAAACCTGCCTGGCACACCCATCTACGTGATCATTTAGCAATGTAAGTTTTGGGTTCCTAGAGAGGGATTTCTTTCTGGATTACTGTTAAACCAACATTTCATTTTAAAATCCTAATTTAATCTTTTCCAACAAGGTTCTCTAGAAACCTGTAATTGCATGGCTAAGGCCACTTTTTCTTACTTTCCTCTCCTTATTTAATGCCTTCAAAACAATCAAAACAACAGTTACAATTACACAGCTTTTGATTATAGACCTCCGCAACAAACAATATTATGAACAAACTGCAAATGTGAATACAGTTAGTTTATATTTGATGGAACTACTTACGGAATACTAATAATAAAGCAATAAATAAAAATTTGAATTAAATAAAACAAAACCTAACATATCATTTAACCTGAGGACCCAAAATATTTTTGCATAAAACCTTAAATGACACCAAGTTTGTTAAACACATACCCATGTATTGCTGTGATGTTCTGTGATGCAGGTGTGTATATTTTATATAGTTCAGCAAAGCAAACATCTGTTTGCTGCTCCTTCCTTTACTACACAAACCTGCATTAAATATAATCTAAAAGTCCGCAAAACCACTCATGACAGGGATATATCCACAGTGACAGAGTGTGCACTGGTCATTGTGCTCTAGAGTCCAGCGTGGCCGATACAGCCCTCCATGAGTGGCAGCACAGCAAGTGCTCTATAAATAACCCAGTGCCCTGTTTACAGCCATGGGCAGAAACGAGCTGTGCACAAGGCCACACTCAAGCATACTTCATACGGATCACCCTAACCACAGTGTACCAGTAACTATTCAACACACAGCGGCTCTGAAGGAATAGTAAGACCTTATTCTGGAGCACTCTACTTTCTATGTCCTTTACCTCAGCGTCAACATAACTGACACAGAGCGGTGATTTGTATATGCGTAGTAAGATTTTCAAAGTGCTGACGTGTTTACTGGATGTCTGAGAGGCAGCTGAGGTTATGTTATGTTTAATAAAGACCCTGTTGTGTCAGCAAACTATCACCAACACAAAAGGTAAAGCCTATAATGGATTTTAGTAGGAAGCTTACTTTTGTCTTCAATGACAACAATCTGAATTCAGCCATTTGTTCATTATGTTCGTAAACCAAAAACTAATCCTGGATAACATGCACTTATTCTGGCTATTAGGAGGACTTCTGCTTTAGGGGAACAATAGACAGATGTGTTTGGACAGATGTTTTTATAAAGTACTTGCTTCAGTCAACCATTCAGCTACTTGATTTTGTCTGTTTGTGGCTGCTTGTTAAGTAAAACTCAGCTGCTGTGTCCAACATACCAAGCTTGGGGAAAACGATGAGGTACTCTGCATTGCACTGTGGACAGGCTACACGGGCTGTGCTGTTGCCCCGCTGTTTCTCGTCCACCCAGCGCTGCAGGCAGGCCTGGTGCACCCACTTAGTAGAGCCCCGGCATCGGCACGGTCGAACCCACTCAGCTGTGCGATCATCCTCATCTGTGGCAAAGCACACCCAGCAACTCCTGTAGAACAGAAGGATGGAGAGGATGATGATACATACGTGCATACAGACATACACTAATGCAATGACATTTTTTCCATTTATCTGTTAGAACGCCCAATATCTGCATAGAGGAGTTACAGCTATCACATGTACAAGTAACTTGGATTACAATCTAGATTAGAGTAGAACTGCGTAGGCAGGGAAGGAGGAGAAGAGGAGGTAATGTGCATCTGGAAAGGAGCCAGAATGGCAGCACAGCCCTAAAAACATCAGCATATCCTGGAAGAACTGATGGGACGTGAGCCTAATCCCAATAGCAGCCTCCAGCAGACACATTTACAGACACATACTATTTTGATCTGGAATCCAACTAGGGTCTACATCCTGTTGTCAGATAATCAGGGTTGTCCATATTACACTAAGAGCCCTCTGTTATGTGGAGGTGTATCTGTATGCCTGCTGGTCTTGGACTAATCTCGACAACCATATTCTATACTTGCTGGATGACTACGAAAGCTTGCGGCTGTACTGCCTGTGTCAACTGGCACTGTAAAAGCAAGTTAATATCTGATGGGTTTCTCACACAGGGAAGAGCAAGGAGTGAGACAGAGGAAAGAGTATAGGTCTGCACAAGCAGCAAAGCAAAAATCCTTCCGCAAAAAGAGAATGAGGGGTCAAGTCAGGACAACTAAAATTTGAGTCACTAAAAGATCTACCTAGTTTTAAGGAAAAAGGGGGAGCTAGAGGGCAAGAGAGAAACAAAGAGAGAAACAGTGGTGAAAGAAAAGGCGTGGAGAGGCAAGGCAGAGAGTGAGAGAGAATCGGAACAGAAAAACAGCACAGCATTCTGGGTCAGTGACTAAGCACTAGTTAAACAAGATCATTAGCTCAGCCTCACAGAGAAAATCCATGAGGTGAAAGACAAGAGGAAAAAGAAAAACAGAAAAAAAAGAAAGCCCTCTAAACTCATCAAAGGCGGATTTGGTGAGGGCCACGTGCCACTATCCAATAAATGCAATTTCCTGTCTTCTGTCTGATCCAAGAATAGAGGTCAGAGCAGCCGGTATAATGCAAAAAAAATAAAAAATACAATCAAGAAAAATATGATGCTGCCCAAAAGCACAGCTATTTAGTGTGCAGAGCGAACTGCAGTAATGACACAAATGGTTGCAGGATACCAGCAGGGTTTGGCTAGGATGTTTACTTTCGATAAAAGCTTGTTGTTATCACATCATGACTGTATAAGAGCTTTTAGAAAAGCCTACAGTTCTCTTCTGCACTTGTCTTTCAGAGTCAGGCAGGGATGGCTGTTACTGGTTCTGGTTCATTTTTAAGCACGGTTTGGCGATTCTGTACTCAAGCATACCTACTAAACCTGCTAATTAACTGTCGAGTTAAATCAGGTGTGTTTGAGTAAGGAAATCTCTACAGTGTGGCTTAAAGCCCTCCAGAACCAGGTCTGTACACGCCTGGTGCCTGGAGTCCGGACAAGCCAGTCTGGTCAATTTCCTTTGGTGTTGCACAGATGGAATTCTGCCAAGCCTCACCTCCCATGATGCTTTGGTCTTGAGTACTCAGAAACAACCTCTCTACTCTCATCAGTACATCGTGCAATACCATGCCATACTACTTCAATGAATCTGATGTGCGGAATCAGATTGGATGAAGGGGAGGAAGACTTCACAGCTTCAAAATCACGGCAGCAGGCAGTGTTTGATCCATGACTGGCAAAATCAAACCCTATATAAAACCGTGGCTCAAATTCGAGTGAGGTGATGTCATTTTTGGCGCTTTTAAAAATTCCACAGGCAGCACACAAAGAGGCCAAGAGAAAATAGCACAAATTTCAGGGCTAACTTGAGTAAGAGCCTATGACTCACTGAATAAGTGATGTGGCAGCTCAATAAACAAAAGCACGGGTAATGAAAGAGAAAGAGAAAAAGAGAAAGTCGTTTTTTTTCATGTAAAAAACGTGACACAGCTCTCAATGCTGCTGGGTGCATGAGTGCTACATGGTCCTTCATTAAATGCCAAGTTTAACCTTGAATAATTCCACCTTTCTTTGTAGCTTGTGCAGAGAGTTGTCATACTAATCCCACTGGAACATCTGCACCAATCACCATATGCAAATTACACTATTTACCACTAGCATCAGTTACGCTGTCGAAATGATCCCTGCTTGTTTATCTTGCATTTGCACCTGATTTCCCTAGCAGGCAAAGGAGCAGAAGGCCGAGCTTATACTGTAAATAATAGCCATGCTTCAACGAACAGGTCAGTCAGAGACACACAACAGGTAATATTTTATGGGATTTCTAGAGCTGATACAACTGTATGCAAAAAAAAAAAAAAAAAAAAAATGTAGGACGACATTTAAATTATTGATTGCTACAGACAGAATTCTGACCACACCACTAAACAGTCAGAAAAAGACCCCATTGCAATCCCTCATCTCCCCGTTATGCTGGCGTCCTGATTTCCCACTGTTTATTTTCATTCTACCAGCATGACATTTACATTCCTATTTCCTTAATTACACTGAACCTTCATCATTTGGCATTTCACTGGCTGAATGATTAATCTCCATTCTGTACACAATCTCCACCTAAACAGTAATTACTAGAGAGTGTGGGAGAAGAACGCTCCATCCAAACAAATGATTTCCCACGTGATGATTATCAGCAAAGCACACACTATTTTTGAGCACCTGCGCAGATGCATCCCACATAACTCTGATATGCGGAACGCATAAATTAATAATTACACATACCAAGAGGTGTCCATAAATGACAGCGTGACTAAGCGTCAAAACTGAGATATGACGTGAGTGTGAAGGTCAAGAGAAGTCAGGTATACCTGCCACTCTGTCTTATTAGACTTGATCAATTCTGAAATCATCCAGCGTTAAACCTTTTAGGTGAAGATTCCAGCTGACTGGCAGAAAGCACACAGTATACATCTGTGATTATCAAACGCCCCATCGCTGCATGTTTCAGTTAAACAACCTTTGTTGATTAGAGGCAGTAACCATTCCATGTCTGTTGCACCACTGTGTTATCAACATGCACTCATGCCAAGTCAGCTCTGGCATATAACACTGGTGCTTTAGCTTAATTAATTGACTTCGATCAAAATACCAAACTGCCTAGAGGTGGACAACACAACAAAAACATAACATTGAGATCTTCAGCATTTTCACCATACATCTTAAGTCACAAATGTTTATTTTTTCAGACATATGATCAGTCAAGACTGAACAGCTGTGCTACACTTTTAAAAATACCATGAAAAACAGTGAACACAATGATTTCCATTTAATATTTGGCATACTGTTATACTAAGTTGAATGGTACTAAATCTGCAGTTGACCAAAGTTCTACAATTAATGACAATATACACAATATGTTCGGAAAAGCATACTATATTGTATTGTGACACAAGAACTAAAGATGCACCAATTCCACTTTTTCAATACCAGTATTAAAAAAAAAAAAGTTATTATTAATATGCTCCTGGATAATTCACCAGCAAAATAAACAGTAGACATAATACCAGTGTAATATCTAAACTAAAATATGAATTACAGTTTAAGTGAATTAACCTGCTTATTTAAAAAAAAAATCATTTTCATCCTTATTATTCAATTCACATTTAACCACATTATTCTAATTTTTTTTTTCCTCTTGAAACTAAAGGGAAAAGTTCCTGCACGGGGCTTTTATTCTGACACTCAGCAGCACAGAGCAACAACCATGGCGGATTTCAGACTTGCTCATTTAATTTCCCTAAACAAAGACATTTGGCTGCAATGCGATCATGTATTAATCATTACATGAATAAGCTTGCTGTTCTGTTAATAAACACAAAGAGTTTAATGTTTATCATGTTTATCAAACACAGCGGCAGCCAAGTACTGGACGTGTATCGGACACATCTGGCTCATACCTGATTTGTACAGGACTGGTGCAATCAACAACAATAATAATAAACACTGTCAGAATGCTCAGTCCTACAACTTATTCATTATAATCTCACATGGGAGAAGCACTGACAATCTACCTCACAATCTCTACATCTTTGTGCTTTAACTGTCACTCCTCGAAGAGGAGTATCCTTTCTCCCTCTGCTCTCCACTGATGCCGGGCCGTAGTTTCATCAGTCTGCTACAGGATGCCAGGGGAGAGTCGGATATGGCTCAGCCCAATCGCATAATACTGCATTTATAATTAAAAGCTCAGGCTTGCTATAAATAATGCAGGGCAAATCTCTGGTCCTCTGTCAGCACTGTCTGTCCCAATGAGCGCTGCTCCAAGGGGGGGAGCAGAAGGACAGTTGCTGCTCTCCACCTCACTCGGCCACTCTCTCAGGTAATTCTTTCCATCCTGCAGTCCTGAATAAAACATGAGTGAGGCAGAGCCGGTCAAATGACTTAAGAGAGCAATTCCTTCCTCTTATCAAACTAAAACCATTAACCTCCAGTCTAAGATGGTCCCAAAGGCCATAGGGTGGCCAGACGAGACAAAATAAGATGTGCGTTGTCATTTAACTCCATATTAATGATCTTGACTCCTCTAGAACTTACTTCTGGTGAGTTACTAGCTCCTAGTCAAAGGACATTTTCCAGAATTTCCAGACACCTCTAAACAAGTCAGTGTACAGTAGCTTGTAATTTAGCCTTCTCGGCTCTGCATGTGGTCAACGTAAAGCACTAGGTTTGAAAGCATGAGCTTTGCGTACGTCACTGAGAAGCAGCCTTCCAAAACTGACCTATAGGCACAGATGAACAAAAAACCCAAATGGAAATGGATCCCCTGGAAATGAGCTGCAGACCTAACAGGGTAAGCGGACAGAAGTCTTCCTCACTCAGCTCCGATCTTGTGAACAAAGGAAAGCTTCTCAACATTCTCTGAGCTTCTCTTACTCCGGTTCCCGTAACCCTGCCTCCCTTGTGACAGCCTCCGATACAACACAGAAATGCTATCCTCCCTGAGAAACTCAAGCCTTGGCCTGCTGTTGCCTCTGTGTCCTCCGCGGCAGATAATGCACAGATAGCATGGAATACATATAGCTAGTTTATAAAAAGTAATGACAGTTCCACATTCGTATGGTTCACGCCCACATGTAATGCAACGTTCATTAATACGTAAACACAAGGACTGTCAGTAGTGATTAACTGCAATAAATCAAACCAGTAAAACAGTATTTCACATTCTTAGCCTTTACAGCACAGGTGTATTGTCTGAATGTGGTAGACTACATGCTGCGATACACTGAGCAGTCCAAAAGTCAATTACAGTCCAGCACTCCAGACTAACCTCTTTTAAAACCATTCTGAAACATATTAACAGTCTTCCCAAAGTGAAAACTACCTGTCCAAAATGTTAAACTGCTTTGCTGACATGATTACAAAGCACTTTATTATTTTCCTTTACAGTTTGTGTACTCCTACAATAAAAAAAAAAAAAGTAAAATTATTTCCAAAAATTACATGTCAGAGAACAAAGTTTTTCAGTACGTGTTTAGATTGAATCACCAATTCTCAAATATAATTCATTTGTGTTATTACAGATATCAGAAATAGCTATAACTTCTAATTATAAACAGTTACTAAAAATGACTTGTCTTTATATGGCTGCCTTTGGAATCAAAACAGAGCTAGATCATCATCATGCCCTGGAACATACCTTGGGTTTGAATGTGATGCTGTAACGCGATGCAACAATCATGATCTTATAATATCATTTTTATCGTTTGTATAATGGGAACACTGCATCACAGTGAATGTGAAGAAGAATAGCAAAAAGGATTCCACATCTTTGCCCCATCCCTCATCTCATTAGGGCCTAAAGCCAGTACTGCTGTGCTCAGAAATTGTGACTTTAATGACTGTGGGAACTTGCTAAGCCTAAATCTCTTTCGGGATGTGTAACAGTAGGACAGGGATAAGCGGCTAACGCTCAGGTTATTTTCACTCAAATTACAGTCTGAAAAGATGATCTAGGATCAGCCTAACAAAATTTATCCCAACTTCTACACACCCCAACATGAGCCCAATATCCAAGTCTACACATTACCACAGAAGACAGGTCTCAGGGCAGTAGTACAAATAGCTGCAGATCAGTGTTATGCCACAAAGGCTATAGAAAAGACTCAACCACTGCAGCATATATGACAGTCTACTATCAAACCTAGATCTGTTATAATGGAATAACATTATTATTAATATTATTATTATTATTATATTATATAAAACGGATTTTTTATGTTTCAGTTTTCAACACCACTGCAACTCATCCCAAAAGGTACTGCATGGAGCTTGCTCGTTGGACCTTTCTCAATGTTCCAATGTATCACAGTGCAATGCTGAGGAGTTTTACAGCCTACTAGCTGACGCTTAGCATCGGACATGGTGATTTTGGGCTCATGTGCAGCTGTTTTAAGGGCAGCTCAATCTATTGCCAATGCTCTTCTATGAATATTATACAAGCTCTGCAGGCAATGGAACACCTGTGTCAGCAGTGGAGTCTCCTTAAAGGGGCCCTATTAAGTTTTTCTGTTTTTTCTTTTTCCTTTGGTGTTTTTCGTAGCTTTTTGTGCATGTCAAGCTCTAAAGTTATAAAAAAATAAGCACATGAAAAGGGAAAAAACTCGCACATAAACTAGTGATGCACCCATCGGATACTATGGAAACAGAACAAATCAGGTATCAGCCAGATGCGCTCAATATATATTTTCACAAGGACATGCAGCTGTTCTGAAATATAACTCTGTATTTTTCTGAACCACTGTGGTTTGAGAGGCATGTAACTACAGATCTGTAGGATTAGCACTACAACCCCTAATAGAAATACATAAACCTTAAATCAAATTGCATCAAAAACATGTAACATCCCTTCTGTGTATCAGGTACATACTGGGAGGCAAGTGTTGAGAAGTGTGTTGAGTGTTCATGAGAATCAGGCCCTCTTTTTCTTAAGCTTTGCACATAGTGCGTGAGAGTGTAGTAGGCTGTTCCAGCTGCATAACATTACTACTTTCTACTGTGACACTAAAGCTCGTTACCATCAACACTGTCACTGAGTGAAGCAACCTCGCTCCAGCATTCAACATTAAGGTCCCAGACCTCTTCATTACCATTAACATTTCAGTACCTGCAGGATATGACCCTAAGGGTCTATTAGATACTATCTGCAGGTTCGAAAAATGATCCTGCTCACTTTTCTCTTTACCTGACTGCCGCCAAGTTACACTGCACAGGTACTGAGAAGCTACACCACTGAGGGGTCTGAGGAAACGATAACCCTCTAGCTTAGCAGCTAGACTCAATATCCATTACGGTTTTACTTTTAGACCACTCCTGCAGAGCTTAAGGACAGTTTACAACTGGTAAACAAAATGGAAAGTGTTTCCCTGAGTCTCCCGCTCCCTCTCTGTATAAGAGACCCCCAGACAAACATTAGAATGTCAAAAGATATTCATGAAACCTCAACTGAACTTAACCTGAGGAACTATGCAGCAAGCTCTTAAATCTGTAACTATTCCTCACCTTACTTTATTTGCTGAATGACAAAATGTACTTGAGTTTCCAATTGCAGCCCCAATGGGACTACATAGTCTGCAAATGCTAGGGCTGTACCCGACTCAGAATTTTGCCAGTCGAATTGGATTTGCCCGTCCTGGCTGACGATTCGACTATTGGTTTATGTTTTTTCTCCATGTACATTATTTAGTAATCAGTAAATCAATTTGCATACGTTTCAGATCTGATGTCCTCCTCATTTAGAAAGTCAGCAGAGTCACAGGAACATATTTCTGAACTAAAAGAGATGTGGCGTATGATGATCGATCTGAATTGGAGCCTGATTTAATTACAGGATACAGTGCCGGGCAGCAGCGCGTATTTATGCTAAACATTAGCTCTTATAGCTTTTAGTCTTTTAATTTCACTTTTAACAACTTCTTCAGTATGATGACCCTTCGTCTTTCATCTCTCATAAATAATGAACTGCTAAATATAACCAAAATTGGTCAATATTTAAATTATTTTTAGATGAAAAGAAGAATGGTAGACCTGAAACCGATTATTATATTAAATAATTATTTCTCGTTTATTGGCAGGCACATTAAGTGACTGTACCTATCTTTAAATAAAAAATAATCTTAACTGTAAATGAAAAAATATATACCTGTAATTTAGGTTCTAAAATAATGGTATTATAATAAAACAAACGTCTTCGGTCCATTTTTCCTCCAAACAGCCGTTATGTCTAAACGAAAGTCAGCACACGTTGTCACATGGATTTATTTTTTCAGCAAGCATGCGTCATAGCTCAGCTAGAACTTAAATATATATGTTTATTATTCCCCTTTAATAATTATTAAAATGTATTTTAAAATTTTTAAAGTTATTGTGCATTTTTGTAAGCTTTGGTCTGTTTCACGAGTCACTGTTGTCAGTCGACTTGAAGGTTCTGAGTCGACTTAAAGGGTCTCCGACTGACGATTCGACTCGTCAACTTCTAGAGGGCAGCCCTAGCAAAAGCACAAACATATTTTTGACCATGCACAGTGCCAATCCAGAAAAAAAAAGTTGGTCTATGTCTAATTTAAAAGAAACTATGCATACCACTATTCATGGCTCGCTATGGTTGTGCAGGTATATAATCTAGATCTACACATTTCTGATCCTGAAGGTGCACCAGAACACCATGATGACTGACATCACAAGAAACTAACAGATTTCAGCTTCTACTGAATTTAGCAGTGCTTGGTAAAGTTACACCTACATTTAAACTGATGGGGCACAAATAGTAATGCCGTGCAGGGCAGTAATAGTAATAGTAGTATTAGCAGAAGTATTATGATGATTATTATATATTCTTTCTTAACACCATCTCATGCTAAAATATACGGCAAGACGGCAATTGAAATCCTTTGTACACTTCACTTGCATCATTCTTTAGCTGAAAATGGATAGAACAGGTTCAAATGAACAGCTCATCAGTCACAGGGAAACTCTTTTTCAGGAATGCTCATCTCCTGTGTCAAATTATTTATACTGAATTGTCTCTCTGTTTGATCGCTGAGCTGGTGTCACATGAGGTGTACATAATTCTTACTCTTAATCAGTGTCATCTCATTTATTACACAACATGGATATTATTGTGTCTCCGAAAATAGCTATCCCAGACCAGCAGGCAAAATTTTATCTGACAACAAGAGAAGCATGCACAAAAGAAGAAGCATCATCTCACCATCATCTCACCATCAAAGAATCGTTGTCACAACACACTGTACAGATCACATTTGACCTGCAAATCCATAAAGCAAGGAGGAATGTAAATTGACCTTTTTTAAGACCATAATGACCTTGACAATGACCTTTTTTTGGTAAAACACTTTCTCATTATTTTCTCAATACATACATGACTTAGACAAGTCTACAAACACACAACAATATTAATTTTACTAATACTAAACTTTGAGTAAATTTCAACTAGGATAAACTGAAAACTGTGCTGGCTTTGGCTGTCCTTTGGCGAAAAAACTGAATAAAAGGTTTCAGTTTTATCTATGTGGAAGCAAAGGAGAAAAAGAACTGTACCGGACATGCAAACCCTATAACACACAGTAATATCTGTGTTTAAAGTAAAGTGCTTTGATTGCTCTAGCGTTTTACCCTTCTTGTGTTTGGTTCCTAATTAGAGCATTATGGAACTGTCTGGTTTCAGTGTTCTTGAACAAGAACATCAGCAAAATACTTTTCACATCCTGATTTCACAAGGTTTTTGTTTGCAAGCCAAATAAATGTAGCCTATATTCTTTACTGCCATGCCACAGGGTCAGTTTCAGTACATGTCAGTCCAGGGAGATTTTGCTACCCAAGATGTCTCAATCAGCTGGATATAAAAAGTCAAAAGTGAAGACTGACCAACAGAAATGATCTTTAACTCATTTGGTAGTGACCTATATAAGATGATCTATCTAAATGGGGAAACCCTGATTTGTGACATAACTATTGGCCTCGAAAACATCTACCACAGACTCTGAGGCTGAGAAAAACAGAAGACAGAAGACCAGGTACTTTTTGTTAAACTTTGTAGGGGGAAACATACTGGACTTTTGCCGCATTCAAAGATTAAAAAAAAAAAGAAAAAAAGATGCTTATGGATCAAGAAAGGGGGCTGCTGTCCAAGCCCATTAAAGTTATATATATATATATATATATATATATATATATATATATATATATATATATTTATTACATATGGGCTTGGACAGCACTATAAAAACTATATATCGACTTGCATTCTAAAAAGAGGTCAAAAAATAGAAAAGGTTCACTAGGGAAGTCTGGCATTAAAGGTCAGACAGGATTCAAGCCTAGAACTCTCTCTCTCCCTTCTGAAAGTGAAAGACTGCAATGCAGAGGAAGGCAGCTGGGGGGGTGGCGGGCAGGCCTTGATAAGAGCTCCTCTCTGGTTTGTGCATGACGCTGATAGAGTCTGTCTCACTGTAACCTGTCACTAACAGTTCTTGCAATACGCTTAGGATTGCCCTGGAGCAAAAAACTTGATCTAGGGTCTTCTCTTTTGATCCCAAACGCATGCAACTAGCAGTATACACCTGCTTCTACAGTGTCAAATTGGGTAATCACTCATATTTAGGACTGTCAATATCAACTATACTGGCGATTGTGCAATCTAATAATTATTTTAACAGTAATCATATTCACAAACAATAAAAACAATAACAGTCTGTGCACAGTCCATAGAATCCAAAAACAGAATATCTCATTAATATAAATCAAGACATGTGTAGCAAAAGTACATAAATGGGTTCTGTTTATTACCGCATAGTCATCCTCCAACCTACTGAGTAATCAGGAACATAAATTTGATTTTTGAAAGGGTGACAGCGATACCTATTACAGCATTATGTTAATTCATAATGTGAGCAGTATTTAAGATAGTATCTGTAGAACCACACAAGCAGAATGTCAATCTATTATATTTGCTATACTCATACAGCCAAAGTGAGAACACAACATAACATAAACTGTGCCACAACCGAGGTGGTTATCTGACAGATGTAAGGATGATGTCTTCCCATTTAAGTTATTACAATTAACCTAATCATCCAGACAAAGTTTCTCTCAGATGTAGTTGTGAGACAACACAAAAGCCCAGTGGCTCAAAACATTGACAGCAGCTGAATGGAGTGTGTGGGGTGTGTGTGTGTGTGTGTGTGTGGGTGTGTGGGTGTGTGTTCAATGAATTAAACACAGGCACTCCACCCTCCTGGTTTCCAGGAGAATAACAAACTTGCCTGCTCATGCTTTCTGACCAGTCCCCAGCCCAGTTATCTGGTTTGTTTTACAGCACAGGGGACGTGAGCAGAGAGCTTCTGGCAAACATGACTCTCAGTGGAAAAAACATGGACAAGGTCAGGACACAGAGAGCAGCCCTGCACCACAACAGAATAGAAAAAAAAACAGCCCAGCAAATCGATAACTCACTGCAACGTTTAACAAAAAGCTTCCTAAATTTAGACAATTCAAGAAAAAAAAATAATCCACTGCATGCTTCTACAGCTCTAAGATAACTGAAGGGTAAAATCTATATATGTCCACTTACAGTGGAACATCCATCTCCCTCAACACCAAGACTTTTGGCCATTGGGCTATGAGGCAATTAATTGAATTGAATTAATTATCAACTTTTAAAGCAGTTTGTAGCCAAAATTGGACAGAGTTCGGAGCATCTGTCCAAGCATGTCTGGGGTGTCAAATCTCCAAATGACTGCATAACTAAAGGGAAAGGGATAGAAACATTTCTTGCACAACTTCACATGCCTCTTAAGCTCTGAAATCACAGCAGTTATTTCCATGTCACAACAACCCTTGTCAGGCTACATTTAAGGTCATTATGACAGTGCACATGTAGGTGTGACCGGGAAGATTTTAGAAATGGCATATGAATCATGAAGAAAGACAAATGAATATTTGAAAAGGGTGCTGCCTAGTCCTCCTGAACCTTATAAGAGGCATCTCTGCCAAATCCAGGTGCCACTTAAGGATAAATTCCACTACAACCTTCAGGTGCCAGATCCTTCCACTGAGGGATCAAGACAAGTGTCGACCTTGCAACCTCCATTAATTAAGCTGCTTTGCCTTTAACTACACAACATTGAAGCATAGCAAAGCTACACTGGACCAGTAGGCCATGTCTGCACCTTACAGAACAGAAACACCACAATAACCTATTCTTGACAAATATATACAGTATATAGCTAGCATACATATTTCCTTGCTTGACCTTTCTCATCATGCATAATGCAAGGAATCACAACTTATCTTTCTGGATGCTACCATGCATTCTATATTACTCCTAAAATTAACAACAGCTGACCTGACCTAATAAAAGGCAGTTTGGAAAATATATATTAATCCATTTTCAAACTCTATTTTTTTTTTTTTAACTTGATTGTTTTCTGACATCTGGTGAGCTGCTTTATCTCACCTGAAATATGTCAATTATGTGTAAAGCCATTGTTTTCTGCTTAGTATCCTACAGTGCTAAGAAAAGTATGTGCCAGCGATGCTCAGATAATGTTCACACTGCAGGCAGACCTGATTTGTTTCTTAAACCGGATCTTTTGACACAACTATCCACTCTAGAATCTGCAAGTGATTGGATTGGCTTTGTGTTCAGATATCACCAAACAATCTTCATGTGTTTCCGTGGTAACAACACAGCCGTCAGTAACAGTGTAGCTACAGATTTCAAACTCACACACAGGAGAGATGCTTGGGTTCTCCAAACAATAGTAAATGGTTTCCTAAAGCCTCCAGACAGATCTGTAAAAATTTAAATCGCATTTCAAACTACCTCCAAATGTGGTGTGGAGGTGGCAGACCTGAGACAGTCAGGATGAAGAAGGAATTCAGCATTTATTGCTGAAAGATATTCTTTTTGTGTAAACATTCCATTCATGTTACGTCAGGCAACTAAGAGGAGAGAATTATCACAATTCTGCATCTATTATTATTATTGATCATTGGGTCCATCTTCACATCATCCATAACTATCGGGTTTGGTTCCTCCACCTCACAAGAACAAGCCGAACTCCCTGTGCATTATCATCACAGCGGTGATAATCACTGGCTGTAAACAGACAAAGCTTCAGGACATCTATAACAGAACGGTGATGAAGCGAGCTGGCAAAACAACAACTGAGCCCTTTCATTTTAGACATCACCTCCCCCAGCCACTTCCCTCATGGTAAAGGACCATCAACACCAGCATAACAAGACACGATAACATTAAGCACAGAGGACAACTCACAGTTTAAGCTTAAACTCTGAACTTAAACTGAACCAACAAACCTCCCTTACGGTGTTACAGTCACTCCTCTGTAACATAATGCGTATTTGCCCTGTACAGAATGTTTCACAAATCTTCATCATGTTGTAATATTATGCACATAACAGTTATCATATTACTGTGTCTACTCAGGCCTACATATGTACAACCACCTCCTCTGTTTCTCTGCATAGTTTATTCATTCTGTTCTTCAGTGGTCAGGACCCGCACAGAGCAAGTGTTATTTAGGTGGTGGATCATTCATAGTGCAGCAGGGACACTGCTGTGGTGGTGGTATGTTAATATGTTAGTGTGTTGTGCTGATCTGAGTGGATCAGACACACAGTGCAATCCTGTTGGAGTTTTTAAACAGCTCAGTGTCATTGCTGGACTGAGAATAAACTATCCAGCCAACAATGTCCTGTGGGCAGGGTCCTGTGGACAGCATCCTGTGACCACTGATGAAGGAGGATGACCAATACAAACTGTGCAGCAACAGATGAGCCACCGTCTCTGACTTTCCATTTACAAGGTGAACCTACAAGGTAGGAGTCTAAGACTAATTGCTTGTCCGCGTAACATACTTTAAATAGAGTTGTTTTATAGAGTTGATTAGCGCAGATTCCTGGCAATTCTGACTGTATCTCCACTACAGGTTATATGAGTACACTTTTTATACTTTATATAAACACTTTATTACCCTGTTCCCTTTGTTATTGCTGGCATATTTACCAACAGAAATGAGCAATATAAGTGGGAGACTCCCAAAACTTTGTGGTTGTAGTTACTCCAACCACAACACATATGTGCCACAGCAGCTCGGATCTTCATCTTGACACATCAAATCTTAAGTCATGAACAATCTAGGTTAACATTTCAATCTAAGTAACATGTAAAAAGTAGACTGCTACAGCAGATCTCGCAGACTACGTTACTAGCTAACTGCAAGTCAGCCAGCCAGCGTATCCATACAGTTCGCTAAGCAGCTAAGCTAGCTAGAAGCTTTAGCTAGCTAGCCTGTTCACATGCAACAACATTCATTCACCTACCTGTCTAAAATCTGTTGCATTACAACGGCACTCTCGTCTGCCATGTCGTCTTATGTACCCGGGGGTCCAAATGCACAAATCGTCGTGGGTAATTTAAAAAGAAACGTTAAAGAAACGTTGAACAGCAGCCGAAGCTAGAAAGGCCCTAACGAGGACGAGAAGACCCCGAAACAAACCTTCGCTGCACGCTTAGCCAGCTAGCACGCTCTAGTGCTACAGCCACAATATAAAACACCTTATTACACTACAAATACGCCTTACTGGTTGAACCTCAGCTCCACATAACTAAAACTTTATTAGTTATTAATAGTTTCGTGTCGTGACCGCTTGACTCCATTTACTGCTCTTTGACGGGAAAGTAGCGCGGAGTCGCGCACTGCGTCACCAATAACAATAAAAAAAAACCGACGCACATGCCGCAAGGTATTCTGGGACATGTAGTCCCACTCCTTCATATAAGCTAGGCTAGCCAAAATAATATCAAATTTATGTTCTAACTCCAGCAGGCGGCCACTGAGACACTAAGCCTCCTTTGGAAAGAGAGGAAAGTAATATGAAGATACACATATGGCTGCAAAACACTTCGTATTGCGGTAAGACATTTGACATCTTTTAAAGCTTAAAGAGGGAGAAAACGAAGTAATTGGTTATTTCCAAATATTGTGATGCCAGTGTGAAGCGTGAACAATCACAGAAATAATTTATAGTTATGAAAAAATAATTAATGAGTCACCGTTGAGTTTCGTTTCCATTGCTTTCACCGCTGGAGACTTTTTGACATGTTTATTTAGGCTACGATGTTGCTCAGCCTATATTTTTGTTGTTTGGTGTTTTTGCTTCTGCCATTTGAATCTGCAGTATTTAAACGGCGTATATACACTTGCAGAGGTATATTGCCATGTCGTCATTCAGGCTGTAACGTTGAAGTGTTATATATTATGATGTAGCTCTGTTTCTATGGCGAAGATGTTGAGCGCTATATGAGTGTGTCTGAACGAGTCGCTTTTATTTCTGTAAATAAACTAGCCGGTTCCTGTCTCAGCTGGAAGTTGAACGACAAAAAACTACATTTCCCTTAAGCCTCTGCTACATCATCCATGCGCCGCAGTCAATCAGCTGTTGGGGCAACTGCTGACTCTTACCTCGGTTATAGCAGGGAGCTCATTTGTCATATCAATTCCGAGACGAAGCAAACTGGAGAAAATAAGCTTTTATTTACAGAATCCCAGAAAGGTGAACGATAAGGTAAAGTCTGTTTCATGTCGTCTACGGAAAGAGAGACGTGCATGTTGTGGCATATGTTGTGATTTCGCTAGGCTGTTTCGGTGCAGTAGAGGATTAGTGTGTGTGCGTGTGTGTGTTTCGGGGAGGGGGTGGGGTGCATGACCCCCCCACCTCCCACTCTTTTCCCATAGCCCCCACATGTGTGCATGTGTTGTAGGTAACATATCGAGATGTACAAGCTTTGACGCATAGGCCCGTGTACTTTCATGGGACAGAGAGCGTGTGGGTCTGTGTGCTTGGCTTGATAAATTGCCCCCCTGTATTGATCACTTTGTTGACCTTGAATAGGCAGCTCTCTTACAGCAATGCAGGATGAACCGCGACTGAATTCTCTGAAGACATCTCGGGCTTCTTAACACTGCATTAAACCGTTTAAGTGTGCTAGGTTGTGGGTGTACTCACACCATGCCCGGCTGCCTTGTTCTGTGCCCGAGCACGATTACCCCTTCCCCAACCTTCCCATTCCCCCGCTGGCCGGTTGTCACATTGCGCTTAATGTTCAGGGCCCGAACATGCCTACGTCATCGCTCCGAGGGTCGTTATAACCGTAACTAAAAATGACATGACGCAATCGCAGCGCCTACCCCACGCGATGTCGCGGCGCGTGGTCGTGCTCCTACACTTGGCCTTGAACGTGCGTGGCGCCTTATTCAAACTGAATGAATCGGAAGGAAGATCTGCTGAGCAGGTGCGTCTATGAGAGCTCGATCATATGATTTCACAGAGGACCCTGAAACGACGGAGGAGCTATGAGCGTCTCCACTTGCGGACTTGGACGCTACACTCAGCTGCAGACTTCAGTCTGCCAAAACTCGCAGCATCCACTGACCTGTTTCCACAGAGCTATGGAGCCTCTGAGTTATCCATAGCTCGGATGCTCTGATCTCATACGAGACTGAGGTTGGAAGCTATTCACCAGCTTCTTATTCAGATGTTCCTGTTCCACCTGAAATGGTGCGGCAGTTGCCGGAGACCAGAGACCCGTTGACAGACAGTCGCAGCATTAACGTGTTTTGCTCTCGGGGCCTATTAATGCGTTCCGTGTCCGAGTCCGACTGACCGTTACCGGACCCACCCTTTCAGGCAAACTGGATTTTTGGGGGTAAAGGGTGCTTTGGGCACGGCACAGATCGCCTAGTGCGAGTGCACCCTGTATTAGGGACGATGAGCTTTGCAGGGAGTGTTCACTCAGCTGTGGCCTGCATCTCTCAGGCTGTTTGCAAGCTCAAACTGTCGCATAGCTGACTATGCCTGGGCTTTTTTGCAGAAGGAGAAGGATATTTTAATTCAGTAATCAAAGTATTTCGCCGATGAGAATCACACGAGTCTACTCTGTATTACTTATTGTAAGGTTAATGTAAAGTTTCCTCCTTCTGGAAATAATCATAATAATAACAGTAATAATAATAATAACTATAATAATACACAGTGAAGGTGCATCATCAAAATCACTGCTGCCTAAAATCATTAAGGATAAAGCAAGGACATCTCAAACCTTCAGACTTTCTGTGGTGACCCTGCATTCACATATTCAACAGACATGGACTGGAAATACATAGAATCTAAATATGCATGCTGTTGCAGGCTGTGCGAGCTAAAAATGTCAAGGCCCAACTGCAGTAAGCTCATGTCTTTGGGGAAGGAAGAGCAGCCCATCATTTAAAATGTTTAGTAGGGCTAGAGTTGCAAACCGAGTGCTTATCTGAGTGCGTCCGAGTCTGATGCTAAAGGCAAAATGAAAAGAAGTTCTTCAATGCAGTGTGAAACTGGGTGCAGCCTATTTCACCAAGCACACTTTCTCAGGAAAACTGCACAGATCAAGACCAAATTAGGGACGATCAGTAAGAATCCCTGTTCGCTCTTCGCCTATTGGACGAGCTTGGCTTTTGGCTAAAGCTAAATGATAAGTCATGCTCTGTGAAATACTTCGTGTAATGAGAGAGAGAGAGAGAGACAGAGAGAGAAAAAACGTGATCAATGTTTTGAAAACGTGTTTCGGTAAATCAACCTTCATTAAACGGCGAGGGCAGAGTGTCTCTGGTAACCTTGTGGAAGGACGCAACTGTATTTATTGACGTATGCAAATGATTTTAGGGGTGGTCTTATAGGGAGGAGAAAGGAAAAAAACAGGAACAAGAATCAGTTTCACATTGCAGATCTGGAGTTCCGGTGAGGGGGAAAAGAGACGTACGTGGCGAAAAAACGGGTGAATATCGGGGCTTGTCTTCAAAGTTTTTTGCCTCCTTTATTCGCATATTGGAGATAAATGTGTGATTCAGAGGAAACGGGGACGATCTGAGAGGATACAGGCTGTGGGTTGTGCAATAACGGCCACACTTGGTGCTAAATGGGCGATTCCGGCTCGGCTCTGCTCAGCAGTAACAGCACCACCACCACCAGCAGCAACAGAAGCAGCAATAATAACATTCATTTCTCCTTCTCGACGTTTCCTTCGCCCGATCGCTCTCACAGCCCGACGAATGTGGTGTACGATATCCTCAATAACAACTCGTCTCTCTTCTTCCCCCTTCCAGCTCGGCAAACCATGCAGGATGATTTACTGATGGACAAAAGCAAAGCCCAGGCTCACCAGCAGCAAGACCCAGCGAGCATCGACCCACCCTCCACACCGACCCCCTCGTCGGAGCCGGCGGTCTCGGAGGACAGCCCGTCCGGCCAAGCCCCTTCGAGGCCGAGCGGCAAGGAGAAGAGCGCCATGGAGTCACCGCTGCTGCCCGGCTTGAGCTTCCACCAGCCGCCGCAGGAGACCGGGGGCACCTCGCTGTCTCCTTCGTTCGGCAGCACCTGGTCCTCCCCGACCACGAACGCCATGGACGATAGCTTTTTCCAAGGGATCCCCTCGGTGAACGGCACCATGCTTTTCCAGAACTTTCCGCACCATGTCAACCCAGTTTTCGGAGGCAGCTTTTCGCCTCAGATCGGCCTGGCGCAGTCTCAGCACCAACAGCAACCCCAGCCGCCGCCGCCGCCGCAGCCGCCGCAGCAGCAGCAAACGCAACCCCAGTCCCAGCAGAGGAGGTCCCCCGTTAGCCCCAACCAAGCTGCTTTTCCCCAGCGGACCGCGTACGCTCACCAGGCCGTGGTGAACAGCAAAGTCTCCCCGGCCTCATCATCCTCCTCCTCGTCCGCCTGGAATAACCACCAGAACGCGGTGTGGAGTTCAGGCTCGAGCCCGTGGAGCGGGCTGCAGGCTGCCAGGGACCCGCGCAGGGCGGTGGGTGTCGGTGTGGGAGTCGGGGTGGGGGTCGGAGTCGGGGTCCCTTCTCCCCTCAACCCAATCTCCCCGATGAAAAAGCCCTATCCTAGCAACGTTATTGCTCCGCCGAAATTTCCCAGAGCCGGTCCTCTTACCCCAAAGCCCTGGATGGAGGACAACGCCTACAGAACAGACAACAGCAACAATATGTTACCCTTTCAGGTGAGGGGGTTTCACTTTATTACCATTTTACTCTTCTGTTGCTCATTACTGTTATTATTAGTAGTGCTGTTGAGTGTCGTCACCACCTGGTTTATATGTTGACAGGTATGCTGTCAGCATCTGCCCAGTTAATGCTGCCGCAGGTTTGTGACTGCTAGCGTTAGCTTATATACTGTTTAGCCACTGCTATATAACATCGATAGACGAGTTAACGCGAGTTGAAATACACACAGAACTGCATCTTCTCGTTTGATTCGGTAAGCTTCGTAAATGATTATTAATAAGCTGTGTTTTTGTGTTTGGTTTAGTAGCTAAACTACTAACACTATTATTTTAGCCTGTATTTCCCATAGATGTTTACCATAGCTGACGATAACGGAACTGCCCTTAATTTGGCAGAATGTGACCTTCAGACCTGTCTTTGAGATGACCGCAAGGCTTGACAGCGAATATATCTGATCCATCAGAATTTATCAGCAGCTTATATAGCAGGTATAAAGCTAAAGTCCAGACAGACAGTCAAGAGTACTGTGGCCTCTAGTGATCAGTGTGGAGGGTTATGTTTACAGCAACGAGCTGACTCGGAGTCACTACGGAGTCCGGACTCTTTTCAGTAGAACACGTAAACAATGTGTTTAGACATGTTTTGTCATGTACTCTTAGTACCTTTCTTGCGTGTCTATCACTTAGTTGGAGGTAAACAGCCCCTCTCAAGTGGTCGCTTCTGAGCTGTGAACGGTTAATTTCTGCTGTCCGTCGGTGCCAGCTCACACAGGAGGCGTTTAAAGGAAACGCCACTCCAATCTGATTGGATGGCTTCGTTTAAAGGGAACGCCACTCGAATATAATTGGGCGACAGCGTTTAAAGGGACCAACGCTTAATCGTGATTGGCCCTCTGTGAGCAGGGCGGAGCTTACACGTTGTGTTTTTTTCCTCCTCGTGCTGTCATGAAGAGAAACATTGAGGATCTAGCTCGAGTGTGTCCTAATGCACTCCAGCGTCCTCTGTTTATTTCCTTTTTATGGCTTGTGCGTTAATGTTTATTTTTGCTTGTAAAATAATGAGAGCATGTTTGAAAGTCATAAATTAGCATCTTGCACCTTGTGGTCCATGCAGTGGCTAGTCATATCCAATGGTAATATATATTTGCCATATGCTATAGCAGATCTTTGCAAATGAGAAACTTTTTAAAGATTACACAAATATCATTTTCTGTTTATACATATTTCAGTGTTTTGTGACATTATTTGTCATGAAGACTGTTATTCTGTCTTGTAATGAGCTGTGTTTTTTACTTTACGTGAACGACTTACTTTCGTATTGTGTAGCTGGACATGCCTCTGGTAGATAGATAGGGCCTGTTTCAACTGCACTTTCACACCAGTGGAAAAGGTTAGCGCTGCAGCAGAGAGAAGTGATGAGTCATGCAAGCCATGATCCACAGAACCACTGCCTCGTTTTGCTTCTCTCACACTGTGTTGTGTTGTGGGCTTATGTTGTTTTGAGCATAAGATGAACCCAGATTATCAGAATTGCACTGTGAAGTGCAAGATGAGTTTAATAATGTAAAAAAAATATTTAGTACAGAAGTACAGAAGACTCCTGGGAATTTGTTTTACTGAAGTCCATCGAATGTCTGTCTTATGCTCAGGAACAGTACAGTGCAGTTACACTAAAACTGAAAAAGTTGCAGAAGATAGCAATGTGTCAGTCTGGAGATTGCAAGATGTCTCGGTTCTTATTTAGAAATTAATACTTATCTGTCATCTTCAATGGTAAAAACCCCAAAGTCATGAAAAAAAATTATCTTCTGTGGGTGCTGAAGGATATCCAAGACTGTTTTCTAGTCCTGTCAGCTTTCATGATCTCCTTCTTAAACAGGGAGAATTCTTGTTTGTATTCTTTATCAGCATGTAGCTGCTATTGAAACGAAACCCTGTTTATCCATTTTGACATTATTTAAAAGTACCTCTCACTCTTTACATGCATGGAACCAAAAATAAATGGCCCAAATGAAGAAGTCTGTTCACACTGACTTAAACTAAATATAAGATGCAAGGTTTTGTCCTGACAATAGTGATGTATAGCTGATCTTGTTAGTGGGGCAGTATATATTATTATTGTGATTACTTAAGGTCACAATGCCATGTGAAATGCTTTTCTGAACATATTTTCAATATCACATGTATTTGTAAAACACTGACCAATTGCCTACTTCATAAAAGAGATGAGCTCCTTTTACTTGAAATTAGTGCAACACAGATTAGCAAATATTGAATACAAATCATTCTCATTTTTTAACAATATTAAATAATGTAGTTCTACTGGTTCTTTTTTTTTTCTCAAACACGATCCAACTGATCAGATGACTGGAAAATGAATATCATGACATGAAAATATAATGTTATATTTTTGCTTATCGTTCTTTTCTAGGTTGTTATATTAAATAATGCAAATCTAGATTAACATATGCATTAGGACTGGGCAATATGGCAGCAATACTTTTTCACAGTAGGCTTTTCTGAGCATATTGAGAATATAGTCGATACTAGCAAGGGTTATCTATGCACTGCCTGGTGCCTATTTGATGATCATTTGTTTAGCTTTTAGTTTGTAGCCTTTTTACTTCATTAATGGCGGAGGGGAAAATGCAGGTCAAGTCCTCATAGAAACCTTTTCCCCTCTCAGACATACCACTATTTTACCATCATCCACATTACATCCACAAGACATGTAGCTTCACTGGTGGTTCTGGATCGCAAATAATATTGCTATATTTGCATTGTTGACATCCCAGTCCCTGGTTCTTATCACCACCATTTTCATGAAATTAGAGTCTGTAAGTTTGTCTATGGCGATCCATTATACAGCCAGCCACTCTAAAGGACTTTGTTTACAGCTTAGTGATTGAATTTGAGAAAAATCATTGGAATTACCCAAGAAGCATTAGTGTTTAATTTTAGAACAAAAGGGAAATTAACATGAGAAGAATAGTGCTAAAGCTGCATTTCCTATGTTGATGGATGTCTGATGTACTAAGAAATTCCACTGAAGTTCTGTGGAGAACTGGAAGGAACAACAGTGCTTGCTCCAGTATAACTTAGATTAATAATCCATCCATAGTTCAATGTCTCTAGACTGAGGAAACACTGGTTTAGACAGATACATCTTCAAAAACTTTGCATAATGTCCAACGAATTTATGGGAGCATGTGGGAAATAACACTGTTCAAAAATCACTCAGGACACCCCCTCTCCTCCACTCATACTGGAATTTTGCATTCTGGTGCTTGTCTGATATTCCGCAGTCAAACGAGCCAGGATGCCTATGTAAATGAACTGGAGCTACCTTGGCCCCTTCTCTGGTTTGAGATGCAAATTCTCAAGGTGTTTGAATACTTTTGTTTTTTTCAAAGTACATGTGAATTTCAGCTGCCCTTAATTCCCTCATGCCCCCCCTCCTGTGTGGTTTTGTGTTTGTGGTTGTCACCAAGCTGACAAATTCACACGGGTCATTTTTACTATGCCTTAGCAGGAGTTTTAAATCAACTTGGAATTTCCACTTAGAAATCTGCACAAAATATTTCTTTTTCAGTTGTCGTGAGAGTCAAGAGAAGGAGAAGGTGATCACTTGAGATAAGAAGAGTTGGCTGTATGTTAGTAGTACAAAACTAACGTGTGTGTTTGTTTAAGGCTGAAGTGGCTGAAGGGTTGGCTGTATGTTGGTAGGACCAACGTGTGTGCGTGTGTGTGTGGGCACGAGACTGAAGTGGGAAGCTCAGCGTTTTGAATGTTCATGATTAGTACAAAGTGAGCAGATTTTTATCTGGGCCCAGAGAGGGGAAATAACACTTTTTGAATGGCTCAGCCAGTTGCATGACAATAGCCGTGGTGGTGAACAAACAGTGTGCTGTCTCTGTGTTGCTGGGCAGGGAGAGGCCACTGCCAAATCTCTCTCTTACTCACACATCTTCTTGTGCTCACTGATTACTGTTTGTAATGTTTGTACTCATTCGCAAACGTATTGCCCATGAGATGGGGAATTCTTCATAGGCAGCCAATACTACGATTGAGGGTTTGACATGAGCAATGAAGCAAGGCCAATGGGGGCCTTATGAAACAGATGTTGGACAATGACAAAAGTCAAAATTCAGTGATGATACGTGCTGATCACAAGGGCACTGGGTCAGTCTGAAGGAATAGGGCAGGGTTTAAAAACAAACAATCACTAAAAATCAATGAGTAAAATTGGTGTAGCTTAACAAGCTGAAATCCAACCTGCCTCTTTCTCTTGTTAACAAGTTCTGAACCATTAGTCTAAATCTGTTTTTATCATACAGGCTCTAGTAGTTCAGTGCTCTGGAAGTATTAGTGATGTCCATGATAAACTTGTTTTTGCCCACCCCACATTGCATTGCTGGAAATACTGAAACCACACATTCCTTTGGCACAGTGTTGTCCAATCCTATCGGCAAAGTGCCGGCTGCACGTCTTCATTCCAAACAAGCCAGAGCACACCTGATTCTACTCGTTTAATCAGTCGATCTCCATCTTCAACAGCTGTTCATGTTTTCTCCTGCTTTGTTGGAATGAAACCACACTGGGCCTTTGCAGAGGAGATTGGGCATAATTTAGCACGACTAATGAAATGGTTGCCTCATGGGCGCCTAGGATGCACAGAACACAACACTGCACACCTTATGCACCATTGGACCATCTTGATTGTTGAAGGTAGTGTACACTGTGAAGCTTGCTGTAAGTTCCCTTTTTAAAATGTTGATACGGTGCTTGGTTTGGGTGTTATATTAAACTTGCGGTAAAGTGCGAATGAAAAATCGAAGATATGTAAATATGATATACACTATCAGTGTAAGAGTTTAGACACACCCAGCAAAATTGTTGTTTTTGGGTATCATAAAGACTTTTCACGCTTACGATTAATAATTCCAACTGGTGAGAAGTAAACCATATCCTGATATGTATATATGTATATGTATATAAATTGCTATAATCACAATATTATATTTTTGCCCTATTGCCCACCTGTAATATAAAAAATGTTTATTTATTTATTTTTGCACATTTTAAAAGCTGTAGTCACCTTTTGAATTTAGTGAATATTCATAATAGACAGACCGATAGTATCAGCCCGTAATTGCTTAGAAAAAAAAACATTTTATCAGCCTTTATTGCAAGTAAAGAAGCTGTATTATCTTCCTGTAAATATTCCATTTGGGATTTTTTATTTTTATTTATTTATTTTTTTTAACTGACTGCATAATTCCAGGAGTGCTATTTTATAGTTTGCTGTCTTCACTTTTATTCTAAAGTAAAGTGTTAAGCTAAAAATAAGAATAACTTTCTATGAGATCTCAACCTTGGGATTGGTTAGGAAAAGTTTACAGAGGTATTTCCCAAGATTAGACCGCATTTTAGATTTGCATTGTTTGTATTGAGAAATATGGGGAAATATTTTGGTCATTTATTGGTCATTGGAACATTATACGTAAAGTATAAGTAGCACATGTTTATTGTTTATTGTTCACCTGTAATAACAATATTAATCTTTCTGGAAAGTAAATACAGATTTGGGTCCCCTGGGTGTTTAAGCGATGTATTTCTTATTTCACGTTAGCATTACTTTTAATGAGCCTGCTTTGTGTTCGATTTCTGGTCCAGCGAAGTGTAGGTAGCTTTTTGAAGCACAGACATTACTCTAATCAGCCCTGAGAGAATACCACACAGCTGTGTCTGACAAGCCATTTATTATGTTGCTGTTTTATTTCTCCTCGAATTTGGTCCATGTCTTTTTTCCTCCAAATCTTTGCAGCTTTTGGGTGTAATGTGAATTATGTGGTCAAAAAACTTGTTATGTAAATGTTCCAGCCTTTGGCATCAGAAGCTGCTGTTATGGCCCTTGGCAGCTGCTGCTCTAGTGGTTCTACTGGAGAACAACAGTGCGCTCTTTATCTGCATAGACAAGTTATGACCAAGCACCTCTGTCACATATTTCCTTGAAGCCATGTTTGTTTTTGTGCGTTTGACTTTTAAATGTCACCACGGTTGCCGGTTATGACAGCTGGACGATTGTTCTTGCTTCTATGTAGTTAGACACCAAATTGCAATGTTCTGATGTCACTTCCTGTTCATGTCCCCACTTGTGAATGCAGATGTTTCTTGCAGATCTGGGCCCATGTTCATCAAGCTTCTTAGGGTATGAGTGCTGATCTAGGATCAGTTGTTGTCTGTAGGGTCATCATGAATGAAAGAGGAATCTGATCCTATATCAAGAGCCTGCTGAACACAAGCCTTGGGCTCAAGTGTTCCAAGCATCTTGCCCTGCCCTTGATTTTGTTTTTCTTGTTATGTGACTGGTTCCCATTAAGCAAAAGAGGGCTCAAAGGAAGACTGGAGTGGACGAAAGGGGTCTCCTCAAGAGCATTTGAAAGTGAAGAGGGTGGTGTTGTCATTGGCAACATTGAACTTGTGTTAACTCTCTGATGTCTAACCCGTTGCCTTTGTTTTTTTGTCTTCCAGGACCGGAATCGGCCCTTTGATCCGTTTAGCTTGCAAACTTTGGAGAATTCCTTAATGGATATGATAAGGACTGACCATGACAAAGGTAAACAACACCCTGTCGGGGGGCCACCAATGACTATCGCTGATATTGTATGGAGGAATCATTTTGCAGGTTAGGAATATTCATACATCCATGCTTATTTGGTTTTTTGGCTTCATTCAAATCATCTCTGATTGACTTTTTTTTTTCTTTTTTTCGTTCCGCTCTACATTGTCTTTTCTACCAACATGGTATGACATTCTTTTCTACAAATCATTGTGAATTAATCACTGCCTTACCTGCAAAATCTGTCATGTAGATATGACTTATTTTTTTGTGTGTGTGTGTGTGTGTGTCCATCTGTCAAGTCTCTTTCTGAGGCTCTCAGTCATTCAGTTATTTTGACCCAGTTCCCATGATGTCTTTTGTTTTGCTTCTGTCTCTGCAAAGAACAAATTCATTTTTGGTTTGGATGCAGTGGATGGATGTGAGCTGATTGGTGTTCCTTTGGCTGCAGGGTTGTGCATGCAGACAGTAGAAATCTAGTCTGCCTGTATCTGTTCCAGATATCATGTCTGTCTTTTGGGCTGCACTATATAAAATTTGCTACTGGCTATCACAACATAGCATTGGTATTCACGTGGGCCTCTAACTTATAAATGCTTTTTAAAAATGTATTATTTTTATTTTTATTTTTATTTTTATATATATATATATATATATATATATATATATATATATATATATATATATATATATATATATATATATATATATATAAACGTGTTCTATGAACATCTTGACCAATTACAGTTTCAGACAAATACTTCTGTGGATGTTTTGGTTAGTTCAACAATTGTCAATTATTTTGCTGAAATGAATACAGTCCAGTCCTTACATTTCTGTTCAATGAAACATGTATCTCCATTTTTGCTGATATTACTTTTGTTCATCGTTTGATTGCAGTTTGATCTGCTGTTTAAATAGTGTGAAACAATTGTGAGGACTGGACCAACAGAAATTGCTCAGAATTGCTCCATTGACTTGCATTAGAATTATGTTAGGTTTTTGCTCTCTCCTGTAAAGGCACCATTTTGAAGATACTTGTTTTGTGGGGTCGGTAATATAGTGAAATTTATTGTTATATTGATAAATTACATCGCAATGTGCTTTTCTGAACATATCGTGAATTTAACCTTTTAGGAACCGTTCAGATTTTTCAACATTTTTATGTAATCAAGTCTTTTGTTCAGGATGTAAATAGGGCAAGTCAGAGTGGTTTAACCTAAAATGCTTTGTCAAAATTCAAAGTCAAAATTGGTCACACTGGTGGTAATGGGAACCAGACTTCAGAATTGTCTAAAGTCTCAGTGCTGCCTCACAGCAAGTTACTTCATGTAATAGTTTGCCTAAGGTGTCTGTGTATCATGTTGCAGAGATATCTACTAATGTTTACATGCTAACCAGTTAGCTCCAGCCTGTGCTGTCTCATAATCTCAAACACCACTTGAAGAGGCAATGGTGAGTCACTGTAGCGTCAAATCAGTCCAGCATGCGAGAATGAAGAAGTAGCACTTCTGTGGCGATGTATTCTAACCTCTTGTTCATCGTGTTGAATGCTGGTTAATTCATTTAAGCACAGGTAGTTAATAAAATGAATGGTAAATGCCACATTGGTAGAACCTCTAGCTAAGTGACCACCACCTGGCAGGAGACCATGTTTGAATGCAACCAAAAGTGATATAAAAAGAAGCAAAAAAAGTTACTTCAGTGCTTTCAATGCTAAGGAGTTACTTAACGAGAGAAAAGGGATGAAGTTTGATGTTGAACTTGCAGCGTTTTTTTTTTTGTGTGTGTGTGGAAACGTAGGGGGCCCTTTGCATTTGGGTGGGTCTTTGCGTTTCCTTCATTCCTATATTAGGATTTTTTTTTCTTTTTTTTCACTGAACAATTTCACATTGACCCACCCTGACTCACTGTGTTTACAACTCAGCGACTGAGTGGAGGAATTCTCCTTAATATGTAATATGGATGGAATTCTCCGGGACATCCTGTGTCCAAGAACGCTGACCAACTGTTTCAGTACTTGTAGACTATGATCTGACCTGTTTGATTTTATTTAATGCTGTGTACAATATGGAGCATGGTAGTTTTTGATGTTTGATTTTCTAAATGAGATTCTGCAGGCTTTGTTGTCTTTGTGATTAAGTACCATTGTGTAATATATTTTTGTCATGCTGCTCACCCCTATAATCTGCCCTATTATTCGTCATATGGAGATCTTGGATCATTGGATTGTTACATAGAGTTCTTTTCTCACTAGGGTACAGGCGAAATTTGTAAGCGATGTTTGGTTTTTAATACAGGGTGAGCGTACACTCCTTGCAGTTGAAGCATCTTAGAATAGCTCTGGGGAATGATTTGAATGTAAGCGGAGTGTGCGGCAGTCGTGAATGAGTATTTAGACAGAGAGAAGAGAGTCCTTTTGGTCTGGTTTTAATGCAAATAAAAAGCAAAACCAGACATCAACTGTTGAGCACGAAGCCAACATCTTGGGCAGGCTGCTTTCACACACTCGAAGGGAGTGCTTTGAAACAACATGGCCATTCATAGGTCCCACAGCATCCTCAGTAAGCTCTCTCTGCTCACAGAGAGCTTCTGAAATAGTAGAGTTCTAGCCAAATGTTTGTCAGGAAAATGTTTGCTGTCGCTGGCCTCATCAGCTGTCAAAAGTCCCCTCAGAGGACCCTTTTACGTTTACAGTGGTGGGTCAGGTCACCCACCCAGGTTTTTATTTTTTTATTTATTAAATATATATACTTAAAACTCCCTGCCAGACTATGAAATTCTGTGTGTAGAAGATATACGCAGTCTGAAAAAAGTGTAGGGACACGTTCCCTTATTTTATATTTACACTATTAATTAGTTAATGAAGATTATGTAATACAGTACCGGTTTAATGCTCATCAGATGGTATTACTTTGTATTAAGGACGACTGTTAAGGGAACACATAAAACAAATTTTTTATCCTGATTTAAACACCTGAAAGTGAAGATGGTATGATTCCACTTTGACTTTTCAAGTTTAAGAAACTGCTATCCGGATCTACTTTTAAATTGAAGCACTCCACTGAAAATGAGCAGGCAACTGTCATGCTTAGACTTCTTCACGCTTGATCACACAGTGTCTGATTTTTACTGATTTTTCTTGAAAAAGAAAACATGTATATTAATGCCATTCCTCACACAAAGTCCGCAACTGACACTGCGTAACCCTTATCAGAGTTCATACTAATCTTTGCTGTTTGCATGCATTAAAATCAACTGACCAATCAGAACTCCAATGTCATAGTTGCTGCCCAATCAAATGCGTGTCAGGATGCTGGTAGGCCAGCGAAGCACGAACGCTCTTACAGCAATAAGCAGCACGCTGTGAGGCTATGAGAATGCAGAGGTTAAAGAAAATACAGTGGAGCAGAACTGAACAGCTATGAATGACAGAACTTCATTCCAATGTACTGAAAGGTGTCTTCCAAGGATGGTTGGTGCCTGCTGCCTGTGCCTATGTCTGTGCTATGAGCTAGGTCTGTTACTCTGTCACATGGCAAGGTGTTTTTCCAGTCCTCACACTGTTTTTGTGGTGAAACTGCTCTCGGTTTCTGAAGAAGTCTTTTAGATTTCTGAAGAAACCTCATCTGAGTTTGGAGAAGCGGGAGGGGCTTGGGGCGCCCCAGTAAAGAACAGGAGGACTGTCATGGCTCTTTGGAATAGGGGTCAGGGCTGCTTTAGAGTGGTGCTGAGCTGGGATGCCTAGAAGGACCAGACTGGTAATGGTATAGAATCGTTGCATTATGTTTTCAGTGTGCATTTCTTGGTGCTTTCATCAGATATTTAATGGTGATAATAAGAACTTGCTTCATAGTGTTAGCAGGTTCAGCTACATGAAATCACACAGATGTCCATACTGAGGCTTTGGCATACTGTTCACTCCTCATGAATGTAAACAGTCAGGGTCATTGTTTCTTAAAGGGAACCTATTATGCTAATTTGTAATGCTCATAATTTAATTTTGGAATATTCTATTAGAATAGATTCTTTTTCTAAAACTGTGCATGAAGGTGCTCTAAATGCTCTGTTAGAGCTCCTGTGTCTTTAAACCCAACCTTCTGATAAGCCCAGTGTGCTCTGCTGGTTGAAACACGGCTGTGGCTGTTCTTACAAAGCCATCTTCTCAATGTGCCTGCAGAACTGAACAAACTCTTCTTGGTCCTCCTGGTTGCTCTGTAATGTCTGAGAGAGTGCCAAGCTTGCTGTTAGGAGAAAAGGGCTGGAATTCCAACAAGGTGTTTCAGACTGCTGAGAAAAGTGGTTTCTGTGGGAGAGAGTTTCTGCCTGTGGCGTGTACTTCGAACGGCTTACATGCACCAAAAGCTGCATAACATACTAAAGGAAGAAGAGAAACGGGTCGCCTTTAAGTTTTGGAGGTTTCGCTTTCCATCACACCTTCACCCATCATGGCTAAAAGTTTCTTTACCCTTTCATGTGCTCGTTAAGAAAGTCCCCCACATGTACACAGTGCTGCATATGACCTACATGGGACAACAAGCACCTTCCTGGCCAGCAAACACCTTCCTACACACAGGTAGGCTTTGAGAGAGAAAGGTGACGAGGTCATGAGAGGTCAAGCAGGTAAGGATAATAGGTCTAACTGTAGATTATTAAAGGTAAAATCCAAATGTTATTGCTTATGCATGGTTAGATGTATTTGTGTTTGGCTTCTTCATTGTGGTCTATACACAAAGCCTTTGTCTTGGCATTCAGCAAAATTCTTTATAATCTGTCATTCCCTAATGCTCATTGTAACCCCCATGTTAATCTTGTTGTCGTCTTTTTGTAGTGCACTCATATTGCCTTACTCGTTTTCATATTTCTTTAGTGCATTATGTAGCTTTATGTGCATGTAAGCGGTCTGCAAACCCGAAGTACACACCAGAGGGAGCAACTCTCTCCTATACAAAACACTTTTCTCAGCAGCTTGAAACGCAATTTTGGAATTCTAGCCCTTTTTCTGTGATACGAGCTGAGGTCATCTCCCTGCACAGTCCTTATTGTCCGTTTACTGGAAAGCATGGCAAGGCCTGACACAAGCCATATAGGGGCAGAAAAACAATCAAAGAACGATGATTTAATCGAGAGATGCAGGAGCTCCCCGTAAATAAAGTTATTTGATAAGTAGATGAAAAATGACACATACATACATACAGTAATAGTTCCCCCTGTTAGTACTGGTACTGTACCAAAGAAGATCAGAGATAGAAGGGTTTATTGCGACTACCAATCGCAGTGCCTGGCTTGCTTCCTGAGACCTGGACAAACCTGAAATGAGCAGTTCAGTTGGTTTCGTCTCATGGGTCCTCTCCTCTAGCACTGGGAACTCTGAAGAGGAAAGCCTCTCGTGTGAAGAGGCTTTAGGCCATTCGAGGTGGAGGAGGGTTTAGTTTGTTCGAGCCCCCTCTTGTGATCCACTCTCACTCCCAAATGCACATTAATCTGATTGGAATGGAATGTGTGAGGGGGAATTTATGTTGTGAAGGGGTTAGTGGGCTGAGAAGAGGAGACTGGAGGGGGTTCCTGAACAAACATGCCCCCCGACACCCCACCCCAGTGCTTGAGGTTCAGGGGGCGTTCCTAAACTAGGGTTGTGTGTGAGTGTGAGTGTGGTGGGTGAGTTAGGTTTGAAACCCTCCTTCTTCTCCCTTCAACTCAGGCACAAACAGGCACACAGTCCAAAGACTCTGTTACCAAACACAAAGCTGCCTTGTGTTGAGTCTCATGCATTTACACATGCACGGCCTTGTGCTTTCACACAAAAGATAACACAGTTGTGCTCTCTGTGTCACACACACACACACATACAGAGTCTTGCTCTCCAGTGGTCTTCTGGTCTTTCACATGATCCACCTTCTGGCCCTGTGGCCAAAGGGTTGAGCTGCTGCAGTTATTTCCAATTCACTGCCTGCTCAGAAAATAAAATCTGACTTGTTCAGTCGTTTATGAAATGTGCCCAACCCAGAACTTCCCAATTAGCTGTTGACCATATTGAAAGCGTGTCTTATGAAACACATTACCTAAGAAGCATACTGGCTTTTGGACTGACCCAAGCCACAGGTTTGATTAGGCCTGGGTATGGTATTTCAGTACCAACCAATTCACTTTAATAGCACCACATCAAAAATTACACTTGACTCACTTCCAGTTTTCAGTACCTAAGTTGACCTTATTAGCATATTTGAGCCAGTACATAGCCACAATAAATTTGCATCACTCGAACTCCGTAGTCACCCAAATGGCCCAAACGGTTTCTGTAAAACTAAGTCAAACTGAGTCTCTAGGCTCACATCCAGGGCTTCAGTAAGGTCACAGTGATATCCCGATGTGGCCTAGAGAACAGTGATTCTACATTAGCACTCCTTCTCATAGTTTTGTGAATATAAACCCTGTTTATTTCATTTTTGTGCTCTGCCCTAGACCACATTGACAGGATGTTTTGGAGTGTGTGATGGATGTTTTGGTGAAATATTCTAATAGAAGCGTTTTGGAGTAGTTTGGTGACTATTACATTCTAGTGCGTCTCTGCTGATCAGCTACATCTGGGGCAAGTGGAAAATTCCATAAATTGTATTTGTAAATGCACATGTAAATATGTAGGAGAAGTGCAGAGCTCTGCATTAAAGTGCCAAGCTGAGAGCGTTGAAAGGTGTCAGAGTAAGTTTAGCTGAGCTTTGACCCTCATGTGGCTGGTTCAGTTTGTCCTGACCTTCAGGAAAGCCAAAGCGGTGTGTTCCCGTATTAGTGGGTAACCCTCGCAGAGACTAGAATATAGACATGTAGAGAACATGAGCGAGTGTTGATGAATGAAGATGGTAAATCCTGGTAACTTAATGTTTCCTGACATGCTCTGCTTCTTTTTGCCCCACCTCTCTGAGCTATGTGTAAGGTCAGTGCAAGATGCAGCCTGTAATTGTGCCACTGGCACTTCAGTCTGAATATTGGCATTATTGTGGAGGTAAGGGGAGTTTTGCAGTTTACAGAAAGTGTAATAATGCTTCAAGGGAAAATAACCAGGAGTGATAGAATTTTTGATCTGAACAAAGTCTTGGTTCCTTACTTTCAGTGTAAGTTACTGAGCCGAAATTCATACTGAGCAGGTTTGGAGCATTTCAGATAGTCTATTTACACTATTAAGGACTGCTGCTGTGTTTAAAATCAGAAAAACAGGATGTGATATGATCTTAAAATCATATCTCATTACGAAATGTTGCCCTTCTTTGAGTACATCTAATTCCATGTATCACATATGTCATATTTTTATGATGCTTGCACATCAGACAGGTTTAGACCAGTTATGGTGCACTAACTGCACAAACTGCATCATAACACAGATGATTGGATGTTATTTTACAACCAGTGTTTTCCTCCTTATTCTGCATGTCACAGAATGAGTGGCATGTAAAGGAATAAAGTATTCACAGTTAGAGATCCTAAATTGCTTCCTTTACTTTTAAGTGCATCTCTCATGAGATTCGTGCCCCATGGTTCAATGCTTTTGTCTGGCCTCAGCTCCTCTGCCCACCCATATCTGCAGGCTTCTTGCAGTGACTCATTGAGTAGACTGGAAGGTATATGTCTTTTATATGGTGTGTGGTCGATTTGTTGCTGAGGAACAGGTGTGTTGGGTACAGGACACATAGCAGGCGGATACAGGCATTAACTCGTGTATGTGTGAGAGAGAGAGATTTAGAGTAACACGTTGAGAGCTGGGTGTGGATAGACAGCATTGTTTGTGTTGCAGGTAGTTTGCCACATAGACAGCATACTAGGTTTGGCTTAATCTTTACATAGGCAGTAGAGCACAGGTGAAATATTTTGGAACACCTACGTTTTCAACATAGTGTTTGTTGCGAATGATGTAGTATGTTTTTCTCTTTTTGCTTTTGGGAATAATGCCATATCCCATGCGTGTTTTTTTTAATTTTTTTATTTTTGTCCTTGTTGTGGTGCTTGCAGACCTTTCATTTGTTTAGACCACCTTTGGACCAATAGCTTTTTGATGTGCTCCAAGGTTATTCTAGTTCAGGAAAATAAATACTAAAATCAAAATAGTGTGATTGAATGGTGTATTGAAATTACTGCCATTTACAGTTTTTGCATGAGCATTTGTACTACTACTAGACTCAAACATGAAATAATTTAACACTGGCAATGTTTCTTGTTTCAGTGTAGCTCCATCTACTGTCTACTGCATAAGCAAATGTCACTCACTCCATACATGCTGGGGAAACAGTGGTCTTTATTGTCGATGCTGAAAATCTATTGCCAAAAGTCAAAACTCAAACCGAAACTAAAAAACAACTGAACTGTAGCTTTCATTTTCAGAAGATAAAAGCAAAACTAAAACTATGAATGCAATCCAGAACAAACTGAAGTAAAACTAAATGACTGTAATCACTATAACAATTCTAACCCCTAAAGGCACTTAAGAGTGGCTTAAGCCAAACCTTCACTTCATATAAAGGGAGATGCTTGAACATGCAGCAGAATATGTTCAAAATGTAAGCAGATAATCACCTTTTCTTAATTTACTCAAACATTAACAGTGCAAATCCAGCATTACTCCCAGGAATGGCATAGCAGCACATTTGTTGGGCAGAGTAGAACATTGTCAGTGTAGTTTGCAGGACCTCAGGTCACATTTTGTAAACCACCCCCTCATTACACAGTTGGCATCTTCAGAGTCAGCAGGTTTGTTCAGTCTGACCGGCTGCTCTGCTGCCACCATCTCACTAGGTTTAAATCTGTGATGTGTAAAAGGATATCACTTTATATATATGTGTTTATATACATGCCTTCCCTTGCCTCATTTGGATAGATGAATCTTGGGTTGGGCTTGCAGGTTTTCACATCCAGCTAGCCACATGTGCTTGCAGTTGTTGGTAGGTATGACATACAGGTTGTGAAAAAAAAACCTGTACCTCCATGTATCTGATGGAGTGTCGTTAAAGCAGTGGTGATAGCATGGCAAATTCCCTGCGAGAGATAAAGCAGCACTATGAACGTCCACTCGTGCGATCCAATCAAATGCAGGAAGAGAAAGAGAAACCCAGAATTAGCATATGCCCTGAGTGTCCTGTGAGGAAATGTCACTTACACAGTACCCGATTGCCATTCTGATTCTCAGGGCACATATCCAGCTCTATTTTAAGGCAGGTGGGTTGGGGTCTGGGGTCTGGGGTTGCAGGGCTGCTGATAGTTGAGGCTTGGCACTTTCACTCGCACGTATGGAACATGGCAGAGTCAATAAGAGCTGTCTCTGTTCCACTCATCTGAGATCAGTGTTGTTGTTAACACTTAAGACCTGAGTAGGGCTTCTGTTCAGGGCGAACGTGGTTGCGTTATGGAGGAAAGATCAGAGCTGTTGCGTTCTACCTTAGGCATGCCAAGCGCTGAATGTACGCCAGAACTTTGAAGAGAAACATTGAGCTTGCTGGCCTGTTCAATTTACTCTCGGTGTTATTAATGAGGAAACTTACATTAGTGTAACTCCAGCAGTGTGTAGGAAAATAGCAATTCTGACATTACTAAGAAAATAGACACCAGAAACCAAAGCCATCCTTTAACGAGTCATTTCTGTTGTTTTGAATAATCCATTCTCTCCATTGTAATGACAATTTACAGTTACACAGTTTAGTTATACAGTTACAGTAAGATATTAAATAAAGTAACCATTGTAGTAACCACTTTTGCCTATTGTATATGATTGTAACACATCTTAAGCTATTATGTGTTTACAATTCTGGAATTTATCACACATTGTAAAGTGACATATTTCAAATGGTTGTAACCTAAGAGGTTTGGATATGATGGGCACTATGTGTAGTTAAATACAGTCAGTTAAATATAATATATAATACATATCTACTATACAGTATTCCTCCAACAGTACCATCTAAATCACAATGGTGTCTGTATTGTCAGCTGTGTCTAATGTTGTCTTTGCTCATCTACCAGAGCAAAATCAAGTATGATATCCATAATATTCCAGAATATATATATGATTGACATGGTAGTTGGTTATCGCTGGTGTAATTTGTTAAGCTGATGTTCAGCAGGATTGCAGAATAACACTTCATTATGAGTCAGAGACAGTAAGAGTAGTAGTCTGTCAATTGTCAGTCGTCTCTATTGTGTCCGACTGGGAGATAATATGGAAATGACTGCAGCAATTTGTTAATCAGAACTGCCTTGGAAAGTCAGCAGTCTCAGGTGCTCCGTGTGTTGAGTTTTGTATTCTTCATCATTTCCCTCCTGTGTTTATCACAGAATTTCAATTCAGTTAGCTTTGTGCATCTGTGTTGGTGAAATGGCTACCGTCACTGCGGTGGTCAGTTTGCTGTTGATGTGTCTGTTCAGCACTGCTGGCAGTCAAGTTGGGCTGATTGAGCTGTTCTATAATGGCAGCAGTGCAGCGTTGTGATGGCTTGGATTTGGAAAAGTGTTTCTGCAGATTATAAACCCTGAGTGTGTTCAATCTTCCAACAGAATGTAGTAGGGCTGCCTTCTAGAAGTCGACGAGTCGGAACGTCAGTCGGAGACACTTTAAGTCGACTGAGAACCTTCAAGTTGACTGACAACAGTGACAAGCTTTTTTTTGTTTTCTTGTAAAACAGACTAAAGCTTACAAAAATGCTTTAAGAATGTTAAGAATTTAAAAAGACATTTTAATAATTATTAATGGGGAATAATAAATATATATATTTAAGTTCTAGCTGGGCTGTGACGCATTTTAGAAATGGATTTGTGCATGCTTACATGCTCTTATAGTGTTCCGTTGGTGTTTACTCTCTGTCATTAAGCCCCACTTCCCTAATGAGCCCTTGGTCAGCTTTTCCCACTTGGTTATGACTCGTCAACTGCTAGAATGGTTCTGTCCCTATGTGGCTTCAGTATTTGCTGTGTGTTGTGCAAAAGCAGGCTAGAGGATTGTGTTTTAAGATGGCATCACCTTGTAACAGAGAGGAATTCCAGAAAGACATTTACATTTAAGGCATTTAGCAGACGCTTTTATCCAGAGCGACTTACAACCATGCTTAGTGTTCAATTGGATAATATTCCAGCTAGTACAGGAAGTTTAGAGTCTAAAACTCACCGTGAGCTCAGACACTGCCTGAACAGAGGGCCAGTGCTGATACCTAGAGAAGACATTTCAGGCAGCTGTGAACAGGCCATTGGTTTCCGTGGGAGAGTGTTTTGAGTGCGTGTGCTATGAGGTTTAGAGCTGTGCAGGCCGATCATATGCATGAAAGGCTACACAACACATTAAAAGCGTGGTGGGCAGAAAAGCACAATCGATCCTCTTTTGAACGTTTATTTTAACTAGCTTTATATCCATTTAGTTTTATTTTCTGACAGCAAAAACCTCTTATGTGTGTTACTGCACAACGGTGCTCATTTTGAACAGAATGCCCTTAGGGCCAAGTGAAAGCCCCCTACTCACCAGCCCATCCCACTCTGGAATGTAGCCTGTTGAGCTCTTCCAGACTCTGGATCTGGGCTGCCATGGTCATCTTTGCCTTACTGTATGTGTGCTTATGTTTTGATGCAGTTAATAAGCTTTGTTGTGCAGTGCTCTCACCAGCAGCTATTCTCTGATCTTCAGTTTTGTTTAGCAGATTGGAGAAGTGTTCCTTTCCTTCACCCTTGTTTTCCACCAGACAGCATAGCCTCTGTACCTCTGAGTTTGCATGCAGTCTGGGAAAGTCTGTTTTCAGTAAGTCTTTTAAGACGGTTGTCTTTTAAGTTGCCAAAGTGAGTTAAAACAACAGCATGTTGCCCAAGCGTGTTGTCAGTGCTGCTGATTGACATTACAGGAGTCCCTGTGAGAGGTGCGGGCTTTGCCTCCGGAACTGCTTGGCCCCTTCTGTGCAAATTCACACAGGTGCCTTATCGCTGCCACTGTGTTTGCATACAAGCCAGTCAGAGCCTGTTGGAGCTGCAGGCGTCCCCCCGTGAGAATCTCAGAATGCACCAGAGGGTGTGAGCTGTGTTGACTGCCCCTCCTGACAGAGCGTTTCCCTGGAGAATTTTTTTTACAGACAGCAACTTTAAAAAAAAAAAAAAAAAAAAGTTGAAAACCAGTATACGTAATATTTTATGTTTTTGTTGCAGATACACCACCCAGAGTTCAGTGTAGAAATTTGAACACTTGAATGATAGTCGAATGGCAAGTTTATTGATCTTTTTAGAGAAGTTATCCTCCTCAGGAAGCAATATGTTTTATTTTATTATTATTTTTTTTTTACTGCTAATTTTACAGCACAGTGTATTTGTATATTTCTCTAATGTGAAATTCAACAAAATAAACAGTGTTCTGGTAAGCAAATGACCAGTGAAATGTTCGAAAGTAAAATATTTCCGAACTTTACGAATAGTACGCTAGCTGGCATCAGCGCTGTGCTTAGACATCTGACATGACCTTTGGACCATTCGCCTAGCCTGAGCACCAACCAGGACATGGCAGGGGAGTGTTAGTGTTTTTGGCATGTTGTTAGTTAAAAGTGCATATTTGGAAGTGCAGATTTTTTGCTCTTGTCATCTGCGTTTGACAAGAAATTTCTGCAAAAAGTGGCATAGTGATGAGAGCCCACCCGGTATGATGTATTGCTGATCTGATGTTGAGCAGAGCTGTAAATGACTGTAGAATAATTAAGACAACTGTGTAATTGTATTAAGACCTGATTTTCAGTGTTACATGAATCCCTTATATCTTTGATTGCCTAGTAGTGGTGATCAAATCTCAAGACAAGAAGGCTGCAGTATGTAATAGATATAACAGACCTAAGAGCAAAGCATATGTATGTCTGAAAGAGAGAACGAAAGAGAGAAACAGAAACCGAGACAGAAAGATTTATTCTACAGTTGCCACCTCTCTCTCTCTCTCTCTCTTTCTCTCTCTCGGATAGGGTGGTGTGGCTAAGCTTGGGCAGAATGCATTCTCTGTCAAATTCCCAGCATTCTGGCTTCCATTGTCCGAGCTGTGAAGCTCCCTTTATGCTGCACAATCACCAGGCCTTTGCCTCAGCTTTGCTGTTTAACGTTATGTGGAAATGTCTGAGGTGTTTTCAGTAGCTTCGCTGTTTGAATGTTTAGCTATCGTGATGTAGCTTGTCTATGTCTGTCCGATACAACGTTTTGGCCATTGTGAGTGCTTCACTGACCGCTGGCATGTTTTAAGGCAAAGAGGCAGTATTTAGTATGGATGCACAATGACGTAATGAATCATCCTGATTTTGAGAGATATTTCAGGTTTGACTCATATTTGGTGACGTGTTTATTGTACCCAGGAAGAGCTGAACATTTTAGATGGTGTTTAGCTACCGTCCTACAGTTATGTGGAATGTAGAAATTGGGACTACATCTAAATGGATTAGCAGTTAGAAATATAAGATTTGTTTCTTTGGGCTTAAAACTGAAAGAAAAAGTACATTATGCAGATATTATGCTTTCAAAGAAATTTTCTTAAATTTGTTATATCTGCACAAAATGTATTGGATTACTACATTGGACCACAATTTCCATGCTGGTGATGTCTATTCTATTTAGTCCTGTGTAGCGGGATTTTCTATAGTACAGTTTTAGACAGGATTTATAATGTGGGAATTCTGAGGTTTATTCTGTTCTATTACTGTAATATGTACTGTGCAGTGATATCAGATTTATCCTATGTGGCTCAGCTATACCTCTAAGGGTTGTTTGATGGTTTGCTCATTTTGAAATCAGAGGGATTATGCTGTAGTAACTACATTTGTGGCTTCATAATGTTACAGCACATGTCTAATCCTCGTGGCTTTTTGTTGTCTTGTGTTTTTCTCCAGGACGCATGGGTTTGAACTTTCACCACCCAGCAGCAGAACACATAATGCCACTGAGTAAGTGTTTATCTATTCCAGTCTGGCTGAATGGACATAGAAGTATTTATGCTTGTATTAAAATGTGAGCTTGCTAGTAGTATAATTCCCATCATAATTTACTGCCCAACATCGAATATGATTGTTTTTCTTAATGACCTCTGTCTGTAGCGTGCTTTGTTTTAGCTAGCTTGCCTCTATCTTTGGATTCTGTCAATTTAAATATTTTGAAGTGTTGCTAAAATTACGGCAGTCAGAATTAGAATCAGGTTTATTGGCTGACACATTGGTTGACACATTCAAGGAATTTGGTTTCGGCAGTTCATCTCTCTCAAGTACAGTACCAAAAAACACAAAGTTGGACATAACTGACCAACTTTGTCTATCCAGCTTCATGTGTTCGTTCTTTAGAACAGCTGGTTCGATTGACCTGACATAGGCCATTGACTTGACCTCCTGTGTGTGGTTGGGCTTACAGTGTGTTTGCCATAGTTCGCTGAGTGCTGCACACTTACCAAGTGTTTGTGGGTGTATTAGGGGTTGTAGTGCCAGCTGAGTGAGCTGCGTGGAGCACCGTAGTCTCCACACATGAGCAGCGGTCACCTAAAAATAACAGACCTGAAAGACTATATACTCACGCTGTCCCCTTCAGCAGGTGCCATATGGCCACAGGGGACAAACAGGGTGGAAAGCTGCTGGGATGAGAGGGGGGGTGTCAGGGGTGTGTTCCAGGAACAGAGTCAGTTTTCATCAACAAGCCTGCGCTCTTTGTTGTTAGGCTTTGAATATTCACTACTGTTTAAAGGTTAGAATCTGTGCTGTATGTGAAACCAGTATAATCTCAGTTCAGTTGCAGACAGCCGTATAAACGGATTCTAATGTTAGCCTCATGATTAGTAGGACACTAGAAAGCTTAAAGAAGGAAATGGTTGTAGTGAAGATGTGACCAAAGTCATTCAGAGTGGTTTGGTGTGAAATACTCAAGATTACTGAGTCAGAAGGGTTCGTAGTGGTGGTGATGGACGTATAAAGAGTTTAATACCTCTTAAAAGCTTCTTCACAGATTACACAAAGCCAAAGCCTCATGCCTGAGACAGTGTTTCATGATAGTGTTGAAATCAGTTTTGCTCTAAAACCATTTTTAATGTCTGAATAGAGGTGCAACACATGCCAGGTGCTGTAAGGCAATACAGTCCCTGTGAAAACCGTAACTATTTTACCATTATCAACATCACACATAAAAACTCTGAAGTCTCTGTGTAGGTTTATTCATCACTCTGGATATAATGAAGTAAAACGGCTGCTTTGTAGACAACAACGTGGACAAATCAGTGAGGTTCTCTACAATTAGCCATTTCACATCAGAGAGAATTATATAGATTATTTTACAGTCTGTGAAATTCCCCCTAAATAAATTAATATCCAGAGTCCCTTATTTATAGATCTCCTGACGAAAGGCCAATAAGCATAATTAAGACCATTTTAATTAAATTAAATTATTCTATCTATTATTAATTATATAAAATTATATAAAGTAAATAAGAAATTTAATAAAAATATACATAATAACTTCTTGTTGTTTACAAAATGTTTAAGATGTAATGCTTGGTGTCTAGTTTCTAGTGTTTAAATGTACATGTAGTTATTATTGAATATAATGCAGAATTTTATAACCACAGTGATTAAATTTAATAGGTAACCTTAACCTTAGGAAGGGAAGTGTATGTCAGGCCTCTGTATCCAGTAGGCGCCTGCTGTTTTCTGTCACACTGTAGTAGTCGGTGTTGTCTTGGTCAGGTTGACCGAGTGCTCCAAGAGGCTCCTCTCAGGAGTGGAAGCCACGACTTTGATGACAGAGATTTTTGTGGCCTGGCTTTGCAGCAGTCTGGTTTGGGGCTGGTGTTTAGTGGGAACGCTAGAGGAACAGTGGGAGAATGAAGGAAACGACTGAACTAAGCCGGTGACTCTTTTCCTCCCACCACCACGCCCTCAGAGAGTCTCATGCTGAAGCTTTCAGCTGGAATACTACCACACAGTCTTTGGGCTAGCAGATTACATTTCTATATAATTAGTAAGTGAGCTAATGTACAGATATGCAGATTGGCAAAATTAGAGAAAATGAAATCATAACTGGCCACGGCTGTTAGTGTCACAGGTTTCACGATTAGTCTGTGGTGTATACTCGTTAGCCGTGCCAGTTAATTTAACCGAAATACTGGTCCAATGCATCAGTTATCGGAGGGGTAACATTGGAGGGGTTGAGCAGCTCCCTCTTTGGTGGCCTTTTGCAGTTTTGGGAAATATTCAAACAAATAACAATGTAATATCACCAGGAAATCTCATAATGTCAGATCCCGTTCTGGTCAGTTATATAAGTTTCATGCAAACTTTACTGAAAACTACTACTCAGAACTGTGTACAAGATTACTGTATATAAATGTTTAGGAATACAGTCATTTAGGAAAGCATATTTAGGAAACAATAAATGAAGATCAGTTACAATGTGATTATATGCCTGCCATAAGAGCACAGCTTGATATAGTTTAAACCCAAATGCAGACCTAGCATCCCCCACTGGAATTTCCAGGTATTATACACATACATTTTTCTGCACATTCCTTAAAAGCAGTGGTTTAAACCCGTTTTGAGTTGCGACCTCCTGACCACATGACACGCATGAGCAGCCTTGTCCTTCACACACATGTGGACATGATTATCAGACCTAACAGATCCCAAACACAGACGACAGCATTGCTGACCATAAATAAAAATAAAATGCCAGTTTCTGACAGACGTTTCATACATTCGGAACAAGACATTGCATATTTCTGTATGCTCATTTGCATGGTTATCTAATAATTAAGAAATGCTGAAACATAAGAGCTAAGTCTGCCGCTTGACATTTGTAGGTCAGTTGTTTGGCTAAGTCCAGTCACACCCAGCGCACTGTGTAATACATTTTCCATATAAATATCCAAAATGCAGGATTATCTACTTAATTTGCCAAACATCCAGCAAACCTCCTTCACCCTGATTAACCCAGATTTGAAATATTTTTCATATTTAGACATTGCGGCTTATGATGTGGCAAAAAAGTGAAATACTTAAGGCTGTGATTCCTATATGATATGATTTATGATATTAAAATAATTCTAAAATAGTATCAAATGCAAAAATGTTATTTTTAAAGTTGAAATTGTTGAGAAATAATCTGTTAAATTAAATGCACCTGTAAATAATGACGTTTGTATTTGTCTTCATTTCCACCTGTTCACGTTGTGTCTTTAAATTGTCAGTTAATGCCATAATACTGTGAAACCGTATTAATTTAGTTTTGCTTACTTTTTCCCCCAAAAGACAGAGCTAGTTTTTAATTTCCAACACTTCTAATGTACTTACTGCTTATGATCTGTATTATGATATTATGTGGTTCAAGAAAAAAAAAGTTAAACACTCAAAAACTCTCAAGGTTGTATATGTTCCAGCAGTGCGTTCCTCCGGTTACACTGTAGCTGCGTTGTCGTGGTTATCATTAAATCTGTGCCGTGATCCAGCTCAGGGCTACGTTCTCTACTAATTGCTTTCCTCTTAAATTATGCCTGCAATTATTCTCACACAGAGAGACAGAAACTTCCAGCAGGTTAACTTACCCTTCTGCCATTTGGCCTAAAGCAAATGCCACCCCATGAAACTTTTAAACTTTGGACCAAATCCTCCCCCCTTCCCACTCCCTTCTCATCCCCCCACCACCACCACTCAGTGAGGTTGGCTAATATAGTTTCACAAGACACATGGCTGCTGTGTCTCTCTCCCGTCTGCCTCTTGTTGCTAGGCACTCTAGACCCCCTGACCTCTTCCAGTCAGACGTCCCCGTCTGCTCTTAGCAGCAAGGCACACAGAGACCCTTTTAATGAAAAGCCCCAAATGTGGGATGCTACAGCCTGGAATCGGTCCTGTCCTCCAGCAGTGAGAATGTCACACAATTGGAGCCTCTACACTGGGCCATATTGGCCTGTCTCTGGCTGGCTTGTGTTGAAGGGGCTTTATAAAGAGATTCCCAGTGTGACTCTTTAGCTCATTGGAGGCTCTGTTCTAGCAGCCTCAGCATGAGCTTTATTCAGGCCTATCACCCACCCCGCTGGGCTCTTACAGGATAATGTGACACATGCTATGACGCTGCTGCAACTGACTGTTGAAGCCAGGACTGGGTGGCCAGAGTGAAGGAAAGGGCTGGTGTTGGGTTTGTGGGGCTGGGTTAGCTTTTGCATAGTGTGATGATGATAAATTAAATGGGAAGAATCTTTAGAGTGCATTAGGGCTGAACCATTTGGGCATTTTTGAACCATTTGGGCAATAGTGTCTAATTGCTGTGTTTATGAAAATTGTGATTGATTTCTATAATTGAGAAATTTTATTCCATGCTGTACATTTAAATCATGATACAGCATTGATATTTCTTATGTGTGTAAAGTATATTCCCAACAATGTGGAGAAAACAAAAAAAAAGATTCTTGAAGGTGGCCTGTGGTGCATTTTGGGGGGAAAAAGGCCCAGGCCTGTGTTTTTGGGCTGGGAAGTCTGGCATAATCCCTGTGTTTGAAGGCTTATACGCTGAGCGCAGTGTCCCAGACTGCCAGTTAGCTGTGGTTGTGTTGCCATGCCACATGGGTGTTTGGTTGTTTCTGACAACTAATCTGCTGTCTGTCCTCGAGATCTGTGTTATTAGGTCAATTTTACCACAACATAGTTAATGCATGCTATAATACAAAATTAGAAAATGATACTCATTCAAATTGCATTATAAAGAGCAGTCTTTTGCATGGAATTGAGTGCATGATGTCAAATGGGTTGGCATGATTATGCCATCCTGTTTTTCAGTTACTGCATTGGTACATCTCCCAGTGTGCTCTTTCGCACGTCCTTGATGAAGACCAAGTAGAAGTCTAGCTATTCACTTGCAACAGCAAAAGGAATAGGGGCAATACAAATATCCACAGTGGCGGATTACAGTTCCATAAGATGGAACCTTGACAACCCCTTTCTTGGTGACTGTTCACCCTAGTGCAACCTGTTGAGATCTTTCATTTTAAACTGTTTGTGATTTTAATATTTAATCATTTTCATATTCACCTTCCCTCTTTAAAAACTAAACAGTGCCTCAAAACTTGAGATTTTAATTGAGGATTTGGACAATCGTTATTTCCCTAGCAAACATCGGTGTATTATTATTATTATTTTTTTAAGCTATGGAGCCTCATGAGTCCAATATTTAGTGACATTAAGGTAAAAGAATTAAGTAAATAAAGGAAAGCAAACACCATAAAAATAAGGATCTAAAAGTTTCTTTTTGACAATGCAAAACCTATGAAGACAAAGTGAACGTGTCTCCATGTACAGTATCTTTATCCTCATGTTGGACTCAGGGAGGGAGGATGGAAAAAGCAGGAATTTGAGGCATGTGGGAAGCAGTCATTTAGCATAACTGCCTGGAGAATGTGGAGGTGTAACGGATTTGAACGGCAGCGCTAAATGAATCCTAGACACTGGACAAGACTACTATTTCCTGAACCGGCAGCGTCTGTGCACCTGGAATAGCAGTAGGTTACTAATCATGGGGTTTTCGGTTGAGCCCCGGTGCTCATGCAGCATGTGAAAATGTGCATACAGTCTCTCCTTATCTGCACTTATGCAGGCCTACCTTTGGCCTCAGTGTTGGAGTGGGAGGGTGCCAGACCATAAGTGTTGGGTCAACCCAGACAGCAACCACCAGTGTTTCCTCTGAATTAGTGCAACATTTCCACTGCAGAAATGTGAATGAACTCTTGGAATGTATCTGCAGAACCTTTTACCCTATTGGGTCACCAGCAATGATCTCTTTTTCTGTACACCTTAATGACTCCAGGTGAGGGGTGATGAGTGTTCCATGCGCATGGTCTGAAGATTCTCAATTTTTTTTTCTTTTCTTCATCAAATCAAACGGTCCCCTACACTGCTTTCACATATTGTGGCCTCATGGACCTTTGTGCAACTCATCATGTTAATCCGTTGTGCCAGGTCACTGTGAAAAAAAAAGGTAATAAAATAAGCGGGACAAATAAAGAATGAGGGGGAAAACTTATGAGCAGCTGTAGGCCAAAATCTATTGAGGTGACAAATGGGCTGCGAGAAACCCAAACGGGATACTTGGACCTGAACCGAACCCCAGAAATATTCAAGAAATGATGTCCAGACCTGATAAATATCTGAGAAATGATCTCTGAACCAGACGCGTTCTTGAGAAATGATATCCGAAATATTTGACCAGTTGTGCCAGAACCCAAGAGATACTTGAGCAATAATCATAAAAACTGAGAAACGTCGCTCGAACCCAAACCCAACCACACCTGAGATGAATAGTCAGGTCCCATCGGGTTCAGACAAGTGTTTTAAGCTCTAGAGTATTTGGGGATTCCCAGGACAGGAACTGGGCTTCTGCATCTTGGGTCAGTACTTTTCCAGTGTGCGTGGCTTAAAGTCTGGTACCTTTAGCTGTATTCAGGATGGACAGAGTGACAGAGTGAGGAATACTGTATCTCTCTCTCTCTCTCTCTCTCTCTCTCTCTCTCTCTCTCTCTCTCTCTCTCTCTCTCTCTCTCTCTCTCTCTCTCTCTCTCTCTCTCTCTCTCTGTGTCTCTCGAGCTAGCCATTTCTGACCTCTGACCCTCTCCAGTCCACACAGCTCGGCCTGTGCTGCTTTCAGACTGTTGCCTCAGTGACTGTTGATGTTGTTTGCCCACCAAACCCATGTCTGTCTTTCTCCTTTTCTCTCTTTGTCTGTCTGTCCATCTTCCCCTCTGCTCCCTCTATCTCTCTTCCCCCTTTCCCCTGTTGTTTCAATCTTCCTCTCTCTCTCCCTGTGTGCTCCCAAACAGCCAGGAACTATGGTCGCAGAAGAGGTAACATGTTGCCTTCTCTCTGTTTTGTGCTTGCGGAAATGAAGGGGCTTGCTGAAACTAAATTGCTAGCTGTCTGTGTATGAGGGTGGATGCGGAGCTTGGGGTGGGGGAGTTGGGGGGGATGATGATGACCGAATGTCTGCCTCATCTGTGCTGTGGTTGGATGAAGTCCTATTAATTCATGCTCTTGTCTCTCCTTTTTGGATTATAGTTTATATTTTCATCAATACATATAATCAAGTGGGTGGAAAGGAGGCTTTAACCGTTCATTTCCTAACACAGGGCCTGAGTGTGTTTTTTGGTTTCCTTTCTGAGAGAAGAAAATTACTGGCAAATTCTCTCTCTTCTTCCTGAGTCATTGTGTTTTTCATGTTTAACAAAGTGCATTGTGATTCGTCTTTGGTAGGGCTGGCCCGAATAATTTTGAGTACTCACATCACATGTTTTTGTTTGTTTGTTTGTTTGTTTGTTTGTTTGTTTGTTTTTGTTTTTGCCCAAACTTTGACAAAAGTTGTATTTGAACGAGAGGACTACAGTCGTGGCTTTTGTAGTGCAAGCAACTGGGCTTTAGTTTAAGTACTTCTACAGCGTAGCTGCTTGCTTGGTATGTTTTAAACTGCAGTAATGAACCTAAAATGAAGCCATACTGCAAAATGCAATAATATCTTTTTAATGATCATTTAAAAAAATGTAAATACCATCAAACCTGTAAATTGTGGTTCAGGCCGGCCCTAGTACTAAGACACAAGAAATTGTTCGTATTTGGTAACACTATGCACATGTACTCACAGATAAAACACAGAATCAGCTTCTCGCCTTAAGGTTGAGCCCGGTCATATTTCCAGGCCTGTCACTGCAGGTTGTTCATGAAAGCATATGACTTAACCATGGCTTTCATCCTAAAATGCTTGCAGTGGATCATAAGAACATGCTTTATTGTAATTGATTAATTTCTGCAATGGAGTAATCTCTTGACCTTCGAATTCAGAACAACACACCAAAGAAAGCATGGCCTGGGTACTCCTGGCTTAGAACATTACTGACATGTTGAATGCAATCACTGTTTCTCATACAGACGTGGTAAGAAAGCTTTTTGTAAATTTGTAGAATGTAAATTTTTATTATTGGATGGAAGAGCTAGAATATCTCTCAGGAACTCTCTGTGTGATGGGTATGTGATGACAGAAGAAAAACCCTACAGCACTTTTGGGAAACCTGTTTGTTGATCATAGTTGAGTGTAAAGTCGATCTAAAGCAGACCTGTGTCTTGTTTTTTGATCTCTACATTTCACTAAGGAGCTGAGTCGAGTTCTCAGATTCCAATCCTGATGTTCTTTCCTTTAAAAAGGCTTTCTTGGCTAAATCAACACACCTCCACCCCCACCCCACCCCAACACACGCACACACACACCAGACTTTGACAGGATGCAGTGCTCCTAGCTGCACTGAGCAGAATTAACCTTCAGCCCATAACATTCGCTGGTCTAAATGTCACCTTTCATTTGCAATCTTTCCGTTATCTTGTGGCTGTTGGTTTTACAGGCATCAATTTAATTAAGCTTTGAATTGTTTGATACTCCAGTGTGTTTTTTGGTCTACTCTCTTTTGTGTCTTATTGTATTACATGGCAGCTAGAACCTCATAAAGGTTTTCATTTATCCAGCATTTCATATTAACACCCCACTCCTGGCATAACCCAATTTCCCAACTCCCTGTGTTCGCCTTTGATGTGCAGACTAGTTTTTGATGTGCAAAATTGAGCCAAACAGCGTTCTTCTGATTTTCTGGCTTGTGCTAAAGCTCGAGAGAGTAGCCCTTCTGAAATAGCCCTATTCTGCTTCTCAGCTGAGCACTCTGAAGTCTTCTTCAGTGGAAGATTTCTGCTCTGAAAGCCAGCCGTCCCCAAAGAGAAGGAAATTAACCATCTAAACCAATTCAGCACGCTGGCACCTGACCCAGCCGTAGATGGCGTGTGTCTGCATAGGTGTAGTGGGGGATGTATGTTCCTTTCTTGATGCATTTCAGTCTGTTTAATTTGAGAGTTCACTAATGATGCTTTTGGAAAGACCTCAGTAGCTCTTTTCTTTGTGCCAGTGCTCTCTCTTGGCTGTCATTTCAAATGATTCCATAAATTAATTTTAAATTAGATTCAGATAATAACCACAACTTTCTTTTCGTTTTTCTTTCTTCCTTCTCTCTTTCTAACCTCATTCTCTTTCATCTCCTTTCATCCCTGTTGTCCTTTTTTTCCTCTGTCTTGTCTTTTTTACTTCTTTGTCTGTCTCTAATTTTCTTTCTTATTCTTCACTCTTTTGTTCTTTTGCTGTTTTGCTCTTCTAATCTCCAGGTCGCTCGTCACTGTTTCCTTTCGAGGATGGTTTTCTCGATGACCCTCATGGTGACCAGTCCCTGACCCCAGGGCTGAATTCACCCACTCGCTGTCAGAACGGTGAGAGAATGGAACGCTACTCCAGGAAGGTCTTTGTTGGTGGATTGCCTCCTGACATCGATGAAGGTATGCACCAACCATGACTTAAAAAAATACCAAGGAACTGTATGGATAGAAAGATTCTCCATTTGATTTTTGAAGCAAGAAAAATATTTTCCATTTAAGGATTTCTGGAATTGAAAAAAGGCTAACAGTGACCTGTTGCTTACCAAATAGTGAGCTTGCATTGGTCTATACTGTTGCTGGTTCTTTATCTCTTATTTTGTCCTCCCTTAGTCTGCATTATACAGGGGTTGGACAATGAAACTGAAACGCCCGTCATTTTAGTGTGGGAGGTCTCATGGCTAAATTGGACCAGCCTGGTGGCCAATCTTCATTAATTGCACATTGCACCAGTAAGAGCAGAGTGTGAAGGTTCAGTTAGCAGGTAAGAGCTCAGTTCTGCTCAAAATATTGCAATGCACACAACATTATGGGTGACATACCAGAGTTCAAAAGAGGACAAATTGTTGGTGCACGTCTTGCTGGCGCATCTGTGACCAAGACAGCAAGTCTTTGTGATGTATCAAGAGCCAGGGTATCCAGGGTAATGTCAGCATACCACCAAGAAGGATGAACCTCCACCAGCATCACGTAGTGACCTGGCCACTATCCTGCAAGAAGAATGGCTTAAAATCCCTCTGACCACTGTGCAGGACGCAGTATATGTCATTCCCAAGACAAACTGACGCTGTATTGGCCGCAAAAGGAGGCCCTTCACCATACTAATAAATGATTGTGGTCTAAAACCAGGTGTTTCAGTTTCATTGTCCAACCCCTGTACTTGTCAGCTATAAGAGCTGCAGAGTAAACCCAGCAGTTTCAGACCAACAGTTTTAGGCCATTGGCGCTCGGCACATGTGCAGTAGCACAGCGCAGTTGTGCCATCTAAACCTTTAGGAAGCTTGTTTTGTTTTAATGTTTTGGATCGAATTCATGGTCAATAAAAGTGGAAGTACGCACACTGCATGTCGTCCGGCAGGGACAAGCTACCTTTTCCTACAGGCTGAAGCATTGCAGTCCTTTGTGAAGTGCATCCTTGATTTTCATGCTGCGTCCGATTCTAGTGGATTGTGCATACTTTTGCTTGGGATGCTGTACAACTATCCAAATAACAACCAATCAGCAACCAATTTCAAACCACTTATGAACCCTAAACCCAGTGACAGGTTTCGTTGATATGATGCCAGATAAGGTCAATGCTGATAGCACTTCTAACCTTACATTTGTAGCTTTGTTACGATGATGATGAGCATGACAGCTGCTTTTGTGACTTTGTGCATGCATGTGTCTGTGTGTTGGCTCTGGGCTGTTGGTGATGTCTTCAGTGGCGGTGAGCAGACTGTGTGTGTCTGACAGCAGATGTGATACTTTCACTTGAAAAGTGTGAAGAGTGCCACAGGCTGCAGGGCTCTAGGAATCTAGTACACAGACTGTGAAATGTGGCTGTTATTAGACACACACTCAGACTGGAAAAAGTCCGCTAGTGGCTCCTGGCCTGCTGGAAGATTCACACAACACGGTGAGGTCAGTAATAAAGCGAATGCTGAACGCTGGTCAGGAAAGTCTAACACACCCCAGTGTCCCTGGCATGGTTCCAGTATGAGCTATAGCTGTGACTGATGATGTAATACTCTTTGCTTTATGATGTCCGTCGTCATTGTTTTTTTGTCCTGAATTCTTGTTTTTTTTCCGTTCCTAGATGAGATCACCAACAGTTTCCGTCGCTATGGACACTTGGTGGTGGATTGGCCCCATAAAGCAGAAAGCAAGTCCTACTTTCCCCCAAAAGGTAAGGACAATGATATGCCACTACCGCCTACTGTTCTTTAACACTATCCAGCCAGTACGGACAGTCCTTCTGCGCCAGTGTTTTCCTACCCAGTCCTGTCAGGTGGTTCTCATTCTCACTGTGAACTTTATAGTACACATGAACTGTTCTTAAATAGATATCCCAACAACCTATTTGACGTTCCTCCTTCCCCTCCAGGGCTTTGGGTTAACAGCTGCTTTTCGTCATAATAAACAGGACTCTGTCGGAACAGCCTAAACATCAGGTAGTCTTTCAGTGACATTGCTTAAGATAGAAATCATATTTGCTGATTGGAGTCATTAGCTCAAGGAATAAAACTGGTGCCTACCCACTAATAACTAATAAACATCAGCAAATGAAAATGACCTCACTTAAGAAAAAATGAGTGACCTTGTGCGTTTAAGGGAGTAGTAACTTAAGGGTCCTGCAGGTGGTGTTTCAAAAGAATGATCGGGCTATCGATACCTGTGGGGTGTACAATGGGATTCATAGATTGAGAAGAGGTGGTACAGTGCGGTGAATGTCTCGCTCCATGTCTGGGAATTGGGTCGCAAAGCAGACCCAAAGAAGTGATTGCATAGTAGTGATATGTAGGAAATAGCTGAATTTGCAGGTCTATGAACAGGTCTATGTCTTTTAGGCATACAGGTGTAAAGTGTACAGTCATACGGGTCAACCAGCAGTGGTAAAAATCCCAGTCTACAGGAAATTCTCCTCAGAGTTGTGCCAGGGAAGGCATCCACCAAATCTATTCCAACTGTGCAATGCTTTTATGCAAGAGTGGCTGAACATTGATGTGGCCTACATTCAGAAATTCTCTAGTCCATTTACTCACAGCTGCTATTCATGCTTGTTAGGGTATTGCATGAATTAGGTACATTTAAGTCACAGGAGAAGATTTATATATATATATTTTTTTGGAGTCTGGTGAGCTTATATTGCCACCTTTGGACATTGTCCCAAGTTGACATTTTGACATTTTCTTTCAATCTAACACCAAACTCGTTGTGGGGATTAGCTGGTAGAAAGACTGCAGTCATCTGCACTCACAAACAACCCAACAAACGCATGTTAAAAGTACTGGGTAATGTTTTTCCATTTTTGGCTTGGTTCAGGTGTATTGGGATTTGGTAGCTGGCATAGAGCACAATGTGGAATGCTGACTGGATTGAGAAACACATCTCTACACCCTCTATCCACCTAACACTACCCCACAGTAACCACTAGACTTTACCGTCGCTCCATTACATCCTCTAGGCCCAGAGGTATTCAAAACCTTAAATTCGGTTTCTGGTTCTGGATTTTGTAATCACTAATAGTTGAGCTAATCAGTTGGCTTTATAAGTCAAAAGGTCCAGGACTGGAACATGGACTTAAGGTCTAGATTTGAAGACTTCTGTACCATAACATTCATTAAGTTCATCAACTCATTAGTGAGCCCTTTGTGAACTGGATCAGGCATATTGAGTCAAGAAATGGGTCAGAACACTGGGCTAGCCACATTAACGCACATGGCATAGATGGTGTTCGCACTTGCACTCTAGTAGCTGCACTATGGCTGTGTTTATATTATTGCAGTGGACTTTGTTAGTGGTCTTAAATGTACCGTGTTGCTGTTAAATTGTATGTGTCAAAGCTGCACATTTAGAGCTGCTTGGTGGTTTACTGGAAGCTCATTATGTGCTTACCATAATCATTTTTCGTCAACAATGAAGAGAACCTGCCTTGTGGCAGTGGCATGCACAGACACATCTACTCAAGCATGCTTGGGTAGTCTGAAAACACACACACACACACACACACACACACACACACACACACACATGAGGCGCAGCTGGTAGGGAGAGTGTTTGAGTAGGTATCTGGAAGTAGTGACTGCGGCTGCGTGTTTCAGCCAGAGAGAGTTTGGGTTGGACAGGTGATCAGAGCTGGGCTTCTGGTCTGGAACTTCCGTCATCTCCGAAACTATTAAAGCAGGCCTGGAAGTGACTTGCATTCCTCTGGCCGAGGGTAATATACTGCATCTGGTGAAGGCCCTAAAACCCTGCCAGTTACTTTTCCACCCTTTGCTCCCTCTCGCGCTCGCTCTCATCACTCTGTCCTTTTTTTGGAATTCAAAAACATGGTGCTAAAATAGCTGTATGCTTGGGTCTGGTTCAGAGACGTCGGTGCCCTTGTAGGGGAGTCCGTGTGATCCGAAAGGGTGGGGGGGGGCAGCTAACAGCAGGAGAGTCCACTGTATCATAGAGTTGTGCCTCAGTATGTTGAACAAGTAAAATGTACACAGAAAACATGTATGTGTGAGAATACGAAACAGTTCTGTGATGATGTCAAGGCGCCAGACACATCACTAAACTCCTACACTTGGGTATTGTGTAGTCGTTGTCATTTGTCTAGAGTCTTTGTGTCGTGTCTGTGTGTTGAGTCTTGTAATGTGATGAATATGTATGAACTGCTGTCCCATGCTCTTTTAGGTAACCCCCAGCAATGGTATGCTCCGTGTAGTGGGAGGGGCGTATGGGGTATAAAAGAGACATGGGGGGGAAATGGCGGTAGAGTCGGGCTAAAGTGCAGCTAGGTGCACACTCTGTACGAGGTACCTTTTATAGGTCAACCGGGACCTACTACCCATCTTGTTTTATGTTAAACACATGTGACACCAAATAAATTCTGAAAATAGACTGAACCGTCTCCGAATTCCTTGTGGCTGCCTCATAACATCAACCACTCGCGACAACACCACCACAAGCTCAATGTGGTGAGCAGTTAGTGATGTTTCTGTCATTCTCAATGCTAAACTGTGGAGTAAAGGCATCATGCCTATCTCGTACGCCATAAGCATCATCTCGTATGCCATAAGCATCATCTCGTACGCCATAGGCATCATCTCATACGCCATAGGCGTCATCTCGTACACCATAGGCGTCATCTCGTACGCCATAGGCGTCATCTCGTACGCCATAGGCGTCATCTCGTACGCCATAGGCATCATCTCGAATGCATACCCCAAAAGTATAACGATAACAGAATGCATTGACCTCTTGAATTAACCCTTTGGCTACTGTTGCTCAGTCTGGCACGCGTTCGAGCTGGACATGTTGACTTCTATCACTGGCGAGGGTGATCCATAACGCCACTTCTAAAGAGTTTTTGATGAGATTAATAGCTAATGCATACTGCCACAGTGCTTTATTCAGGTACTACACCCTATTTAACTGTTCTGTTCTTTTGTGTCCTAGTATTAGGAAACCAAATTCAGTCATTTGTGCATTTCCCATGTACATAGCTTCAGCATATAATTTGAAGCTTCCAACTAGGGGTCAAGTTTCTTTGGCTATACAGGGACAGTACCTTGCACCTGAGGTAAAAATCAAGTAGTTTGTGCAGGTATGTAAATAGTACAACTACAGGCAGAGTAAATCTTTTACCAAACTGATCAAGCTATTTGTAATAGACAGAGAAAACTGAAATGTTTAAAATCATTATGTCCAAAACTGAGATGTTAAGGGAGCACCCCCTCCCCCCTTTAGAATCAGGCCTGTTTACAGGATAAGCCCTTTTACCTTGGATCGTTGCCTGTGGCTGCCTGCTGTTTCAGAG